>CM039469.1:1689423-2053696 GCA_022433065.1 Begonia loranthoides
TTGGGTTGGAAAAGGGAGAGAGGAGTTACCAGAAACTCGAAAGTTTGGATTTCTTGTAAACGGACAGGAAGTGCTTGGGTGAGATTGTGTGGAATTAGTCCTACAGAATCTGTAAAGCTGTAATTCCAAAGTAACAAAGAGTTATTACTAGATTCTTATCACATTATTGTTCCATCATTTTGTTGAGGTTTTAAATTTTCCAGGGAAGAAGTATTTACCCGTGTGTATGTGTAACTTTTCGAGATATATTTCCTTAATCAAGTGTTGTTTTTGTCTTTTCACGTAGTGTTTTCAGTTTCCTTCCATAGTCTTCATTGCTTGCCAAATTTTTTAGTATCTTACAAGTTTTTAAATTATTTTAATGCATTTTTTAGCATGTATTGATGAAATAATTTATGAAAAAGTAAGATTTACTTCATTTTCTTCCATTTGCAATACCTCCTCTCAGAATCAGATGAGAGTATTGCATGAATTCTTATCCTTTGGTACAAAATCAAACTATTAGATGTCAAAAACACGATCTCTTTTCGTTATTTGATATATGCATGCATGACTTGTCTGCGGCCGTTCTGAGCTTATTGAAAAATAATTATCGATGGTCACTAGTAGTGGTATTGCTATCAGGGTTCTTCTCCATGGAAAGTTTTTGAAAACACTATTAGAAATTTTAAGAAAGGAAAGTCAGTAGAAGATCTGTTGAGACAACAGATCGAGAAGAAGGAGTTCTATGATGGGGGAGGCAGCAGCACACCACCACGTGGTGGCGGTGGCGGTGGTGGGGGTGATGGCTTAGCTGGTCCCGAGGACGAAGGATTTTATGGAATTATTGACGAGATGGTGCAAGTAGTTTTGGCTACCCTTGGCCTTCTCTTTGTGGTATCTTTCTTCTCTCCATTCCGCCCAATCTCACATGAAAAATTGTTTCCATCTACGTACTCTAAACAATTATCATCTCTAAAGCATCAACCAATCTAAAGATCTGATATGCTACAAGTTATCATTAAACTTTTTGTCTCTTTGGTTGCAGTATTTGTACAGCATCAATGGCAACGAGATGATTTGGCTGGTGAAGGACTATCTCAAGTATCTCATCGGAGGAGGTACGACTCTCCGTCTAGAGGAAGCCATGTTCGTGTGGAGAAGATTGGTAAAGAGGTTGAAAGAGAAAAAAGTGCCACATTATTATTATTATGAAAATCCCGATTGGTTAGCACAGATGATTGTCGAGACCCCGACATCGTGGCATCAACCCGAACAAAAGCGTCGCGTCGTCCGTGAACAACCCGAAGAATCTTACTCGGAAGAAGAAGAAGAAGAAGAAGAAGAAAATTGAGAGTGAATTCTAAATTCTCGAACATTATCACACCCTTATTGCGGTATCATTGCTCGGGTCAGTTTGTCACAATATTCTCGAATTTGGGTCATTTCATCATGTTTTTTTTTTCTCTTTGGAGTAATGTTAGGTTAATGCTCTTTTCTCAACGAGTTTTTTTGTAATATAGGGACGTCAAAATCACATAATTGATCGGGTGCTAGTTTAACAATCGATGATATATTGTTGTTTGATCAAAAACTAGTTTGTTCACGTTGTCATATTTTCTGTTAAAAATTTAATTTTTTGTCCATAATAGGTAAATCATATTTTCATAGTGGAATCATACATGAAGTTGTTGTAGTCAAGAATTTACCTTTCACAACAAAAGACAAGTATCCACTACAGAGAGAGTAATTTATGCAACGGAAAGAGTAATTTTTGCAGCGAATACTTGATTTATGATGCGGAGTTTTAGTTTTCTCAACAAAACCAATTATACGTGTGAATTAACGGACCTACCTGACGACAAAGTGTTCGTTGCTAACACCCGAACAATGAGGTGCTTAGGGGTGGGCAAGAACCGACCAGAACTGAGAACCGGTTCCGGTTCTTGGTTTTTTTTGGTTTCGGGTTGGTTCCGGTTCTTGGTTTTTACAATTTTAGCATTTTCGGTTTCGGTTTTTTTTTTAAAGTGCGGTTTTAAAACACAATGGTTTAAAACACAAGGGAGTCACCAGTCGGGAGAGGCTGCGAAGTGAAGCTGGAAGTCTGGAACCGACGAGACCTGGAGGCGAAGCTGCGACTGCGAGCTGCGACTGCAAAGCTGCGAAGGCGAATCCGCGAAGACAAACGTTGCTTCTGGTGCGAGCTGCGACTGCGAAGGCGAATCTGGTTCGTTTTTTATTTCTGCTGAATTTGATTTAGGGTTTGCAATTTTGACCGAGGCTATGTCTGTTTTTGATTTTTGATTTCTGTTTTTGGCTTGAGATCAGTTTAAAACTAATGAAAAGTTTGGTTTTAGAACTGATTTTCACCCTTGCCATTTGCATTTTGGTTCCTCGATCGGGTACATTTTTAGCATTAAATTCAAAGGGGTTAAGGAATTAGTTGCATTTATATTTAATTTGAATAGCTTTTAGTTCAATTCTGTAGCTGTAGCTGGCATTTCAATTGTTGTTGTTGGCATTTCAATTGTTGTTGCAATTTCATGAATATTTATTTATAATAGAATTGGACAATATTTTCATTGAATTGGACAATATTTTCAGTTGTATGCAGTTTTATATTAGATGATGTTTGTTCATCATAGAATTGAACAATATGTTTGTTCCTCATTCTTTTTGTCCCATTGTTTTGATCTCAATTATTGAACTAGAAATCATAATCATATGCTGTTTATTTGGCAATTGGCATCCTAATACCTGTTTAAATAAGGGAGTTATTTTGGTTTATCTGCATTATTATACCGTGGATAGTGACCTTACTTTTTTAGTGTCTGCTTTATCTTTCTCAATTATAATCAAACTGCTTAAGTGCTTATCCTCATGGTCTCTGAACAATGAATTTGTCCATTATTTTCTTGTTTTGAGGATTATGTTGCCTTGAATTTTAGATTTGTTTATAGAAAAATATGATATCACCTGTCAAACGCAAGAATGTTGTTGGCATTTCAATTGTTGTTGCAATTTCAGGAATATTTATTTATAACTGCAGGTTGGGAACCGGAACCGACCGGAACCAAACCGGAACCGAGTTTGGTTCCGGTTCCTTACTCTCGGAACTGAGAACCGAACGGTCGGTTCCGAGAGGTCCGGAATTGGAACCGAGAACTGATTTTCCCACCCTTAGAGGTGCTGAATACTAAAAAAAATTAATTTTGGGTGTTGGTTGAATGGACCTCTTAACTTTTAGGTCTGAAATGCTATCCTACGTAATTAGTTTGGTCTAATTTTGACTTGATTGAACAATTTTGGAAGAAGTAAAAGGTCTAACTTTTCTGTGAAATATTTTGAAACGTTAGCATACACGATGACAAATATTGAACAATTTTGGAAGAAGTAAAAGGTCTATCTTTCTAAATGTAAGAGATTTGGACTGAAACGTAAATACATAAAATTTTATGTTAGAAACCAAAAAAAAAATTGGGAGAGAACTATAAATTGACAATCTCTGCAAAACTAGCATTAATCTTATGCCCTCTTTCTCTACTTTTTCATCGTCCTCACTACTTCTTTCTGTTTCATCTTGCTACGATAGCAACCTTCCTCCGTCCTTGGCGACGGTTTAGGCGACGGTTAATTTTGTTCTCTCTCTTGCTCTATTTTCTTTTCTTTGCTTCTATTACTTGAATGTATATCTTCATTACTGCTCTGCTTTTGTGGTTATAGGTAAATTAGCATTTTCTGCTTAGAAACTGTATGAATAATTTTTCTGTGAAATATTTTGAAACGTTAGTATACGCGATGACAAATATTGAATTCGAAAAGATGGTGAAGACTGAAGATGGTATTATGCTAGTTGATTTTTGAAATAATATCTTTGATTTTGTTTCTTTCTAGCTATTAAATTTGAAAATTAAGCGAAGTGATCTTTTTCTAAGAATGTCATTTGGTTATTGGTTTGCTACATTATAATTTGTATTCGGAAAAATTTCCATGTTATGTTCATGTTTCTACTTTCTGTTTCTGATATATTTGAAGACTGCTTAGCTTTTGATTAACGAGGTTGAAAATATCTGAAGATTTGTTAATTTTTTTAGCATTTATTTTGTACTCAGATGGCTTTGAGAGGGGCATGGCAGCTTAAGAAGCTGATTGTCAGCTATTGTGATTGGGGAGGAAGTAGTAGAGGTATTAGGTACGTTATTTAGCTAGTTATTTATGAGGTTTTGCCTTTTTCTCAAATGGTAAAGAAATTGCAAAGCAGCTTAAAATTTCTATCATCATTTGTGGGAAATCATTTGTGAGAACTATTTTGATTTCTTCATGTATTTTCTCTTTCTTCATCCTCTATGTGAGTTACTAATTTTTCTTTATAGTTTGCTTCTTATTAAAACAGGGATCTGAAAATGGCTAACTGAAAGTAAGACATTTGGTACAAGATTAGACACTCACAATAGAATGGCTCTACTTTTTTATGACCATTTCTTAAAACAAGAATCATTTTAAATTTGTACTTCTTGTTATACATATACATATACATGAGAAAGTTGGCACAATGAACTTTAAGAGAATGAAGAAAAGTGTTATGGCTGCACAAATTCTCGTATTGACTCCAATATATGGTTGAAAGTGAAGTCTGCTGTTTATCAATGAGTTGGATATCATTTCCATGATGACTTATCTTTTCATCTCCCTTAAAACCCACTAGTTATAAAAACATTTTGACACACAAAATTTTGTGTTCTAGAATCCCAACTCCTAAGAGTTTGTTGTACCTATGGTTTGAGTTATATTTGGCTTCAGGTTACGTATATTTTAAATCGTGTTAGAGCACTTTGCTCAGGCCTTGCAGTATTGGTTTTGAAGCTTTATATTTGTCTGACGAGTGATGGCATAAAAAAGTTATTCTACCTGAAGTTTGAAAGCTGCATACAAAACCTTACATTCTTGATAACCAAGAATTTCATAGAATCTATATGGTACCATGACCCCCAAATTACATTCTTGTAAACGTAGAATTTACTTTTCTAGTTGTTTTTTTGAATTTCCCCCGAAACCGGTTAAAAGGATCTCATAGTTTTAATTTCTCAGATCTTGACCGCTATTACTGATTGGTGAGCTATATACTCCTTTCTCTTACCACTTTTCCGGCAAAATGTTGCTAGTTAATTATTGATACGTGGTTCTAGATACATCAGTAGTTTTGTAAGGCCACCTCATGGAACAATTATTTGTAGTATCGCATGATGTTTCCAAAAGGTGTATAATTTGTATGTTTTATCATATTCAAGTACATTTTCTTAATGATATATACACGTATAGGACTGACATTCCCTGTCTTTCATGCATATATACATATGAATCTCATTAACTACCTTTTAAATTATCATTTGAATGGTTTATATATTAGCAGTTAATATGGCAGGGCGTTTATGGAATCACAACTACCAGCATTTAAAGAGAAAAATTCTCAGCTAGAGGTGATTACCGAGCTTAATCGGGGAAAGCATCCAAATTTACAGGGCTTCTACAGTAACTCTCTCTCTCTCTCTCTCTCTGAATTGTTAAAAAATTATTCAGATTATTAAGGTGGGTTACCTACTTTCCTTTGTCCTTGATTTAGAAAACAAAAACCAACGGGTTGTGTGTGTGAAGAACTTGGACCCAGATGAGATATTACTTCAAGCAACAAGACTGAGGAATTCATTGGGAAGAAAGGTGGTGAAACTGAAGACTCGTCATATAACAAAACACCCCAGCGTGCAAGGAACATGGACTACGGAAGTTCAATTTTGAGGAACAGACTCAACAACTTGCACTTTGAAACATCCCTTTTTCCAGGTGATGGATTGATTTGGCTTGTCCTCTTCCTCCATTCACTGGTCCTCATACAAACTCTTGACTTTTATCTAAATTTTAGTTTGGCTTTTTCCTGCCATGTTCTCATGCAAATTTAACAAGCGACCACATTAGATTGGGTTGACACTGCAATATCATTGCAAATGGATCTAATCTCTTGTCATATTTTATGGTAATTTCTTTAGTCAAAAGCTATTTAAACCACTTACAAAAAATTGAATATTTTTAGGTTGGTGACATGTCATGTGTATATATGTATATACATGTGAATGTACGTGTGTATATATGTGTTTGTTTGTGTGTTTATGTATGTGTATGGATATGCCCGCATGGGTAATCAATTCAAGCTGACTTAATCATCTAGACTCATGGTAGCAACAAATCAGTTGCCTCTATATTTCTCCTTAATTCAGTATTTTATTTATTAATAAAAATTATTTAATGATTATTTTGTCATTGGCTTCATAGTTTGAGTTTGGTGTTAATTACCTAAAATTAATTATTATGCATTAAAAATAATCAAATTACAAGGCAATTAAAGTCATACAAATTAAGAGCGACACAAGATTATCAGATTATTTCCTTTTATTTCAAAACCGAAACAAAATCAAACTCGCTAATCAAAACTTGGACGCTTACGGGTTGCTCGTTCATTCATTTTAATAATTATTTATAAACTGCGAGTAAAAGTATAAACCAAAATTGCAAAATTAAAATGTACACCATAGTGTAAGATAAACAAAAAATTCAACCCAGTAACACCCAAAATTCACCAGGGAAATAGGTTGCAAAAATGTTTTTTTCCCAAAGGCTTAAGAAACTAAAAGAAACAATTATTGAACCAGTTCAGTCTAAGAACCAAAAAGATCAACAATTATCTCTCTACAGAGCCATAATTTTAGACCCATATCCGGCCTAGAATCTACTCAATACTGTAGTAGTATGTGGTAAATTTAGAAGCATATCTCTTTGTTCCTGCAATCATGCATCAGATCCTGTTGAAGTAGCTTCACCACCCTTTTTCTCCTTCTGTTTCTCCCTTTTCTTCTTGTTCCTCGATGCATTCTTGCTCATTGTTCTAAATCAGCCACTTGAATGTCAGGCCACCGACTAAATAAAACTAATAAAGACAGACTGTAGAAGAGGAAAAAACAAAATAATGTACTTACTCTTTTGGCCCTTCTCCAAATAGCTGCAAAATCAAATAAAAACGTCAACTTACATGATTTTAAAGATCGATTTAATCTACTCGTGGTCAAATTTGTTCAAATATTATCTGAAATGCAAATTTAAATAGCAACTTTCTTTCATTTTTTTTTTGTTTGAATAAGAAAGTTTGTTTAACAGAATGAATGCCAGAAGAATCCAAAATGAATGAGCAGAAATCTTAACTCCTAACAAAATTTTTTTTACTGTGGCGAAATTAGGAGTTAGAAGATCTATACCTCTGCTTGAACAGCAACAGCAATTTTTGCGTGAGGAGGGCGATAAGCAGCCTGCTTTCGAGCAGGAGGGTTGGCACTGGCAGTGGCAGCAGCAGTTTTAGTAGAGGATTGTAAAGATTTTGACCCTTGTCCTGATAGTATCAAGATTATTGAATTAATTAGATCAAATCCAAAATAAAAGAATATAATATAAAATTTCTCAAGAAACCTTGGGGTCTAATTTCTTCAACTTTTAGCGAATCAATAGACTTCATAAGTTCAGTAATGTCTCCGAACTTATCAGATGAGTCTGGCTTCCAATCAGCCTGCATGGAAGTTTAAAAGTAAAATTAAATAAACAAGCTAACCATTAAGAAGAATCAGTAATACCAGCACTAACCTGAAATATCTTGTCGAACATTTTCTTGAAGAACAAAGACCCATTGTGATGGAAAATTTTTATCCTTCAATAAGAACAACCAGTTTTTTTGTGCTTAGTTAGATCATCTCCGGAATTAAATGTTGGGAAAAAAGAATTGCACGATAATCAGAAATACAACTCTCCTATTAAGAATTTCAAAAGGTCTTTAGCAATGTTCTCTGCACCGATTATTTTTCTCATGGCATAAAAGTCAAATCATGGCATAAAACGAGCCCATTTCCAATGTTATACCGAACATTAAGGTCACAAGTAAATCCCCTCAATAATTTGAAAACTTTCTGACATGCAAACAGTATACAATGGAGAATTCCTCAGAAGAATGAAGGGTAAATGTACCCATTGTCAACTTGTAGCCTTGGAGCTGTTGTGGCAGTCATGAAATAACGCCCACATGGGGACCATTCACTGGTTACAGACCATTCAGCCTTGGTAGATCCAATTTGTTTTTTCTCCATGTAATCCCAAAAGGCCTGTCAAAGGTCATTAATAAACTTTATTTATCCGTGGCAATAAGAAGGACGGTACCTGTCATGCATGATTATCTATTTCCTCTCATCATCAATACCCTACACTCATAAAAGGGTAATACAAGAGGCTATTTAACTTTTCATTCATTCATACTCCTTTTTCGCTTAACTAAATTGACCTTGATAAAATAAATAGATGATGCAGAAAATATAGCATTTCTTGCCTGCCAGCGGCATCCTCTGCAACCCTAAGAAGCTAAAAAGAAAATTCACCACAAAGCTTTACAAATACACAAAGGAATCTGTTATGGAAAATTTATTTGGGTGAAGAGTTACCAATCAGCCAAAAACAGAGGAAATTGTTTTATTCCTGAAATGCAAGAGATCAAGAAGTGAAAGCATCTGAAATACATACCATATCACCAGGTAAGTTCCCAAAACCAGCCAAACACAAAACTGGAAGCCAGCAAATTAAGGTACGCATTTTATGATATGCTCAATTAACTTATAATAATCTTCCGAGGGTACCATATTATAGCTTCCAACAAGGATACATTTTCCTTTTGGATTCCATCTGACAGTATTATAAGGACCAGTGCCGAGCTCAAGTAGAGGGTTGCACTTCTTGTCAAACACAGTAGCTTTAGCAGGCATGACTATAGAATGTCAAGGAACAGCATTCACAAAATGTTTTGAGAGATCAAACATCATGACAACCAAGTATTAAGAAAGGCTAAAACAAACTTTTATCGCTCTATCCAGTCAAATAAATTAAATAGTGCAACAATTTACTTTAAAGTTAATGACAAGAAAAGGATACACCCATAAACAACTGCAAACTCTGCACCATTATATGACCATTGAACATCGTGAACAGGTCCCTCTTTACCTGTCAATTTAATCAACAACCAGACCAGTTTGATTATAAATATGCATTTAGAAAGTTAAAATTGGCAAATTCTAGGAGCTTGTACAATAAAAATAATGAGTTGGAGCATACGAAGTGATACAAGTCCTTCATGAGTTCCATCAGTAGTCAAGTAGTTTAGCTTTGACTCTCCATAGTAACTCTGGTTTGTTTTATCAACATCTGATTGCACAGTTACCAGAAGTCCAGTTGAGCCATAATTCCAACTTAATTGCACTGTTGAGCATCGGAAAAAACTCCGACGACCAACAGGAAGACTTTGTGCATCTTTAGCACAAGAAAATATCTGCACACTGGCAGGAATTCCCTATACAAATGAAAGTGACAAGGTTCATAATTACACACACAAACAAAACATAAGAGAAAAGGAAAACGTTTCATTTGTAGATTTTTTCTAATTTACACATAACCAATCTACTGTCCCATCAATTGCCATCTTAGTAATACCAAACTTGAGATCAAACTTAATGGTTCCATTCCACTCATCATGCGTCTTTCACATTTAAAACACAAGGAAACTGGAAAAATCCTAGACTGCAATAAGCAGAACGTTTGAATTGCAAGTAAATTATTCACAACATGAGGGAGAAAAATATCCAATATAAGGTTCACAGCCATGGAGAAGAATAAACCTTAGATTCAGGAACAAATGCTGCAACATGGGATCCAGGTGTCTTGGAGAGCTCAATTGCAGCCACCCCAGGAACTTTAAGCCGGTATATAACTCCTTTAGAAAAATCTAGAGCATCAAAGAATTGTATTTCATTGGTTGCCATACGACATGCAACGGCTTCATCATCGCTGAATCGAATCAAAGGCCTGAACCAAATAGAATTTGGTGATTGAAAGACAAAAATAAAAACTAGAAAAGACATTGGGATACAAAAAATAAATAACACGATAAACCATTTGAATTTGATTAATTTAAAAAGAAGCTGACTAACGTGAAACAGAGGGGGAACTTTAAAAGGATCTAAAAATATATAGCATAACTGATAGCACGATGTACCATGTTGTTTTTGTCATGTTCTTTTGGAATTGGTGATAAACAGCATCACCTGTTCCCGTCTTCCACAATACTACGTTCTTTTCCTGAGGTGTTGATGATTTCTTAAAGGTTTGAAGATAAGTCCCACACGTGGACAATGAGGCAGCAATCAAGCTGGGAACTTGAAAGGACCGAATCTCCTCGGAAGTGCTGCAATCATAGATGCTGATAGCAGAATCAGATTTTGTAACCATTAGTCTGGACCCATCTTCACTAAATTTAGCATTTGTGCAAGGTGAGTTTTCACGCTTGATCCTGGGCTGTCCATTGATAAAGGGAGGACCTTCCCAAGAGGAGAACCCTTCTGGACCCCGAACTGACAGAAAGGTCAAACGAAAGGTGAGAGGAATGGACTATTTCATAGCTCATAACCCTCAGACAGTGTGAAGTACCTAAAATCTCCAAAGCTGGAAAAGGTTTCCCAGTCGCCATGGAAGTGTACTGCTATATATAAGTTAGTAACTTAGACTGCTGGTAAGCCACCTTCAAAAAAAGACAGTAACAGACAATAAACAATTTCATCACAGAAACATTCCTAATTGTAAACACCCGTTCATCATCTTGCACATTAGTTTTCCAACCTAACTTATTATTTTAATTGAATTTTCACATCACGCATTTCCTCCCTTCTTCCCTTTCAGAGACCTTGCATACACATTTTTCATAGTTAACCATGCCCAATCATACGTTCTAAATCTCAAAATAATTTATACGTTCTCATTTGCCAATTATTGAATATTAATAATCCAAACAAACTTCCTCGGTCGCTGGCTCTCCCTCTGACATCTACAAACTAAACTAAGGTTCAAGCTCTACAATCGCTTTCATCACGCCACCAGTCGCAACAGGAAAAAAATCAAAACGAATAATCCAATATTAATTACTTTACATTTTTTTTTAATTTTTCTGACAATTTCTGTGCAGTCAAGCCTATCTATACTGACAACAATAGATTGTAGCCCTATGCACGAGATAGAATGTGAGATGTATTTGGTTAAATGAGCGAGAACAAACCGAACCACGGCCATCTTACAGGAGTAGCTTCCTTTGCAGGTAAAGCAGGATCGGACCTCCCCCGGCGGCAGCAGCAGAGCTCGGCGTCGATTGACAATGAATCGATCAAGAAGGTCCGGTCAAGGCAAGAATTTTTATTCAACTTCAGAGTCCCACGAAAATCTGAAAAATAAAATAAAATAAAATACAGATTTAAGTAATAATAATTTTATAATTAAATTTAAATCGTATATATTTTACTTTAATTTTTTTTATAATTTAAATCCCGAACTAAGCCCTCGTTAACAATTTAAATCTCGAGATTAAAACAACTGTTAATTTTAAATTCAGCTATTAATATCGTTAATATTCATTTTTTCTTTTTTATATTAATTTTACTTTTTTCATTTTATATTTTAATTTACATGACATTCACATTCATTAATAAATATAACGTAGTTTTGGTCGAGAGACGTCCGTTGCGAGCAGCATAACAACGTAGTTTTGGTTGAGGGATGTATGTTTCTCGACGAGTCTTGGAGCGAGAGACGTCCCTCGCTCGATCCAACAGCCAGTATTGAATATGTCAATTTCCAAAGGCGATGACAAACGATATTTCATGGCTGTTGGATCCAGCGAGGACGTCTCTTATCGAAATTGACAGCCATTATTGAATCTGTCATTTTTGCAAAAGCAATGGCAGACAATATTTCATGGTTGTTGGATCGAGCGAGGGACGTTCCTCATAGAGATTGAAGGCCATGATTGAATCTGTCATTTTCCAAAAGCGATAGCGAATGACAATCCATGACCGTTTTGATTGAGCGAGGGACGTCCCTGGATCGAAATGGAGGGTCAAGATGGACTCCAAATTCTTTTCAGTTGAAAGGTCACGTGCAAGGCACAAGAGTTTTTAAAACGCATGAATTCCCTCAATTAAGACAAGCGTCTCTCTTCTATAACAGACGTCCCTCGACCTATTTCGGAAGTCTCACGTTGAGAAACGAATGTCCCTAGACCAAGTCTACGTCGTTTGCCCGCAATGGACATCTCTCGTCTTAAGACATCGTCGTTCAGTATGCAACGGACATTCTTCTTAATACTAGGGACGTCCGTTTTGCGATCGAATGTTATTCTCTGAACGCAAAATGATAGCGTTTCTCTTATTGACGGACGACACAAATATGTCTACATAATAGCGAAGGACATTTTGTACCCTAAATATTGCAATGAGAAATTTTAGCTTCCTCTGACCAACTTTAACTTTCGATATCTATTGTTTGATATCGCCCTATAATCATTCCGACACCAAATAACTGGCAAGAGGGACATCCATTGCCAGTCAATAAATGATGTCATTTGTCTTCCTTCAACGATTATTTGGCGTCAATGAGGAGGCGTTAATTTCAACTGATTTGAATGAGAAATGTGACTGATTTTTCTATTTTAATTGTCAGTAAAATTTGTAAGGCTTGGACTTTAACTCCACCATCCCAACCAAAATATTTGGGAAAGAGTTTGCTGCTCAAATGGCGCCAGAATGGCAGCAAGCATACATGGAGAATATCCTGAAACACAGACAGAGAAACCCAACTCCACAACTCTTAACCTGGTTTAAATCGAAAGCCGACACCTTACAGAGCTTTTAGTGGGTTAACGCACAGACAAATCCCCCGTCCTTCCATCATTTCTCCACCCTGGAAACCAAGCTATTCTGGGTCGCAAAACTGGGGGTGAGATTTACAGAACGACTTTCCCCAAGGCTACGGAAGATGGAGGAGAGAGTACGAACTGGTTTGCTTTCCCAGACTGGACGATGAGTTCCATCAAGTAAGCAAGGTCTAGAAGCAACGCTGCAGTTCATTAGAAGACTACACGAGATAGACTGACAAGATCTATCCTCAGTCAAAGTGCCAATGTGAGATACATATTCAATGTAGGTCTCGAAGCATTTAGAGTCAGGGTTATCAAGTGGGTGGCTCACAGGTTGCCTCCATTTTTAAGGATGGGTCTAGGTCCGAGGCAACTTGGACTTGGTTTTTACAAGTGGGCTAACTTTCAATAAGGTATCAGCCACAACGCTGATGACTGTTGAGGCAAAAGTCAGTGCTATGGTCCAAGGTCGGCATGCTAGACCTCGGACCACAAATTTTGTTTTGGCCTGGACCGAGACAATTTGTCCAAGACTCACCAAGCCATGCATGAGTCGCGATTTAGTGGACCAAGGCATCCCGACTTTGTCCGATGATGACCTTGAATTGAGAGGACTTTTCCCTAAGGCTAGATAGTGTAATTATAGAGACATCTAGATCAATAGTTTGATACAATATAATGTCTTCATAGTCTATAGTATTAATGATTGATTGCAAAAACACATAAAATATGAAGTTTAATAATAAACTAATAAAACCACTAACAATTAAATAAAATGCCGACAAGATAAAGCACTTTTGATTTTACCAAATTTGAGCATTTTGTGATGATTTGTCACTGCATAAAAAGGAAATCCAACTACCACAAGATTTAGTACCCAAAATAATTTATGTAAAAAGCTAATCAAGATTGATTCTAAACTTAGAACTAAACTTGTTCCAACTACGACTTCTTGGTTCTAATTATGAAAAACTAATTAGAACTGAACTGAACCGAAAACTGATCGTCAAAACCAAAAAACAAGGTTTGGTTTATGGTTAGATTTGGTCAGTGCAATCAAAACAAACCATTTTCCAGTCCTAAAACGCGAAAAGGGTCGGTCAAATTTGGCATGTTTAGTCATTCATTTGATTATTATTGAAGTTCTTACATTACTAAAGAAATCTTGGCCTAAGATATGGTGTCATTTTCAGTGGATAAAATTACAAACCATGTTTTATGCCACAATTTCCGTTGGATTTAGTCCAAAAAATTTGTCAAAGGAGACATACCAACTACCCTAACATAAATGACTTTATAAACCCATTCAAATTGCAAATATTATATATTAATATCTACCATTTACGTCTAAGAATTTTATGAATTCAAATAATAATATATACAACTATAATTATTATCATTAATATAAATAAAGTAGTATGCAATTAATTTATGGGTAATATCACTTTCATGTTCTCCGTTAAAAATTAAATATTTTTTTTTTGCAGCGGATAAGTTGTATTTTTGCACCAGACCCGTATATAAAGTAACTGTTGTTAATGACTTATCTTCTGCTGCAAAATGTAAATCTTATTATAAGGAATTACTTTTTTCAGCTTAAGGAAAGTATCTGCCACAGCGAAAAAAGTAATTTTCACAGTAGATATTTGCCTTATGCTGCGAAATTATAGTTTTCTTGGTAGAAACTTGTATTCTACGAAGAAAAATATGTACGACGATTAAGATTCTTTAACCCCAGTATATAACTTCACATTCCGTCCTATATAGAGAACACCAGTTAAAGTAATTTCTGAGCAAACTCTAAACCTTAACTCTAATCTTCACTATCTCCTCAATGGATTATAATGTGGCCATATAATTAAGTGGTTTTTTTTTTAAATTTTTTTGTTAATTACCCTTGGTATATGATAATAATAATTAAGGGTAATGAAAAGGTTAAAAGGGTAATTAATTTTGTCGTTGCGTTGACCACCGAATCACGGGAGCAAAAGCGCGTGGATCCCACAGGAGACTAAAAATCCTTCGCCGGTGGACTTTTGCGCGCACGGCCGCAGAACACACGGGGCCCACGAAGAAAAACCACTATTCATCTCACGCAACAGAAACCCACTCTTCTCTGTCTAGTACTAATCCTATCATCTGATCAGATCGTGACAAGTGGTCACTTCGACGGATCGAACGGCTGACAAATGCAAGTGAATGTAGATCTCGGATTCACGCGTCAGGTTGAGAAGAGAGAGAGGGGACAAAAGATGGGACCCACATTCAGAATCTGGCTACCAGAATGCCAGAAACTGCCCTGTGTCTCTGACAACGACTTCCCTCCAAAACCCAGACAGATTTTAGCTAAACTCCAAATTTATTAATTTAATATAATATTAAAATCATAAAAATATTTAATCCAAAAATATTATCTTATATTTAAAAAGAGAAGATTAATTATAGTAAATTATAAATAAGATCACTTACACTAATAAATAAAATTATTAAAATATAATATTATAATTTAAATTAAAGTACAAAAATAAGAATAGTCATATATAAAAATATTATAAAATTAATTTTATTTTTTTGAAATATATTTAATTTTTAGTTACGAGGATAAACCCTATTTTGAAATTCAAAGAGCATACCAAACACAAAGTAAAGATTTAGCCCAAAATTTGGGCAAAAAATAAAGAAGTAAAAATAATATTTTAAATTAAGTAATTTGTAAAAAAAAGAAAAACTAATTTTTTTACAATAAAAATCATTTTTATTTAGGGAAATTAACAAAACAACCATTAAAGTATGATATCATTAACAAATTAATCACTAAATAATTTTTGCTAACAAATAAAATACTCAATTATGATAAACGAACGGATCAAACATCGATGTCAAGTTTTTTGTTAAAAAATGTTGTCTTTCTGCTACGAAAAATGAATCATTAAAATAGAACTCAAGAAAAATTACTTTCTTTAGAGGAAAGATGATGTCTTTTTCCAATCAAACTGTAGATTCTTCTAAGTAATTTGACGTATTTTGGAAAGAGTAATCCTGAGGAAGAAAAGAAAAAGGTACACCAGAAAAGAGAAACGTTGAATTACACTATTTCAGTGTCAAGCAAACACGATACATGAAAAAATTCGAATACGAGAAAGAATACAAGAAATTATCATACTCTCAACTGAAAACCAAATGAGTGCAGTCTCTCAAATGGAAATTATCAGATTCTCTGACCAGAAATATATAAGAATCTCTGATTTGTATTCTAAAAAACTCAGTCAAATACTATAACAAAGTGTTCGAAGTGCATGAGAGAAGACATTTTCGAGAAGAAGTTTTCTACTCTTTCATTTTCAAAGTAAGTTCGTTATTAACAGTTAAATATTTTATTTGTTAGCAAAAATTATTTAGTGGTTGACTTGTTATTGATCTTATAGTTCAGTGGTTATTTTATTATTATTATTTTTAATATAAATAAAAAAAAACATGAAACCATCTTGTACTTTTTAGTTTTTCAATAAAATTAAAATATAGAATGGGGAGATAGGAGACTTAAATAAGAGAAATTTCTATTATTATTATGCACTTGTACTAGTTTGTTAAAGCTTACTCCCTCAGTTATTTCACTTTTTTACTATCAAAATAATATATTAGGCATTTAACCAAAAAAATCATAAATGGTGGAGACATTGACAAACTAAACTTTAAACTATTTTACTAATAAATAAATTTTAAAATTATGAAAAATGAACAACGTAAATCTTGCAGTCACATTTTCTGTTAAAAAATGTGTCCTGGATATTCGATCCAACCCGACAACATCGATGTATACATCTTTACATAAAAGCAGACGACCGTATTTATGTAATGGATGTCTGCGTATAACGTATTGATTTTACATATAAGTAAATAACCAAACGTTAAAAATGGTCATTCACTTATTTAAATATTTTACTTCTGGACGAATATGTTTAAATAACGGATATAAAAGTATTGACTTTAACGAATAGCGGATCACCGCCTGTAACAGCGGAGCACCTCACTTTCAAATATGTAAGATGGATTTGATTTCATATTTGAAGGTTGACAATGTATTTAATTATAAAATAAATAAATAAATAAAATAAGAAAATGACAAAAGTCATTGATATGGGGAAGCTATCAACGAGATTGTTTTTCTTTTCATTTGCTTCCTTAGATAAATATATATATATATATATATATATTCTTTTTAGGAAATTATTTTTAAATTTTAGAAAATTAACAAAACAAACCCTATAGTTAAAAATAGAAACATGACAAACTTTCAAGAATTTTTGTAAATAACTAAAACCTTAAACTATAAAAAATGAACGACGCAAAATTTGATGTCATGTTTTTCGTCCAAAATTACAGAGACAAATGACATCCCTCATATGTTGACGGTTGAAAGACATCTATGGCTTAAAAAATACGTCATTTCAGCTTAAAACAGAGTCTCTCAATTCAAAACGAATATCTCTCGCTAAAGACGAACGTCTTTCTGGCAATTTGGATCGATAATGTTTTCTCTCCGGTGGGCCAACAACACACAGGAGGGTGGAGGTCTCCGATAGACATCCCTCACCGTGGAAAACTTCAAAATTCTTGAATATTTGATTTTTTTTTTCAATCGCAATGAAGAATTTAACAGTGAAATTCATTTTTCTTGGAGGACTAACATCGACTTTGAAGGTCGACGCTGACGGACGAGATCGATAGTGAGGGAAAAACTTTACAAGTAAGGAAAAACGAAAATTTTAAGATAGATTTAGATAGACTTTGACGTTAAAGCGGTTGCACCGCTTGTCTCTGCAATTTTGGACGGAAAACATAACGAGAAGGTTTGCGTCGTTCATTTTTCATAGTTTGAGGTTTTAGTTGTTTACAAAAATTCTTGAAAATTTATAGTGGGGTTTGTTTTGTTAATTTTCTTCAATTTTTTTTTCAAATGAATTAAATATAATATTTTGAGAAATACTTTGCATTCTAGACTCTTTAAAATGAGTTTAAGTGTAGTTTTTATATGAAAATTTAACAAAACAATAACTGAACTATGAAATCAATGACAAGTAAATCACTAAATAATTTTCACTAACAAATAAAATATTCAACACTTAAAAATAAACAGAGCAAATATCTCTAAAAATATTTATTAAATAAAGAAAATACCTATTATTTTTTTTAAAGTTATATTAATAAGTAAATCTTTATATCATTATCAATATTTATTAAAATTTACTTCATGTTTTTTTTTGTATTAAATACCAAATAACTTATATTACAAATATAATAAGGCTAAGGTTAAAAAAGGGACATAAATATATGCTCTAATTTTATATCTTGATACTATATTTATTTATAAATAAAAAATATATATAATTAAAATAAAAAATTGATAAATAATTAATTATAATATAAGATTATATTGTTATGATTGGGTTAGAGTGTGGTTGTTGAAATTTGAACCATGGTTAAAATGGAATAGATGCTGACTTGATTTGCTTCAATTACTTTCTCAAGTTCCTTTATATGGTTGGATATTAGCTGTCATATAGAAAAACATTACTCCCCAAAAATAAAAATTCAATATTTTGAAACTTCTGCTTTTCTTTGATTTGCATTTCTACTCCTCTTTATATAATAGCACTTCCATAGCTTTCACTCTCTCTCTCTCTCCTCTCCTTCTCTCTCTCACTCAGTTTTCAGCTGCTGTGTTCAAGCTCTGTGTCTCTTAGTCTTGCCATTTTCAGTCTGCCCACAATTTCTTCCATGGTTTTCTTGTTTGTCATGCTTAAAGTTTACTGTTTTCTTTGATGTTTGGTGCTCTGGACTCTTTTTCCTTCCTCAAAAGTTTGGCTGTCTAGTAAAGTTCTGAACTTGCACTCTCCAAGAAAAGATTAGCTGAAAAGTTCCGTTTTTAGAGGGAGAAATTGGAAAAGCGGTTCTTGGGAGACTTTTCAGCTTTCGACCAACTTGTTTGGATGAAACTTGATTCTCCTACCCTTTTCTTCCACTAGCTTTCCCACTCGTATTTTTACTCAGTTTCGCAGTTTGGGTATTGAAGATTCTCGCTTGAAAACCCTCGGAATGATTGTGAGCTCTATCTGCAATGCAGGCGCCAGATTATCGGTGGGTATGAATTGTTCTTAGCTGTCTACTGTATCTGCACTTGTGTTCATAAACATTGAAATGCAACAACTGATTAGAATCCCATTTCAAAGACTATTTTACTCAAGTCTTCTGTAATTTATCAATTTTTCTAGAAAGATTGTCCTGATGCTCTTTTTGGTCAGATGATTTTTCTACTTATTTTACATTTTATAATCATACAATTTCCAATATGTGAGGTTGTATGAATATGTATCTTCCTCAGGGGTGCAAACACACACACACACATATATACATACATACATACACATGAATGTAATATTTCTATGTGGAAAAACTGGATAATTTTCTTAAACTTGTCCAGAAAGATGCTATTGTTAATCTGGAAATCATATTCATCACGATTTAAAGGTGGGTAGATTATGTTCAGTTTATTGTATGGTCCCCACTTCTGGTCATTTGTTTATATTAGTTTGTTCCCATTTACTCTAGCAACAATCAATCAATTATCTTAATCTTACCCTGTTCTGCTTCTGGAAGATTTCTTTGTTTATTTTATTCTGTGCTTGTATATTTCTGTCTTCTTGATACCTAACACTTTAAATATATAATTATTACGACTAAGTAAGAGGTATTAGTCTTTTGAAAAGAGTGGGTTGAAATGTGAGGTATTTGTTCATTGTTAGGAATTATGTTCCTTTTTTTCCTCTATTTACTGCTAATGGTCACTTCTGCAGGTGATTTTGTGTTGAATTTGTTGATATGCATAAATTATATCATCAGGGTAATACAAAAATAGAATTGGATGTGGAAAGACTGCATAGTTCAATGTAAATGCATTCGCCTCTGTCGATACGATCAAAAACTTGTATTAATGTATTATATGTGCAAGAAGGAAGCTAGCCTAGCATTTTCTACAAGAAGTGAGCTATGATTTGTCTTTTATTTGCATACCGAAAATCGTAAAAATATTAGATTATCGACGTTTGACATGGTTAAAATGAGGCTGATGTTCTTGATGAGTGCTGTTTCTTGATAGAAGCTATGATCAAACTAAAAAAAGTGGTCAAGAAAATGAGCTGGGTTTCTCCTATATGTGAAATCATCTAAGTTTAGCCTTAAATCTCAGATATGAAATGCCAAATTTCGAGACTTTATATCACTAAACACCTGATTTTGAGTTTATTAATTAATTACTTGTTTATCTTTTTTTCTCTCAGTTGAAATAAGAGCACCTGCCAAATCATTTTATGAATATTTCATCTCGACGCTTGCGTCTTTGAAATCTAGTGTATTTTCAATGGTCGTTCATTGCTCGATTATTTTTAGTTTTAGCTATGATTGCTAGGATTTTTAGGTAGAGAAGCATTATCTTTTTTATCCATCTAGTAATTTGGTGTAAAAAGAAATCTCTTCAGGGAGAAGAAGTGATGGAGATTGGGAAAATGATGGAACACAAGAGATGTCCTTACTCTGTTGATGAAAGTAGCCTCGCTTCTCTCGCAACGAAACGACAAAAGGCCGATTTTTCTATCTCCTCTAAGGTTTGCCCTTTCGTCTGTCTCTTTCTCTTTCGAATTCGATCTTATCAAATCCTCGTTGCTCGTCATTGGTGGAATCCTCGGTATACAAACATGAATATTATATCTTCTCTATATTGTTTCAGCAAAATCGGGATTTTTGTTCGATTCAATTTCGTTTAGAACTACTTAACTTGGATTGAATTGTTATTAAGGAAGTACTTACTTTTGATAGACTGCAATGTGATCTTATTAGTAGTACTAGTTTACAGTTTATGGTGTGTTCTTACTGGTTGCAGGAGAGAAAAGAGAAGCTTGGAGAACGAATTACCGCATTGCAGCAGCTTGTGTCTCCATACGGAAAGGTTTTCAAATGCAGCTTCGATGTTCTTGGGTTTTGTTCGTTTAAGACGTCCAATCTTTTTCCTAATTCGTAGCGTAAAATATGACTGCAGACGGATACAGCTTCTGTTCTTCTCGAAGCCATGGAATACATTCAATTTCTGCACGAGCAAGTTAAGGTTTGTCCTCCAACGACGACACACTCTGCCGTATATTGAAACTTGGCTCTCTGAATGCATGGATTCAACTGGTTTTGGTTGTTTTAGGTTTTGAGTGCTCCATACCTTCAAAGCTCGCCAATGGGAATGAATAATAATCAGGTGAGCAGCTTACCAACATCTTCAAACAAGTGCTCATGGCTCAAACAGCTCAACTTGACTTATTTATGATTAAATTTTAAACATTCAAATGATGGTCTCATTATAATAACTGTCAAAAGGAACTGGAGCTCTGTAGCTTGAGAAATAGAGGATTGTGTATTGTTCCGATTTCTTATACCGCCGGAGTTGCTCGAAGCAATGGTGCAGACATCTGGGCTCCGGCCAAGTCAACTTCGCCGAAATTTGACAAGGCAATCGCACAATTCCAATGACAAACTTGATTGGTGGGTTGAAGGCTGGGTGATTTGATCATCTTCAAACATTTCCAACAGAGATTCGTGATCACCCAAAATCTGATTTTGTTCTGGGAAAGCAATTCTGGTATTGCTGATGTATTTTGAGTTGCATATGTAGAAATGTATATTTTATGAACGAGCTGTACTGTTGTTCTCAATGATTATTATAGTTCATGATGAGTATATTATAAGACATTTGAACAACTGCATCACATATACTTGTATGTACAACCTCAATATCCACAAGTTTATTGGCTAAATGGTAGTTGGCGCAAACACTAAAACCGTGGATTTTTCAAGGACCGGAAAGTCTCTTCAAAAACTTACACTTGCTGGCATAAAACTTACCATGTGTGAGGGAAATTTGGTTGAGGGAGAGAGTTATTGCGCTGTTTTACATCAACACAGACTGCTAGAAGCTCAGGTTAAGAGAGAGGGAGAGAGAGATGTGTTGATGAACTCTATTGAATTGTTAAATATGACAGCAATACAACAACTGAGAATTCTCAGAAAGGTGGTACACGGAAAGCATGTAATTGTGCAGGGAGGTTACATTGTCTAAGACCACACACCACTACTCTCCTGGGGGACAGGGTGAAAAGAACGCCAAATGTTTTGCATTTGCATGAAAAAAAAAACTTGTTGAATCTGTAAATATTATCACCTGGCATAATTCTTGTCGGTCTAGGCATTCGTGTATTGAATCGTAAGAGGAGTCATGGCGATATCCCGGTCAGTCCCGCTACTCAAAGGGCTTAACTTTATATCGCGTGCTGCCACTAACATTGCCGCTACTTCTGTTTTGTACTGCGATGTTTAATAAACGAGATGAATTTCTAGTCTCCAAAATGGTTAATTGGTATTTAAGTCAGAATATTACTGTGCTCGTAGTCTTTTTGCCATTTCTTACTAAAAAAAAGTGCAATTTTTTATGGGATCAAGTGTCAATAATAAGTGAGAGGTAAATAACCATCAAAGCTAGTTCAATCATGATCTACCAACCTCGTCTATGGCGCCTGCTTTGATTTTGGATTGCATCAAACACCATTTTTTAAAATGTGCACCTATATCGACATACAAAGCCAAAGAATCAAATCGTCAGGTCAGTATATTTCAAAAGCAGACTCGCATCAACTTTTGTGGCACAGAAAAATTTGGGCAGTAACCAACTTTCTGCTCTACTTAAATCTCTTCTTCTTGCCTTTTGAAATGCATTTCTCTTTTATGTTTCACTGTGGCGCATTAGAACATTCTTCATAATGATAATTATTAACGAATCAAATCAATATATGTTCAAAAAGAGATTAATGCTAAAGCAAATCCAATCTTACTTCAGAGAGAATATAGAAATACCACACCAATGGGACTTAAATGATGAAACAAATAGTTAGGCATTAGACAACACATGAATTAAAATGAGGTTCAAGGGGTTCGAAACTCTAATGAATTAAAATGAGTAATAAGAGTAAGAAGAACAAGGATATCACTGAGCCATTTTCAGAAGTGTTGCATGCTTAAGAAGATTAGAATATTTCAAATGAGAGATCCTTCATATGAAGAACAAACAAGTGTATTTTGTTTTTTGGTAACGATCACAAAAAAGATATTATTTATATTTCTTCTCTGAGCAAGTAAGATAATCGAGTTGTATTTAGCTTACCTGCTTTTACATCTATGCTACACGAGTTTACTCCATTGGTCTCCAAACTCCACCTACAATGGATCTGGGCAGCAGCATCAACAAATGATTTTTAAAAGCATGAGTAACTGATAAACCAGATATCTAACTCAATCAGAATACCGTCAAGGCCACAATCAAGAACAAAGGTCCGACTACAATAAATATTAATAAACAGTAGATAGGAACAAAAATTTCAGACAGAAATTTTAAGATACCAAGTGATACGAAATATGAGAAAACAGAAAACCATCGAGCCCAATTTATTCTTTATAGCTCATTTAATAATTTCATTGTTGGAAAGATGGAAGCACGAAAAATTAGCGACAAATCCTCATAAATAAATAAAAAAATTAAAACAAGGAAAATGACATCACATTCAACATTTGGAAACATGGTTAGTATCCATAATAAACTATAAAATTCAATATTTGAAAAACATGCTTACTATCAAACGAAGAATTTTAAAAATTAAAAGTTCTGAGTACTTACATGAAACATGTATCAAAGTAATAGTAGTATATGGGTACCAAAATACATTGCTTTTATTTTTATCACACTTGAACTATTTATCACAGATTCTATTTTTAACTCGGAACAATATTCAAATCATTAAAATATATGGATATCAAAATATGTTACTTTTATTTTATTACACTTGAACAATTTACTAAAGATTCTATTTTTTTGACTTGGAATACTATTCAAATTTTTTTTAATAACAGTAGGATTTCATTTAGTACATCAAAGCACTTTGTGCCAAGTTTGTACTTCGAAAATGAAAAATAATGTCAACAAAACAAAATCTTAAATCCATTATATTTGTTGAAGAAAACAAAATTTTGCTGAAAGATTGAGCTGCGTTCAGCTCCTCAACACTTTCACAGCAGAGGGAAAAGATGATGACAAGGATAATAACTTAATTAAATAATAAAAACATTTCAAGAACAACTAAGTCTATAAAGGAAGATACTCGAAACATTTAATACCTCAAAGTTGGAGCCAAATGGAACATCATGCGCTTGTTGTACAGTCTCAAATACCTAAATAAGTAACATACAAGAATGTGTTATGGGAACGAGACTAAAGTAAAACAGATAAGGAAATCCAAAACGGTTCAGTTTCACATATTGCAAGAAAAAGTTGGATTCACAAGGGTAGGAAAATGAAAATCAACAACACAAACTTGAAAACAAAGGTGATGGCAATAATATGAACCGTTGTGGATTTCCTACACCTAGTCTCACAACTATTGAATAAAAAAACACTAAACAATTTAGATTTTCTATATTTCCCATGAAGGACTAAAGAGTAAACAGTAAATAACTTTGGAGTTGTTCCTTTGAGGGGTTCCTATGAAGGATTATTCATTAATCCTTCATTATTTATTAAAAGCAATTATTTCTCTAATTTTTGGTTATTTTGGTTAGACTTCTTAAAAACATAAACACAGTAACCAAATAAATTAATCTACATTTATACTGATGGTAGTAATTTTCAATGCGAAAATACTATTAAAATCCTATTTGACCATCATCACATTCCAGTAAGAGTAACATATGTCCCCATTCTTGAATCAAAATACACATCAAAATAGAGATGGCAGCGGTTCCTGCAGACAGTCAAAATGATCATCCAAAATCTCTGTTTATGACATTTGTATACAACCAACAAATGAAACTAAATCACAAAAAAAGCTAAAAATTATAAAGAAAGAGCAGCATTCTATAAATATTTCTGGTAGTTTAGAATAGCCATCGTGAGGAGTGAAGAAAAGGAAAACACAAATATGCCGGGCAAAATGTGACCATTGTCATACCAGCTTGTTCTTGTCTGGAGATAAAACAGCATGCTGCCACTCTGTCATGGCTGTGTCAGGTGGGCACATTGGACTTTTACAAAGCGATCTATATGTGATCTCCCTTACTTGACCATCATACTGATCTGCAGTATGCCATTGTCCCATCTGGGCAACAAAGAAACTGTGAGCATACCAGAGAAACAAACTATTTTGATGGGGGTGTTAATTTAGGTTCATAAGTCGGATAACTCATAAAGTGGAAAAGAGATTCAGGACGTTGTAATATTTTTCATACTTTAGACAATGCGTTAGCAACTAAATACTTACAATAAGATTAGTATCTTTCCGTGCTAACCGATGTGCATTTGTAAAAGTTGACCCATCACTCAAATATAAATTGAAAAACTGTTCCGCAGTGCACTGGAAAGCACCCTGGGAGAAAAAAGAAATAGTTATTTAAAAAAGTAGAAAGTATATAAAAAAAATGGAGGAGAAAAATAACATACTTTGTATATGTCACTAAGAACTTCTTCTTTAATAAAAGAGGGAACATTCCCATTTATGGGTACAGTTTCATTTGTTATCTTGACATGCCTTTTGCTTCCCTTAATAGAGCTACTATGTGCCCGTAGTTCCGATTCAGCCTTCTCCTGCAATAGCAGAGAAGGGACACCATAAACTTGTATTTTTTTAGCCAAAAAGTCCAAGGGAACAGTTTTGACCCACTTCTCCAAATGAAATAAACTCCTCAGCCCTACGCTTTTCTTTGTTATCTTCCACATTTACATACTACATGACAAGCTAAAAAAACGAACCAAACAAGAACATATCCTTATTTCCATAAGAATCATAAGCCTTGATCAGAAAAAATTATGCCCTGGGAATCCTCAAAAAATAACATATCCTTAAACTTCCAATTCAATAAACAATTTCCAAGTAAAGCACTCCGAATTACCTTCTAGACATACCACTAAAGTACCTTTGTCATTACACGTCATTCTGCCACAGCCCATCGATCAAAATACAAAGGAAGACATTTGGATGATGAAAAAAGAAATGGTCAGCTTTGAAAAGATAAGATGCCACCGAAGACCCAAAGACTTAACTATGTTTGTCAGATTCAACTATAAAGATGATGCCTACATCGGTGAAGAGCTATTGTTGCAGAGGTGGAAGATGTGGGAGTAAAGATAAGTGCCCCACTGTATTTTTCAGACTGTATGGAACAGGGCAATAGGGTTATTTATGATGATGAAAAACAGAATGTGGCCAACCTTAGATATTATTTTTATGATAATTTAAAGTGGTTGGGGCAGAGTTCTAGACCATACAGGAATTTTTGTAATGTCTATAGAGAATAAATATAATAGAGATAACCTAGCAAAACACGTGCTTCTTTTTTATAAACATATAAATATCCTACCTATCAAATGATTAAATTAAACTTGACCCAACAAGTTAAATTTTTATGATTAGAGGTAATTTTACATACGTATCAACCAGGAGATTTTGCTTTCAATTATCTTATCTCTATATCTTTTAATTGAGAAATAGGCCCAACAATTAAAAAAATAAAGGGTTGAACTCAAGAACGAAGAAGTATTAACACATAATTCAAATGATTAAACTAACCTAACCTAAAAGCATAAATTTTTGGAAACTAGTAATAGATTAATGAGAAAATTTCATGAATTTAGATATTATAATTGCATCAGAGAGAAACACACCTTCATAGTGACGTTTTAACTTAAAATGTTATACTGATTTTTTATAAAAAAGAAAATTTGGAATTATAGCTCAACAATGGCCAAAGGACAATGCCACAAAACCACCAGTCAACGCAATACATTATTTTTTTCCAAAGAATAATATAAAATACAAAAAATATGTATATTTTATCAAATATCATTAATATATTCAAAAAGTATGAAAGCACGTGCTTAATTATTATTTGCCATTGTGAATGAACCAAAACACAAAACAACATATCTATCACATTTTCAGTCAAGCAACCTACCTCCCCTCAAAGTATCTAAACTCACAATTAATAGTAATTTTCTTAGGCCAAAAAAGCAACGAGTCTTTTTAAATGAAAGAAATATAGGAACATGAGAAAGACCTTCTTTTCAGCCTCTAGCATTGCATGAAAACTCTTCACTGCACGCTGTAAGCCTCTTATTGCGTGGTTCCTATTCCAAAATGATGCAAACATATATCTCACTCTCCCTGAAAATGGAAAATCAAAATGAAACCAGTCAAACATCTTGACATCACCCACCGTTGTGATTCACATATGCCAGGAAGAAGCCAATAAAAGAGCAACGAAAATATGTTATCATTATTTATGTTTAGTTAATTATTATTTATGCTTTTATGGTTTGTTATTGTGGGGTTGATTTTGATGAGACATTTGTTGTTGTTGACTGGGAATTGGAGGGACAATTTTGACATCTTGAGAATTGATTTTGGGAGAGAGCAGACCTCTAGAAAGTTTGATTCATTATTCAATTTGCATTTCTAGTTATCGGAATTCGATTGTGTTTCTATTAATTTGTCGAGTACACGATAGAAATTCACTTAATTTTGACATTATTGACAACACATTATGATACAATTCATCAATGACCAGAATATAAATCATTATATGAGAAACTGAGGAAAAAACAAGCAGGAAATAGAAAACAGCAAGTAGAACGAAAATTGTTTCACCAAGAAGAAATTAGATATGTTCATAAAAAAATTCAAGGAATGACTTAAATATACTTATTGCTCACCATCAGGACTTCCCAATGGAGGCACACCATGCCCACCAGCACCCATGCGAAGAGTAATTGTTATAGCAGGATTAATGAATGCATGTTGACTCCTTCGTATCTTTGTAGCCCAAAGATTTCAGTGCCAAGCAAACAGAATAGAACTCAACAACAAAATGAAATTATGTCAAAGATTTAGAAAGGTAGAAATAAACCTCATCTATATCGCCCAATGGTATCACCACCTGTACAATTGAAAGTGACTTCTCAATTAAGATCCCACTTTCATAAATATCACTATGCTCGTAATAAATCTACAGATTTAATTTACGTAATAGAAAATAGTTTTATTAGATGCATAAACCAGTAAAATTAAAGCAAAAAATAATTGATTTCTGAGTCAGTACAAAATTACAGGATAACATGCCATCCAACGTTCTGTCAATTAACTCTCCCTTGAAACTTAAAGATTGAAATAACTTATATTTATCATAAGTAAAAAAAATGTTTTAATGATGATGTATTACACTCACCCAGTGTAAATTATGTTTCCATGGTACAAATGATTTGTTTCTCATTAGAAAAATATATATAAACCAATTCAGGTTGATGACGTCTGTTTTCACCTAATGTCAATGATAATGAAACCTTTCTAACACAAGTGAAAGTATACATGTAACAAATTTGTTTAATAGCAGTTATTAAAACTCGTAATAATAATAATAATAATAATAATAAATAACATGCTAACCTTCATTTGCTTGGAAAAAACATTTGAATGGAAACAAATATGCCATGCGGATACAAACATTCGACCATGATATAGAAATGACCTCTCAAGAGCACAAGAATAACTATGCACAACAACCTGAAAGAATCAACTGTTAGACCCACCTTCCAATACAACTGATATAAAATGAGAACTTCAATTCTAACCATGTATGGTATTTACAATATTTAAATCAAACCTCATTAAGTAAAATTTCAAAATCATGATTCATGCAACCAACCTCGTCAGGAAGAAGATCAAATATTGTTTGAAGGGGGCCTGGCTTTTGATGAACCACCGTTGGCACTTGTTTGTCTATGGAAATCTTTTTTCGAATATTGGTTCCAGGATAGCCACTCATATCCCTTGAGATAAACTCACAGGATTTCAGATTATAAATGTCACCTTATGCAATCACTTGTAGGATGCAAAAAAGTTACAACACATTCGAAAAAGTTTTTGTATGTAACAGTTTAAAACTATGATTAAGAGTAAGAGTGTACTTAAATTTAAGCAAATTTGACATGGGCATAAATATTTATCCTCAAGCTCGAGGGGTTGCCTCAAGCATTATTTAGTATGCAAGATTTTGTCCAGCTAGAGTCTGAAAAAAAAAATGGCCTAAGATATAAACTTATCAAATATGACAAATTTAGATTTCATTTTTCTTCTAAGGTAACAAAAGCAGTTAAACTACCAATACTACACCAAGATGCTGTCTTATTAAAGAAAACAAAAGAATACATCAAATTTTAAATGGGAAAACAATTACAATCATAAAAATTAGAGAACAGAGTAATGTAAATAAATGGATAGGGTATGAAGTTCAAATTATCAAATAGTTGTTTTATCAGTCATGTTCATGGATTTTTAAGGGAGGAGATAAATCTACCTGGGAGCATTTACAGGCATATTTATTGTTTTAAGGTGAAGGCAAACCTGACATCAATTCATAGAGATTAATTAGTACATGAAGAGGAAACAATATTATACTAACAGGGAAACTGAAAAGGCAAAAAGATTACTAAAACGGAAATTTAGAATGGTAGATGAAAACCTGTCCAGAGGGACTGTCCAATGTATACCACACAGGACCAGTTTGACCTTCATTTTCAACTGGAACAGTAACCGAACCAAGGACAGCGCTTTTCCATATTATATCCCAGTCATATATTGTGATATTAATCTGATTGTTAAGGCCCAAATGAGATGCTCGTGATAGTAAGATAATTTAAAACCACAACGAAGATGTCTTTTTCCCCCTCAAAACAAATTTCAGAGGAGACCCACTTTACAGATCTGATATTTTCTTAGAGGATATGATTATGTGATGGAATTCTCTCAAAGCATAAGCACTTATCGATACAGAAAATATGTTAAAATTTGTCTGAAATACAGGTTTCTTCACAAAAGTAATTTTTTCCATCTTCAGCAAATGATAATTTGAAAATAAGATCCCTAAGTTTTCATATTTACATCGTGCCCGTAGCTTGATCTCCGACTCACAACCCTAATCAACCTTTATCTTTAAGTTTTTTCGGCCAAAGCTGGTATCCTAAACATTAAATTTCCTACAAAATAAAATTTGCTTTTAAATGCACAAGACCATGACATCTACTACATCGATCAAATGACCCTAATTCTTCAATATCTATATTAATAATAAAACCCTATAATTTAAAGCCAAATGTTCCATGTGAATTGCAGGAAACCATAAAAAGAATTAGTTGCAGTTGTAAAGCTTCTGCAAGAATTGGATTTGTGCGTTGCTGATCACCCACCATTCACCAGTTGCACAGGAAAATGAGCAAATTACAGTGACCAAGGAAGAAAACAATAAAAAAAATTATCATGATGGTTTAACTGAGGTAAAATGGAAAATACAATGCATATGAGATGAAATAGAATCATAAAAAATTGCTGAAAAAGAAAATTCAAATCATGCACTTTTTCACTTTCTTCGGTTAGACTATGGAGGTGTATTTTGATATTTAGAGTTTCCTAGTTAAGATTTTCAATAAGATAGAAAAGTCTAAGAAGCAAAAATTAATCTGAAGATTAGGCGTTTTACAAATTTTTTGAGTCATTAGGCCCCATTGCAATGTTATTCTTTTCAAGGACAAATGAACAAATTATCGATTTTTTAGATAACATTAATTTTACTATTGTTAAATGAATCTATAATTTTAAATTACCCTTTTTTGTTTAGTTTTATCCAATTTGAAGAAAATTGCTAAACTAAATGTTTTTCTTTGCTCTTTTTTAAAATGATTTTTCTCCTTTCTTCTTTGTATTTTTTCTATCAATATATATCATTTCTTGTAAAAGAAAATGACAATCCAAATCGTGTATAAGTAAACTATAACATGACTTGACAGACCTCTTTTATAAAGACAAAATTACAGACATAAAAGTCATAGAAGTTACAACCACCTTAACAGGGAGGTCGTCCACTGAAAAATTAAACTCCTCTCCCCACATAGGATTTCTGGAACCAGGAATCATTGAGCTGCACCATCCACAAGAATAAATCAAAATCTACAGGCATGATGGTAAAATATCACTAAAGTAAACAAAGCATTTCGAATGTACAACTTCCTTCCAAGAAATGAACAAGAGAATAGAGATGGAAGACAACAAGTAAAAATAGAAATAAAAAAAAACGAAAAAAAAAAAAGAAGAATAGTGTAGAAAATTGAAAAAAGATAAACAACTAGATAAGGTGAGAGACAATTATGAAAAGAAGTGCCCCTTAGTAATCTTCCCCAAATTTTCTGCAGTTCCCCTTCCCAACTTCAACAGTTAACACTGACAACAGGTAATAATTGAGAAATGAATTTCCACGAATTAGAAAAGGATACCTCGTAACAATATCATTACAGTGCAAAAATATCAAACCATTTACAATCCACCAATTAAGAATGAGATTATCTACTTTGGTGTAAACATCCAGGGATCACCACTTATTAAAAAGCTAAAATGGAGAAATGAGCAAGAAAAAAACACCAGCTATTCTGATGTGATCCAAAACTAAAAGAAGTTTAAATATTACCTGAATCGCTTTTGTGTACCACATGTAATTATAGCATAGGGATCAGAGGTTCCATTCAAGTTGGCACCAACAAGGTTCTTTGCTGCCAACAATTCCAACTGAAGACCAAAACCCACAAAGGAACATTGTGAATGGGGAATAAAACAGGGGAAAGTTACAATATAATTTTTAAAAAAATGAAAACCAAGACAGGAAAATTCCATCACAAATGAAAATTATAATACAAACCAGATCATAACTAGTAGACAATCAGCATACCTTAATTAGATAAGCAGAGTTAGATTGAAGATCTACTCTCATATGTCCCATCTACAAAATAAGTGCAGAACTGCACGTCAAAAGATTTAAATATTACTCCATGAATAAGTAACTAGTTGTGCACCACCTGAGTTTCGCCAAATGAAACAATCTCGTTAAATCATTTCTGATCATAACTAAAAACTAAAAGTATAAGAGCATATTTGCGATCAATTTTTCAATAACATTTGGTGTTAGGTCAACTTAGACACACATTGACAATCCCTAATAACTTGTGTATTGTGCCCTTAAAAGTTTACCTCCAAAAAAATCGTGAAAAAAAAAAATGGTCTGTACACCAAAGTTTCACCACACAACAATCTCATCAAATCATTTCTGATCATGACTAAAAATTAAACCACATTTCCAATAAGTTTTTGATAACCTTTGGTGTAGGTCAACGTAGACTCACATAGACAATCCCTAATGACTAAAGTGTTATGACCTTAAAAGTTTGACGACATGGGTCAAGGTAAATAAACAATGTCACCTAGGGAGCATGAGCCCAAGGATTTTAAAGACTTACGAGGATTTGAGCCTTGGACCTCGAAAGAGCATACTTTTAAGGCCAAGATTTTCACCGCTTGAACTAAACCACTGATATTATTCATAATAAATTTCTGTTCTTGGGTACAAAAACTCAAAGATGACATTACATTTCAGTGAATACTTCCATCAAGACTAAGATATGAGAGATTAAAAGAAAAAACAGTTAGACGCTTTTAAATAACAAAAAAAAACAGAAATCCATTTCCCACAGAGAGAAATGAATCAAACATGAAACAAAACATACTCTCGATTCATTAGATGACATAAAAATATGAAAGCTTATCTTGTTCAATTGTAATATTCAATGCAATACTTTTATAAATATTTTAGAATATTTAGATCTCTCAAATTTAGTATGGATAAAGCAACCTGGTAAATAATATCTTACCAAGCTGATGAGTGATATGAGCAAGTAAATTGCAGAACATCGCCGGAGCAATATTCAGCATTTAAAAACCTGATACTATTCTTTAAATCATTTCCTTTTAAAAAATATTATACATAAAGATATTAATGAGTTTATGGACCGCCCCTTGACAGTTGATTACCTTCACGTTGCATTTTCTCTCAATAAGTAAAATAATATATTATAGATAATTTGAACAAAAAAAAGCACTGTCACCATATTCAAAATATAATCTTTGGAACTATTTGTCTAAAAGCACAATTTTCTTTCACTTTCTATGATTTCTGTTTCTGTAGTGATACCAAATTAGAAATATGATTACCAATTTCCATTATCCAATTTTTCTTTCTCTCTCATTGTACTCAATATTTACAGAAAATTACTCTGCAATCAAACTGATAAACTCTACAGTCTATCACTAGTTGTAACAAATCTTATCGTAAAAAGTTCTTTTAAATCATGAAAATCAAAATCAAAATTTGGACAGTCTTATCTGGAAGAGCTTCTCGCCGGGGAAAAACAAGACTGCCTTACTTTAAAAATGTAGGAAGTCTTTAAATTTATGAAAACTAACAGCACCAGATAATGTTGGATTACAATCAAGTCAAAGCAAAATTTTGTCCAGAGACAACATTAACTTCCAAAATCCACAATCTGCTTAATTTGATTTCTATGTTCCTTATATATACAGCATCTATTAAATTAAATCTATTAAATTAAATAAGAGTTGTAATAGTTCCAATCATCGCCCCTTAAAAGGATCACACATACTTTCTTAATAACATAGCTCAAAACTCAACAAAAGTATATAGCAGAATTAAACCACGCTTGTATTCAAATTTAGAGACATGGTGCATTTCTGATTTCATACAAATTAATGCAGGAAAAGTGAGACTTATATCAATCCAACGGCATCCATAATTATGATGCAAAAGATAAATAGAAGTATTATATAAATAAACCAGAACTCAGCCTGAAATAATTGCTGCTGGCACGGGAAAATTGACCAAATTTATCAGAAAATCCACTTTTTAATTGTAACAATAGCATTACCATTGCGTATTGACCTCCAGAAGATTTTAAAGAAAAAATAAATAAAAACAAAACATTACGCATCATGTTATTCGGAAGCCAAAAAAATTAGCATTGACTCTCAGTTGATTATAAAATCGATTATCAAGATAGAATAAGAAAAATATCGGAAAATCAAAGCGTCAAATACGACGAAATTACCTTGTCATTAACATCAATAGCTTCCCTACCAGAAATTTCAACTCGCGAGCGATCCACTTGATCATCTCCGCTTCGGTAAGTGAAAAACCAGTAGGCTGAGATCACGAAGATTGATGTTGCTACAGTAACTTCTATCTCCCACCACGATGGAAACAGAAAATCAAGCGGCGTCTCCACCATCATTTTCGGCGCAGAAATCAACCGCACGTCAGAAAATATTCATTAATAGAGAACTCAAAGCGCTTGACCAGAGAGAATCTTAGGGTTTTGAGAATATGGAGAAGACATCCCCCGGTTGAATTGAATACAAACAGCATTTAGCACAGAGAGGGAAGGGAGTCAAAGTTGGGCAGTTGGAGGGAGGAGGCGACCATAATTAGCATGAGAATACACATTCGTGACAATGACTAATCTACCCCTACGACCAAAAATTGACAAATGAAATTTATATATTTACGAGAAATTAACAAAACAACCATTATACTATGTTGTTAACGACAAGTCAGCCATTAAACAATTTTTGCGAACAACTTCACACATTGAGCTATGAGAAATAGACGACACAAAAATCACTGTTGAAATGTTATCACGAAGATGATGTCAAAATAGACTTTCTGCAATTTTAATTCTACTTCAATTTTATGTTAAATTTCAATAATTAAATTAAATTTATCGCGAATACGATGCTAAGAAGCTTTAACGTGATCTTCTCGTTGTCAAAAACAATTCGTATGTTTTCAGTTTTCCAAAAATATTGTCGAACGTTGGCATGACTCACCCTTCCTCTCGATTTCACTCGTCTAATTCTCTTCACCATCTTCTCATTCCTCTTTCTGATCCATCATCTTCGTCTAGTACTCATCAGTATGTCTCACTTCTTACAAAGAAAAGTAATATTTTCGCTGTGGAAAGTAATTTTTCTGTTGGAAGAACGTTGTCATTTCATTGTGAAACGTTATCATTTCTGCGTGGAACGTTGTATTTCTGCTGCAGAAAATATTTTTTAAATCTGTTTAGTGGAAAGCCAACATTCCGCTGCAGAAAAACAATATTCCGTAGCGGAACTACAATATTTTTATAGGAAAATGTTAACTGCAATATTTGTATCATTTATTTTTCATAGTTCAATATTTAAGTTGTTAGCAAAAGTTGTTGAGTAGTTAACTTGTCATTCTCACTACACTACCTTATTTGTTTGGTTAATTTTCCAATATTTATTCACTTATAATATTTAAATACGGGTATATTATTAAAATACATAAAAATATATTATGATATTATTATTTTTTTAAACTTAAATTAAATAAAATAAATTACATAAAAATAAATTACTATAATATTTAAAAATAAATATAACTATATGGCTTACTTTCAAAAATAATGAGCAGAATTTATAAACTTCATTTTTTTTCCTTCTTAAATTCACTATAATCCATTTTTAAGTGTCTCCTAATTAGGACTGGGCAGGAACCGACCAAAATCGAGAACCGACCCAAAACCGCAATTCGGTTCCGAGTAAATTCTGGTTCTCGGTTTCATAAATGGAGCTTTAATTGGTTATCAGTTCTTTGATAAACTGTTGGTTCGGTTCTCAGTTCTATAGGTAAAGAATCGAGAACCGATTGATTAAAAAACAAAACATAGCCCTAGTCCTTTGGAACCGAACACCAAACAGTCCGTTTCAAAAGATTCGGAATCAAAACTGAAAATCGAAATGCCCACCCCTACTCCTAATTTAGTAAGGACAAATGTAGGTTAAACCCAAAATATAATTGACTATTGGAGGGCTTATTTGGGAAACGAAAATTTGAAGGGGCGAAATAACTACCGGCAGAGTTTTCGCATGCGCGCACGCGCAGCCGAGTAGTCTCGGATTAGTATTGTTCATTAATTATAATTAGGGAGGAGAAAAAGACTATATCCCCCTTCAAAACTTCTTAGTCAGTGGTATCTGGGGGTATAAATGAGAAGATTTAAGGGTATTTAAGGAAGAAAGGTATGTTACTAATAATGTAATCAGAAAGCCCGGTAATTACGGGGCACAATGACGATCACTCATAAATAAATTATCAAGAATAATGCTTATTGTTTATTTTTACAGGTGTAAAAGGTGGGTAATTAACTATTTATTTTAATTATTTATAATTTATTATATTAATGACACACATCAATATTTAATACTTAAATAAACAATCATTAGAAAGATAATTATCAACATTAACTTTAAAAAAGTATGAATGACTCTTTTTAACTAAGAGTGTTCAAAAATGAACTGGATCGTCAGTCATGATTGGGTCAATTTTGAACACTATGAGAATTGAACTTTTGTTTCTTCTTGTAGGGAATTATTAGGAATAATGTATCAAATAAGTAAATATAATATAATAATTTTGTGATATAAGAATAATTTTATATTGATTAATATAATGTTAGTATTTTATATTATATTTTATATAAAGAAAATTAACATCACAAACTCTATAATTTGCGATTAAAGATAAGTCAAACTCTCAACTAAAATCTTAAACTATAGAAAATTATCATAGGCCATCTCGCAGTCACATTTTCTGTCTAAGTCCTTCAACTTTAACTCCTCAGTTTCGTTGACGCCACTGACCGTCAAACGAAGGCTAAAGACAAGTCAAAGTCTCAAAAACTTTTTCTAACAACTAAAACTTTGAACTATGAAAAATTATCGTCAGCCACATCGTAGTCACATTTCTCGTCCAAATACGTCAACTTTAACGCCTCAATTTCCTTGACGCCACCAACCGTCGAACGGAGTCTAAGGACGTCAAGTATCGGGTGACGAGAGACGTCCCTCCTACCCGTTGGAAGATAGACGGACGTTGGAACAATTATCGCCCCAGGATCGAGGAAGGATGATCATCCATTTTTGGATTGAGGGAGGGACATCCCTCGATCGAGATTGACGGCTAGGATTTAATCTACTATTTTCCAAAGGCGATGGCAGACTATGGTCGTTCGATCAAGGGAGGGGACGTCCCTTATAGAGATTAACGGTCTGAATTGAATCTACCTTCTTCCAAAAGGCGATGGCGTACGACATTCTATGGCTATTGGATCGAGCGAGGGACTTCCCTTATCTAGATTGATGGCCAGGATTCAATCCACCATTTTCCAAAGGCGATGGCGGACGAAAATCCATGGCTGTTTGATCGAGTGAGAGACGTCCCTTGATTGAAATGGACCATCATAATGGACGTGGCAACTCATTTCTGCCCACTATGTTGGCTAGCGATGGCCGTACTAGGCAGAACGACATAGTCTTGGGCGAGGGACGTCCGTTGTGGACTAGAGACGTCCGAAATAGGTCTAAGGACGTCTGTTGTGGAAGAGAGACGCCCAGCGTAATTGAGGGAATTCGTGCCTTTTAAAAACGCGTGTGTCTGGCACGTGACCCTTCAACGTTAAAGAATTTGGAGTCCATCCTTATTGTCCATTCCGATCAAGAGACGTCCCTCACTCAATCCAACAGCCATGGATTGTCGTCCGCCATCGCTTTTGGAAAATGGCAAATTCAATCATGGCCATCAATCCAGATAAGGGCGTCCTTCACTTGATCCAACGGCTATGGAATGTCGTCTACCATCGCCTTTTGGAAGAAGGCATATTCAATCCTAGCTATCAATCTCTATAAGGGACGTCTCTCCCTTGATCCAATGGGCATGGATGATTGTCTGCCATTGCCTTTGGAAAATGATAGATTCCAATTGAAGGACGTCCCTCCCTTGATCCAACGATCATGGACGATCTTCCTTCCTCGATCTTGGCCCGATAATTGTTCCAACATCTGTCTGTCTTCCAACAGGCAGGAGGGACGTCTTTCGTTGCCCAATACTTGAAGTCCTTAGCCTCCGTTCAATGGTCCATGGCGTCAACGAAACTGAGGCATTAAAGTAGACGGATTTGGAAAACGTGACTGCGAGATGGTCGACGATAATTTTCCATAGTTTAGGGTTTTAGTTGTTAGAAAATTTTTTGAGGATTTGACTTATCTTTGACCGCAAACTATAGGGTATGCAGTGATTATTCCCCTTTATAAAATTTAGAAAAAAAAATTGTTTGTCATTTATGTTAACTTTATATTAAAATATATTGTATGTATATGTGGGATAAAATACAAAGAGTAATAACTAAAATAAGTTAGTAACTTATATTTGAAGTATTGAATCTTTTAATAGTTCATAGTCATAAACGTAATTTATCTCATTAAAAATATATAGTCATAACTCAACTATATATATAGTAATATAAAATAAATATATTTTATATAATATGATTATAGAGGACTTGATCAGATCAAATTATATTATTCTGATAATTTATGTTAAATATAGAACAATAAATTTTATTATAATGATTGTCATATATGTTTGATATTAATTCATTGTATTTAACAAACTTCTATTTTATTTTAATTTATTTTTTAATTTACTCGGTAAATTTTTTGTACAAATTACTATTCATATACTTTCTATATTGGGAGTTAATTAAAAAGAATAGTTGATAATATTAATACTCTATAGTTTTGAGAGTGCAACTCTAAGTATTTAGTTAAATTATTTTAGAGTTAATAATTATGTTAATTTATATAAAGAGTTTATATTAATTGACGGAAAAAATATTAGAGCTTAAAACTATAGGTTCATCGGTCTATTTATCGCCTTCTATCATTATTCGAATAATATAGAAAATGAATAAAGAATATTATATAATTAATTGTAAAATAATTATTCAATATATTGAACAATAAGTTTATTGTTTTCATTATATTGAATAGTTGAATTATTGATTATTCAATTGTTTAGACAGAATGACAAAAGTTATCATAGTTAATTTATTTGTTATGTTTTATTAAATGAAATAATTGAATTATTGATTATTCAATTAATTAACAAACATGGAGTAACTTTTGAAAACAGTTTTTAACATAAATTATTTTAAATTTGCGTTAATGTCATGGTGTCAAGTATTGAGCTATAATGATAAATTGTTTTGATTTCCATAATGGTTTTGTTATGAATATACCATTACAAAATCAATTCTTACTCAAATAAAAAATTAAATTTTGTGGACGTTTTCTCTAAATATCATAATGATAATTATGAAATTATTCCACTATAAATAGAGGTTTAATCTCATTAGCATATAGTGGTAGGAATATTTGAAATTGTATGATCCATTTTGAGACCAAATTTATGAGTCATTTGTATTCGCTTTAGAGAATCATTCTCTAAATCAAAATAGATCGTCTAATGTGTTGAAAATATGATCTATCATAAATTGAGTGTGATCTTCTTGCGTTCATAATGCTCACATGTGTTTATCTGAGGTGAGAAGAATTGACGAAAATGATCGAAGGTTTCAAAAGTTGAAGAAATCATTATCAAAGCTTTCCGATTTTGTACTCATATAATTTCTTAATATTTTATATTAGATATAATAAAACACATTTTAACACATATAATTATTAATATATTATAACAACGATCTATTTTATATTTATGTTAAATTATTTCTCATGATACATAGGTTACGCACGTCATCATTGTTATAAACATCGGTAATTCGATCATACAAGGAAACCTAAAATCCAACTTAACACCCATATATGAGGGTATGTTGGCATTGTTGTGCTTCTATAGCTTGTGTTAGTTGTGCGAATTCGATGAAAGAAAGGTGAATAAAATTTAGCGCTGCCTATTTGGTTTGGTTAAAAAAAAATTAAACAAAATAAGTAATTTAATCCAATTAATCACATATGTGAGTAAAAATTAATTCATAATATTTTCTAAAATTTAATGACAAACTATATAAAGACGAAATTGAAACTAAGATTTTAATAAAATTTTTTAAATTAGATAGAATAAATTAAAAGGTTCATCTAAATAAATTAAGAAAATTAACAAAATAGTCATTGTACTATGAGATCAATGACAGTCAACCACTAAACAATTTTTGCTAATAATTTAGACACCAAACTATGAAAAATTGGCGACGCAAACATCACAATTACCTATTAAAATAAACATTATTGTGAAGATGATGCCGAAACATTACTCTATGCAATGTAATTATATTTCAATTTTGTGCTAAAATCACACTAATTGAAGCAATCTTACCGTGAATACGACGCTGGGACGCTATGACATGGTTTTCTCATCGTCGAAAATAATTCTCACATTTTTTGTTTTCCGAACATCTTCTAGTGGCTCATTCGTCCTCTCGATTTGACCCGTTCAGTTCTCATTACCATATTCTCTTTTGTCTTCTTGGTCTGTCGTCATCATCCAATGATTATCACCAATGTCTCACTTTTCTCAATTGACATTTTGGCCAATGAAAGTAATCTTTTCGCTACAAAAGGTAATATTTTCTATGTGGAAACTATCTTTCCACAAGCGAAACGTTGTCATTCTGCTGTAGAACGTTGTTGTTCCGCCAAGGAACGTTGTCTTTTCGCAGCGAAAAGTAATTGTTATGCGTGCAAAAAGTAATCGTTCCGCGTGCAAAACGTAATCTTTTAAATATGTTTAGCGGAAAGACAACGTTCCGCAATGAAATAACAACGTTTCTTAACAAAAAACGTAACTACGATGTTTGCTATATTAATTTATCATAGTTTAGTGTTTAAATTGTTAGCAAAAAGTATTCAGTGATTGACTTATCATTAATCTCATAGTACAATAGTTATTTTGTTAATTTTCTAATAAATTATATTGATCCCTACAAAAATTAGGGATATTGAAGACATAATAGTTCTTCTCTTACAAGATAAATTAGAATGTAAGATAGTTTTAACAAATATTGTACAAAGATATGTTAGAATGTTTATTGTAAATATTATACAAAGATACATTTTAATACAAATTTAGGAGTGTAAGATTAGAGTATACTATTAGTATTACTCGATACATTTTTAAGTTGAACTCTATTAATAATGCACGATCTCAATGTTATGGTTAGAGTTGAGATTGGACTAATTCGATCCCTGACTTCAAGAACTGCAATCGAATGTTGTAAGGTTGGAATCGACCTTCGTTTTTGGGTTTGTTTTTTATGTTTTTTGCTCAATCTTAGTTGGTTTTGGTTAATCTTGGTCAAAAAATATAAAAGAAAAACATATATTGTAAAATTCGCTTCTGGGTCGTAACAGAAATAAACAGAAGATAAAAGGAAAAGATCTTCATTTCAGCTTCTACTCCTGATCGCTGTGACTTTACCAAGAGAAAGAAAGGTGTCGTTCGACCCGACATTTTTGTTAGACCTGCATCTGGATCGTGACATATATAGTTCTCGATGACCGATTCTAATCGATTCTTCCTAGAAAGAATCGAGAATTTGGTTCTCATCCTTTGGATTCTCGGCTCGGTTTTCTTCAGATTAGAAATGAAACCAAATTTGAGTCTTGGGCCTGTTACAACCAAAGTACACGTGGGAGGAGATAGTAGAAAGTGTAGTTAGGCAACAACAATTAGACATAACACGAGTTAGTAGTAAGTAACAGAGTGCTTGGTTGCTTAGGTTTATAACGTTAAAACTTCTATGTCGTCCCTCTCAAACCGCCGCCGAAATTCCACGCTTCACAGTCTCTCTCCTATCTCTCTCTCTCTGTATCTATCATCTTCACCTGCAGGTACCCTCTACTCAGTCTCTCGCTTTCTCACTCCCTGCTTTGTGTTGAGCTCTGCATGTATAGTCTTGTTCTTAAATTCTGAGCATTTTTTATGTTTCTCTCTGTGTACGAGTTTTCTGCTGTAGCTTTCTCTGTTTAGTTTGGTGAAATTAATGGCTGCAAGTTCTGGCTTTTCTTCCACCCCTTTCGACAGCTTCTTCTTCCTCCATTATAATCTTATTAGAACAAGAAAAAGAGCTAATGTGAACAGTTAACTTTGATGGGGAAAGGTTATGAATAGTTCCGTTAATGGAGGATTTTATGATTTCTCTCACTTTCATACTCTGTATACTTGAATTGTACACGGAGAAATCAAACCTATCTCGTAACTCTCATTACTAAACCAACCGATTCACGAAGGAAAAAGCTTCAATCTTAAATGTACTGCCATCAACCTGCTTCTTTTATCTCTTTTTTTTTTTTTTTTTAATTTCGTTATTTTAGAACAATTAGCTGGCTAAAATGATCTTGGCTTGGCTCCTCGATGAACTCACGTAGGAAGAGCTCGAGGGGTTGTAGCTGTTTTGAGGGAAGGCGTAAATTGAAATGGAAACTCTTGGCGAAATAAAATGCAAAGAGGAAATGGAGGTCAATATACTTGAATATAGGAATAATGATAAAAGCTTCAAATCACCTGCAAAAGACGACCCTGATGCGACGGAATATTCTAGTTCCTTCGCGGATAGCTCGTCTGATGTCGACTGCTGTTCTGGCTTGAGCGAAGGAGAAGTTGAGATGCAGATATTCAATGACAATGGATATGCATCTCCCTTCAATGCATTTGGTAGTGCACTTCAACTGAGGTTTGCTTTCTACTCTCTCTTATAAAATTCGCTTCGATTCTGTATATTAATCTAGAGTTTGATTAAATTTTCTTCGCATCCCGTCATTTCGGACGATACAAGCATGACACTTTTACAATAAATAGCATTTCGATATCCTTGAGATCATAATAATCGTTCAATTTGGTTCAAAAGAATTCCATGATGTTGATCTAACCGATCAAATTGCTCGCGTTTTGATTGAAGATACCGGAAAGATAATCAAGAGTTGTGAAAGATAAAGTTTTTCGGGGAATATAATTGATTGATCGGTTGCGCAAATAACCATGGAACGAAGTACCTAATCGTTATTTTTTATCGTTTTTGTTTGATGTTTGAGCAATTAATTCTGATTTCCTTTGTTTTTTCCCCTGTTTTTTTGATCATTGAAGTATGCCTCTGGATGTATTCTAGGAAGAAGAAGTTGACAAATCACTGGAGGAGCTTTATACGCCCTCTGATGTGGCGGTGCAAGTGGACGGAGTTGAGACTTAAAGAAATCAATTCGCAAGCGACGAAATACTCGAGATATTTAGAAGCTTACGAGAAGAGAAAACTTTCGGGGGTCGATCCAAATTTTTTGGACGAATACGGGTCAAAGTCGTTTCCCTTGAGTACGAGCCGACTTTGCCGAAGAAAACAAGCTATGAAGAGAAGAAAACGAAAGAAAGACGAAGAAAAAACGGATGTGATAGCGTATATGACGCATCATAACCTCTTTTCCTATCTTGGTGAGTTCTTCATAATCTTAAAACATTTCGAAAAAGTTAATGAAATCATTTGAGTTGTCTTACAACACTTCAATTTTATGCAGAGAGTAAGAGGTCTGATCTGGATGGCATTTCGGTGGCTGATGATTTTGGTAAAATCTGGCTTGTCGGTTTGATCTTAATTGCTTGTTTCTACTTTCTGACATAGCGTTGTGGCGAATTGTTTCTGAACAGCTGCAGCCGAAAAAACCATTGATGATGACGAAAAATTTGGAATTTTCAACGACGATTTGACTCTTGAGTTTAGAGATGGAGATCGTTCGTTGGAGCAGATTCTATCGAAAATCGAAGGTGTCCACTCTCGGCTTCACAGGCTAAAGAATCAAATGGATATCGTGATGTCTAAACACGCTGCCAAGTTTTCATCGTCCGAGAATCTGAGCCTTCTAGAGACGGCTCTAAGTCCTGCATTTTCGGCTGGCGATGGAGAAGCAATGTCAGCCAGAGCCATCGATAATCCAGCCAAAGACGGCTCTGATTATGAAGCTGCAGAGGTTTTCATGCCTGAAAGTGCAATTTCAAGTTATGATGGGGTCGTTCTTGACGTAAACAAGAGCTCGGTTGGATTATCGGCTGCACCCGAAGTTGACCTGCCTCAGTCGCAAATTGGCAATTCGGGCGAATGGGTAAGATTCCGATACTTCATTACAATAGACTTGTACTATTTTTTGGGACACACTGACATGTCCGGAAAATCCGAGGATTGTCAAAAGTTTATGTTTTTCGACCGATGACATTTTGGTTGGATGGCAGATAATGGAAGGTGTTTTAATGGATCAAAGGGAGGGAGAAGCAATGGCATCGGACGATCAATCAAATTTGAAATCGTGTTTTGCATCGAATGTGAATTTCCCGAGTAAGAGAAAGCGAGGGGAACGGAAAGCAGGGTCGGGAAGGTGGAAGAAGAGACGATCAAGTGAGCCCGAAAGCCAATAAGTTTGAAATAGATGTTAGAGAACATTGTTAATCTACCAAGAAATCATCGAACGGTGAATGCGACAGTGATGCCGAGTCCGGTATGAATATCTCGTCTCAACGTAAAGTTGTATATCTTTATTTTATTAAAATACGATCAACTTTACACGTGACATAATTGTAATTGACCGACCTTGTCTCGTCCGACCTCAACAAAAATGGCACAACAAGATACATAACACATTCCATGTTATATTGCTCAAAATTAGAACATGCATGAATACATTTTCCCGCAATTGTTTTGACGTCTCTTACGGTTTATGTAACACGGTGTTAAAGTCCGGTGAGTTGAATTCTATTTGAGTCGAACAACAAAAGTGACGGGTCAAAATTACGTTTTGTCACAAATTTTACTCTTTTATCTCTATTTTTTTTACCCGTTACGATTTTTAATATAAAATTTTGAGTTTATTATTCTTTTTTTTTTCTTATTTGCGTTTAATAGGAAATAAAATAAGAATAATGATCAAAACAACCACTGAACTATAAATTCAGCGACAATTAAAACACTAAATAATTTTTATTAATAAATAAAACACTGAATTATGAAAAATAAACGAGTCAAACACTGCTGTCACGTTTTTCTTGTATCAATTATTTTTAGTAAATATTATCTTGCATGACATAAAAGATAAAATTACGTCTCGACGTGTCACATTTATATCTTTCTCAAAATTAGAATTAACACGAGGAATTAGTTTAAATTTTCTACTGTAAGTCTGTAAGCAGTAATCTAAAGTCAAAATTCGTATAATTGTCGACTCTAAAATTCACATACTATCACTGCTAAAAAATAACCCTGTTAGGGTTCAATGTGACCCAGATTCTAATTGGACCAAGGTAGTTTGACCCACATTGGAGGTTTCCTAATTCTTGCAGGATTAGGGTTTCCATATTTCAGTATGACTAGGGTTTCCTTTAATCCTATAAATAGTGGTGTCTAATGGGCGGGCTGGCGACTCGGCTCGGTACTGTAGCGATCCGAGCTCGGCTCGGATCGCTACAGTACCGAGCGGGCTCAGCTCGGGCCCGGTAGACGGGCCGAGTCGAGCCCGAGCACCAGGGCTCGAGAGCTCGGCGAGCCTGGCTCGCGAGCCTGGCGGGCTGGCCCGGCTAGCCAGCAGGCGAGCCAGCCCGCCAGATCTTCACTGTGAGCCCGAGCTCACGAGTCACCACGACGACGGGGAGACGGGATCCCTCTGGCCTGAGCTGACGAGTCGCGACGACGGGGACGGAGCTCGCGATGACGGGGACAGAGCTCGCGTGAAGGACCGGGCTCGCGACGACGAGGACAGAGTCGGGACGACGAGGACAGCGTCAATGGCGATCGCCGGCAAGACAGAGCTCGCCGACTCTGTCCCGACGTCGCGAACTCCTGACGCAGAGAAGCCTTCGCGAACTCCCGACGTCGCGAACTCCAGACGTCGCGACTCTGTCCCGACGCAGAGAAGCCTTCGCCGCTTCTCTGTCCCGACGTCGCGACTCTGTCCCGACGCAGAGAAGCCTTCGCCGCTTCTCTGTGAGATTTCTCACAGAGAAGCAACGTTGCTTCTCTGTGAGAACTTCTCACAGAGAAGCAACGGTCTTCAGACCGTTTCTTGCAACGGTCTGAAGACCGTTGGCGAGCAGGCGAGGGGCGATGGCAACGGTCTAGAGACCGTTGCCTGGAGCGCACTGGAGGTGAGCTCCCTCCCTGAGGCGAGCTCCCTCACTGCCAAATGCCAACGGTTGAAAATTTTTTTTCTATATATACTCCTCATTATCTCTCAAATTTTTCATCCCAACTTTCTCACATTCTCTCAATCTTTTCACAAATTTTTCTCTTTTTCTCTCAATATCTCCTTCTCAATTGCTTAATCTCTCTATCATTCTCCCAATTTCAAAGGTATATTTTATTTTTATAATTTTAATTTTTTTAATTTAATGTGTATTACAAAACAACTAATTTTTTTTTTTGCAATTTTTGTAGGACTCGTATTCGGGGAGGAGGTGATCACAATTCACAACAATTGCATACTATTGTTGCGTAATTGGTGTGCGGTATCATTTTATTTATTAATTGTTTCGTAGTAGTCAATTTTTTTAATTATGGATCCTCGTGATTTTTTGATTGACACTTTTAATGACACTAACGATGATATTGAAGAAATTAGGGAAGATAATCTCACAATTGCAATTGATCAATCATCGACACATGCATCCACATCGTCACCTAGAAAAAAAAGAAGTAAAACATCGGAGGTATGGAATAATTTTGAAATAAAAGATATTAAAATTAGTGGAAAAATAGAAAGTAGAGCACAATGTAAATATTGTATTAAACATTATGCATACGTATCCGGTAGTTCTACTAGCACACTTGGTAGGCATTATGAAAAATGTCACGCTAACAAGCAAGTGAAAGACCCTACACAAACACTCATAAATGCTAGTGGCAGTGGCAATTTTATGTATTCACATAATAAAATGAGAGAAAGAGTAGCAAAATATATATCACAATCTGAAGCACATTTATCTATGTTTGATAGCGAGTTATTTGAAAATTTTATGAAAGAGTATATTAATCCTAGTTTTAGACGAGTCCCTAGAAGTACGACGCGAAGTGATATTATTAAAATGTATAATCATATGAAAAATGAATTAATTGAGTTTTTTTCAAATGCTCCGTCTATGTCTATTTGTATTACTTCTGATTTATGGAGTGCACCTAATGCTTTAGGATATATTGTCGTAACTTCTCATTTTATTGATGACTCTTGGCAATTAAATAAAAGAATATTAGGATTTCGTAGTTGTGAATATCCACATAGTGGCGTTACCATTTATAGATATATTGTTAGAATTTTGCAACAATATGCTATTAGAGATAGAATTTTTAGTATTACGCTAGATAATGCTGCTGCTAACGATGTTGCAATTTTTGAATTTAAAAGGTTATTTCAATTAGATACGGCTCATAATACTCTTTTTCATATGAGATGTGTTTGTCATATTTTAAATTTAGTTGTTCGAAATGGCATGTCACATATTTCGCTACATATTGAATCTATTCGATCTGCAATTTTTTTTATTACTTCATCTAATACGCGACAACAAGAATATAAAGAATATTGTAAAATTGCTCAACTTAAACCAAGAAAATTAAAAACCGATGTAGATACAAGGTGGAATTCAACTTATTTAATGTTAGAAAATGCTAAGCCATATTGGTTAGTTATTTGTGCTTATATTAGTGAAAAAACAAAATGTATTACTCTTGATCATAATAGTTGCGATATTGCTAATTTATTTCTTGATTTTTTAAAACCATTTTATGAAGCTACAAATAAATGTTCGGGAATTTATTATCCCACTACTCATCTTGTTCTCCCAATTTTTATAAAATTAACGGGTACTTTTCAAATATTTAAACAAAGAAACGAATTTTGTGCATTAATTGAAAAAATGGAAAAAAAATTTAAAAAATATTGGCTTAACATACCTCATATTTTTTGTTTTGCATGCATAATGCATCCTAGATTTAAATTAGATGGAGTGCGTATAATGCTTGATAGAATTTCTTCTAATTTAGGTATTTCTTCTTCAATTAATGGTGCTCAATTAAGAAATGAAATTGATAATTTATTTTCTTCTTATGAAATTAAATATTCTAATAATCGTTCAATTCCTTCATATGATATGCATGCTAGTTCTAGTAGTGGTGCTTGTGGTGGAGATCCACAAGATTTTATGTATGATATATTTAAGCAAATAGATAGCAATGTTCATTTTTATAATTCACAAAGAAATGAACTCAATATTTATCTTAACACCTACCATAACATTTCTTGCCCCGAGGATTTTGATATTTTGGCTTGGTGGAAAGTCAACCCTATTTCATTTCCTATTCTTTCTAGAATGACACGTGATCTACTAACACCTCCGGTCTCTACAGTAGCATCGGAGTCTGCTTTTAGTGCAGGTGGACGTGTGTACGATGATAAACGAGGAAGACTTGCACCAGAAATCGTTGAGGCACTCATTTGCATGAAGGATTGGAACGACGATGTGACGAGAGATCAACAACGAGAAGATGACATAGTTGAAGAATTCAAAAATTTGGATGTCGAAGACTAAATTTTTATTTAAATTTGAAATTGTAATTTTCATTTTCATATATTTTCTTTATCTTGTAAGTTGTGATTTGAAATTGTAATTTCTATTTGAAATTGTAATTTTCATTTTCATTTTGAAATTGTAATAAAAATATTTATTCAATTCAATAAAAATATTTATTCAATTAAATTATTAATTATAGTATTTTTACATTATAATAACTTATTATAATAATAAATGATACCGCACACCAATTACGAAACAATAGTATGCAATAGTATGCAACAATAGTATTTATCAATTACGAAACATTATATAAGATATTATTATTTATGTATATTTGGCTCGTTAGGCTCGGCTCGTTAAGGCTCGTTAGGCTCGCTCGGCTCGTTAAGGCTCGGCTCGTTAGGCTCGGCTCGTTAAGGCTCGGCTCGTTAAGCTCGGCTCGTTAGGCTCGGCTCGTTAAGCTCGGCTCGTTAGGCTCGGCAGGCTCGTTAGGCTCGGCTCGTTAAGCTCGGCAGGCTCGACGAGCCAGACTTTTTCAGGCTCGGCCGGCTCGGCTCGGCTCGTTAGCCACCTCTACCTATAAATATATGCTTGAGTTGTAAAGCTCGTTGTACCGATTTCTATTAGTGATTTCTCCTCTGCCCGTGGTTTTTTTCCGTCTTGGGTTTTCCACATAAATTCGGTGTCTACTTTTTTCTCTTTCTCTTTTTCAAATCTCGTTCGTTATTTCAACGCTATTTTTCAACAATCCCAAATCTTAATCTTCGATTTTTTTATTTCGCAAGTTAAAGTTTATAAATACGAGATTATACAACACGTTAATACTATATGCTTAGCATAATACGATTTAGCGGTCCCCTTCAAATACCATACGACATGTTATAATAATAATGTCATCTACGTGTTTAGTTGACACGAGAACATTAATCGTTAAAATTTTCATTATTTATTTATTTATTTATATATAATAAAATGATAACTTCACCATCAATTATTATTTGGTTACATCTACTACCTAACATTACTCTTTAAAAATGGGCCTTTTGCCTTTTCAATATTTATATATAAACTTGGCTGCACGTTATTTGATTTAATTTTTAATGTTTAAAATTAATTAAAATAAATTATAATGTCAATAATTTTCTACTTTATTGTTTTTTGTGGTTGAAGATTAATTATTTTTCGATTTCTCAAAAAATGTTTTTTGAGAAGTCTCTCGAGTAAAACATTCTCAATAAATATGTTTTTTTTTTTGGGTAAGATCGAACTGTGTTCTTGTTTTTATCGGGTTAGAGATTGCTAGCTCCTCAACTTGATGCCCCGAGATGATTAAGCGTTCTCGAGAAGCACGGTTTCTGGGAGATCTAATTTGTAATCTCAATTTTATTGAATTATAAGTAGTGGGTTGACTTAAGTGTTTTTTGGGTAACAATAATTATAATCTAGTTTGATATTGTTGTAATCTAGTTTGATATTGGGAGTGATTTATCAAATAATTAAGGAAAATTAACAAAATAACCATTGAACTATGACGTTAGTGAAAAGACGACTTTCAGTAGAGAAAATACGACGTTTTTTTCCAATCAAACTGTTAATTCTTATAAGTAATTTGATGTAGTTGGGGAACAAAAGAATTGCAGTCTTCCAAGATAAAAAACTAAATTATTTCATTGATCACGGATAATTGTTCATATGCTTCGATTTATCAAACTTTAATTTTTCTGTTAAATTATTGTTTTAAATTTATATTAGATGAAAATAGAATGCTAGAATTGTTCAGAGAAAAAAGACTTGTCTTCGTCTGTGATTCTCTGAACGAAAATATGTGAGAATCTCTGGTTTGTATTCTGAAAAAACTCAACAAAATATCAAAGCAAGATGTTCGAACTGCATAAGAGAAGATATTTTCAAAGAGAAACTTCTTACTCTTCATTTTCAAAGTAAGTTCGTTGTCAACTGCGATATTTGCGTAATTTATTCTTCGTAGTTGAGTGTTTTATCTGTTAGTAAAAATTATTTAGTAGTTAAGTTGTCGTTAATTCTATGGTTTAGTGGTTGTTTTGTTAATTTTTCACTAATTAATGACCAATAATAATATTAAAATTAATGTTTATATAATAATAAATCTTGAAAAAAACAAGCATAGGAGTAGAAGACAAATTGGTTTGATTAGAAGTCAATTAGATGATTATGAGATGAATTAAGAAAATGAAAGATCTGATTCCCAATGTATAATGCCGTTGAAAGTTGGCTGCCTTCTCTTCTCTCTCTACGCACCCCCTGCGTCGTCATCATCAAAGTATAAAGAAAAGCCCACGAAAGTTGAAAATGGCAGAAAGAAAAGTATAATTTCTAAGAAGCACAGCACGCACCTGGGTCGAAGTTCCAGAGGGAGAGAGAGAGAGAGAGAGAGTCATGGGTATGAGGGGCTGGGCATAAAAGGTTCTTGTCAAAGCCATGGAAGAGAGAAACTTGAAGTCTGGACAAGTGGGTTCGTAGAGAGAGAAATCTGTGTTTGGTATTATCGTCTGCTCGTAGCAGCTTTCTGAAGGTTGGAAGGTCTAATGGCTACACCTGGTCTGATCTGTTCTTTGAGTAAAGTTTTACTAAAATCTATGAATTTTCTTGGGATTCTCTGCATATTTGTTGTTCTTTATAGTTTCTATCCTTTTGCTTATCAGATTTCTCGAGGGGGTAAATCACATGAAATTTTTTTCAGGTGGGTTTCTTCTGCTGTTGAAGTTTGAGCTTCTTTCTAAAATTTGCTTGCCTTCTGTTGTAATTTGTTCCCGATTCTTCCCTTTTACAGAAGGGCTACAGAATCAGCAGTCTCTCTGTCTCTATCTGTCTCTGTCTCTCTCCCACTCTCTCTCTCCTAAGGAGAAAGCTCTGAACAAACTGGTTGATTTAATGAGAGGTTCTACAGATGAAGAAAAACAAATTAATGAGAATTTTATCTCTCTAGTTGTTCAATCTATTAGTTGAGATGCAGGAGTTTGTGAGTGACTTAGCTCTTCTCTTTCACAGTGATTGTTGAGAAATGAGGAAGAGAAGGACTTGGTTTTCTGCCATGAAAAGCTGTTGCATACCTCCTACTAAAAAGAAGCCAAACAACGTGAGCTATTCTTACTTTCGAATTTTCTGTCTTGTACATAAATCTTTAAGCATCAAACGCATAGATATATTGGGATAGTTCATCATTGCTTGAATCCTTAGAATCAACTTCCTTCTAGGTGGGTAGTCTGACCGGTAACCTTAATTGAATGGGAACTAATCTCAATTCGATCGGTAACTAAAGTCTCCGAACGAAAAATCTCGTCCTCAATAGGAATTTTAATAGGATTTCGGCCGATACTTTTCTTTACGGCCTCTATAGAACCGTTCTGTTTAACTCGTTTAAAACTACGTATAAATGTTCTTGATGATAACAAGCTGATATGAAAATCCTGACTCATTCTTTGCTTGCTGAATGAATCTTTCTTCAAAACAAAGTGTGTTTTTGCGAATTTTGTTCGTTAACATGTTTTATGCCCGCAAAAGATGAAATTATCGACTGAATTTGACCCGAGAGCATGAAGATTGTATTGCATTATGCCATCAAATGACAACTAAGATTGCCACTTAACTTCATTGCAGGTTTCTGATAACAGCGGCAAAAAGGAAAAGAAGGGTGTTGGAAAACTAACACAAATAAAGTCCAATTCATTCATTCCTCTCTTTAAGGAACCGAGTAGCGTCGAAAAGATCTTCAGCGATTTCGAAAAGGAACGAGAAAATGTAGAATTTAGGCCTCCAATATTATCTGAGGAAGAAAGTGTTCCGCCGCCAGCTTTGCCGCTAATAGCCGCCTCTCCCGTTAGAACATCTCCGGGAGTTTCTTCTATCGAGGTTGCTTCCCCTAAAATTAATTCTCCTAAAGTTGCTTCTCCGAGTGTTTCCCAACCTCCGATTATTCTTCGTCAACACGAAGAAATTAGTCACAGACAAATAAACTATCATGCTTCAGCTACTAAGATCCAAGCTATCTATAGAGGCCATATGGTAAGCTCTCTCTATCTTGCTTTTTTTTGGAAAATCTGCTGTTTGATTATAAACGAAGATAAAAACAAGGGAAAAAGGATCAGTAGCTGTATAATGATCTGATTTTTTCGAGTTATTTCGAACAAAATTTATGATCTGAAATAATTCTGAAGAACTATTAGTGGACGACATCTGTTCCAAGTTAGATTTGATCACTACCATAAAGTAGATATGATTGTTTCATCTTAAAGGCAAGGAGGAGCTTCAGAGCATTGAAGGGTCTGGTGAGGCTCCAAGGAGTAGTAAGTGGACAGAACGTGAAGCGGCAGACAGTAAATGCCATGAAACAGATGCAACGCGTGGTGCGAGTTCAATCTCAGGTGCAATCATGGAGGATCCAAGGGATAGAAAACCAATCCCAACATCAAGATCAATACAAGAACGATAAAGAAGTTCAGAGTAGCTTCAGTAGATGGAGCAAAAGAGTGAGTTCCTTTCAGATGAAAATTTATCCAATTTTCTACAATTATTGGAGCTAATTTACTTTGTTTTTTTGTGTGGGAAAACAACTATCTGATTGGCATCATAAAGTTTTCTCTGTAGTCTGAATCAGGTGACCATAAAAACTGGGATGACAGCTCTATCACGAAGAAGGAACGAGATGCCAGGATGCAGAGAAAGGCGGAGGCAAGCATCAGGAGAGAGAGAGCAATGTCGTATGCCTATTCTCGAGAGGTAAGCAAGCCCACCTATGTCGATTCTTGTTTTCTTCCCTCTCAAAACCTTTGAATTGTGGTGTTGGGGAGGGAGCAATCCCTCATTGGAAAGAATTAGACATGTCTTATAAGTGGAAATTTTCATCCTCTTTTGCACTATAAGGCTTCTAAATGACAAAACTGTGAAGTCCGAGGGCGAAACCGGCTCTCCTATTGCAACCCACGAGCCAAAACAAACTTAGTTTATCATGACCAAAGTTATTTGCGTCTCCCATGAGTAAACAATTATGTTTCCTACTTGGTTTTGCCTTTGGCTCAAGAACATAGCATTAGATATTTGAAAGAAAAGTAAAAATTGGAAAATAAGATTGGAGATCTGATGAATGTTTGTTGATTTAACCATGTTTTGATGTAAGACTTACCCTTTGGCATTTGTCGTTATGCGGCCGGAGATTATGATTATTCGGCCTCGGGGTCGGATTTAAGTTGATCTTCATTTGATTTGCTAAAATGGATTTTTTTTATTATTTATGTTTAGTGACACTAATTACATTCAATTATGTAAAACTAAAACATGAGTACATCAGTTAAAATGCAAAATGCATATAGCCTTTCCATTTGATCTCAGTTACATCTTTGCTGCAGTTGTGGAAGGACACACCCAAGTCTACTCAAGAAACCCCAAATAATTATCGCTCTGCCGGAGATCTACGGTGGTGTAATTGGCTAGAACGACAGCTTGCTTTACAAACTCCGAAGAATTTCAGCCCACAAAAATCGGAGACTCTAACGCCAAAATCTCTAAAATCAACAGCTGCAAAGCCAGAGCAAACTCCACCCTCTCTCAGAGACTCTCCCGCCAAGAGTTTCTCTAACATGTCGGGATTTTCGAGACGAAGACCTCGAGGGGGTGAGTTCCTTTTCGACGATGCTGACAGCCTTGTGAGCTGCCCTCCATTCATGGGTCCAAACTACATGTCTCCGACAATTTCATTCAAAGCCAAAGAAAGAGCGCCTATCTATCCGAGGGAGAGATTTGTAGGTACTCCAAGAAGTGAATCCAATAGAAGATCTTCATATCCATTCACTCCTGTCTCAAAGTTTACCAAAGCTTCCAGCACTCGAAACAAGATTTTAGATGATAATCAATCCTTGCGTTCTATAGACAATTCGAGCGTTGCCTCACTGGTTTCATTGCCGGCCAGGGTGGGGCGGGTGCCGTTTAACCGATTTGTGTGATTTATTTTGATGTTGTATTTGTAGAACTCCTTTTGTGGTAACTATGTATGAACATGGTGTGTAATGTGATAGTTTTGAGTTTTGAGTTATGTTTACAATAAAGCAAACATTAGAAGTGAATGCTTGGATTTTTGTACAAATAAATGTTCTTGAAAGCTCATGTGTTAAATTGATAATATATAGATTTGACTTTCAATTGGGGTTAGATCTGTAGATGAACCCTCCTGTCATTAAGAGTGCCTAATTTTGGGTGGTCCAAAAAATGATAAATCAAGGGCTGACCATTGCCACTACTCTCTCTTTAGGTTGTGCTTAGCCAGTCCTTTTCATGACTCCTAGAAATGCCAAATCCCAGTCGAGATGTTTGATGGTGGACCATTTTTTTAGAGAGAGAAACTATCCACCATCAATCTCCTACTTGGTTTAAGGGACATTGAACAAAAACCACGGAATGGAGGGTCTGTAATTACAGATTCGATGATTGGACATAAAATTTTAGTAAATCAAAAGATAAGAACATATAAAGGAAATAACGAAAAGCAAATAAGAAAGAGTTTTATGAGCAAATTTTTCAAGTCTCAATATCATAGATTTCTTGTAGTTTTCTACATGTGTGATATACTATTGCTCCCAGAGGCTAACTAGCAAAACAGAGGACTAAATGACAAACCCATATATGAAACTCGACAATTATGCCATGCCTCCGCTAGTTGCTGTCCTGATTATCTGAAAGAGGGCTGCAATAGATCACATGAGAAAGATAAGGTGAGTCCATCCCAACGAGTTAAACCAGTCGAAAGACATTTTTTATCAGTTATATCGAAAGTAACTGACGAATAAACCTCAAACACACCTAGTATAACGACACAAAAGTTTTTCCTAAATACAACTAAGATAAAAGATTGAAGATAAGAATTGATCACTAAAAGCAAATGAGAAACTACAACCAAACAGATAAGCTTCAGCCATCATTGTTTTTAGTCGCTCCTATGGTACTGCAGATACAGCAACACAACTACCCGGATGCATTTCAACACGATCTGTAACTTTTCTGAACTTGGCATAGGTGAAATAAAATCGTATTATGTTTTCTATAAACATAAAGCTATAAATAAAGCAATTTTATAAAAATCTAGTATGATACACTATAAAGTAATCAATTGCAATGCACATATTTATATTTAAAAAGCTCGTCTCAAAATTTAAAAGGGTGTGTTCCTTACATGATCCAATGACAACAAATACGAAGAATCCAAGAAGAATAGGACCAACAGGATAGTCTTTTCCTTTCTTAGTGGTCGACTCAGGCACAGCACCTCTCTTAGTAATGTTCTTCTCGAACTTCTGCACCTTCCTGTCAGCCAAACGCCTTGATGTAGTCTGTACAAATCAGCAATTACATAATTGTGAGGAATGCTCATATGAAATCAAAGAGAAACGCCGTAGTTACAAAAAACAAAAAAGATAACTGGAGATGAGGTTTCATACAATACAATACTGAAAAAAGAACGCATTTAGCTCATAAATTATACATACATTGCTATTTAATGATTGAGATGCGTAGATATCTTTGCAGATTCAAATTTCAGGTAAAAATCCCATCTTGGAAGAACAGTTCAACGAAAAGCAGTGAACCCGCAATTATCGTTTCGAAAAGAAAAGTAGACATTGAAAATAGGAGAAAAGAAGAAGACAAACACCACGCCGCTATTTCAGAATACGTTCTCTCAATATTCAATCGTTAACCTAGCTCAACGAACCTCAATTCCATATTAAACACAGGATCTCACGCATCGGCGTAAGAAAACTTTCGATTAAACGCCAAAAAAAAAATAGAAGAATTACAAATCATATGAACACAAATACAACCGATTATTAAAACAAAAAAGGGAGAAACGAAAATTTACCATTGTCACACGGAAATCAAACAACTATAAAGAACCGCAAGCGAGATCGTCAATGGAAGCGATCTGTAGTCTATCCGGTAGATCGCCTTCGCCTCCTGTTTCTTCTCCCTTCCATCCACAGTTTCTGCTTATTTATAGAGAACTGAATGTGGGACCCAACCACGTTATATCCTACACTTGTCCTATTCTGATTCGTAGATCGAATACCACCGTCTTATTAATAGTTGCAAAATTAAGTCAACGTCATCATCTCATAAATCAAACTCACCCTTGAACTATCTACAAATTAACACATTGAATTATTTTTCAATTACATGTTAAACTCGAAACTTATTATAAAATCTATTACAATCGTCGCTCGAATTGCTCGTCTGTCTCGATTATTTTCTTTTGATTTGTATATTTTGTTGTTTTTTTGGTATAATTCGTATATTATTTTAACTATTTATATCTGACGTTAATTATTATACTAATTAATTAATCACGTAGTATATACATTCTTTTTAAATTAGAGCGTAGCATTACTCTTAAATAAATAATCGTGTAATTTAAATTTTCCAAAGAATAACTCAAAATATTTTAGTAGCAAGCAATATATAATTATATATTGTACTAGAGTTAGGTGGATATAGAATTCAATTTGATTCAAGCAAAGTCAAAATTAGCATGCTAATTACAAAGGTGGGTCAAATTAAATGTACAATAGTGCCAATATAATAATGATGATATTTAATAGAGAAATTAACCAAACAAATTATAAACTATTAGATCAATAATAAGTTAAACCTTCAAGTAATTTTGTAAACAACTAAAACTTCGAACGATGGAAAATGAACGACGCAAACCTCACAGTCACGCTTCTCGTTAAAAATTTAAATTGTTTAAAATAATCTACGAAGTATCAGTTGCGGAAATGATATTTTTCACAGCGAATACTCGCTTTCTACTGCGAAATCTTAATTTTCTTAGCACGACTTGAAGGTGAAGTACAACTACAACCTCAACCTCAAACACAATCAATATTTCAATTGATCCGGTTTCAATCTACATCTGATTGTTTTTACTCACCGGTCTGCGAACGATACATACGAAGGTAATATTAAAAATCGTTCGATTATTGTATCTAGAAGAGTATATTTCAATATATTGACTGTATATGAGATTGTGTTTCAGGTTGGAGTTGTGCTAAAGATTAAAGAAACTAAGATTTCGCTGTGGAAAATACTCTTTTCACTACGAAAAATACTCTTTCTGTTGTAGAAAATACCCACTGACGAAAGCAAGTCATAGGAATAAGACTTAATTTATGCAGCGTAAGACATGTTTCTGTAGCGAAAAGGGTATTTTCCACAATGAATATTTGTTTTCTGCTGCGTAAGGACGACCTATCCGCTGCAGAATTTTTTTTTTAATTTAACAAAAAACGTGATTGGGAAAGTTGCATCGTTCATTTCCTATAGTTTGAGGTTTTAATTACTTTAAGATTCGCTGATCTAATAGTTCAGAGTTTGTTTTGTTAATTTCCCTATTTAATAACAATAAGAATAACTAACAAATCCTATGAAATAAAACGAGCAGCAAAATATGGAATCATATAATTTATAATTTGCTACGATGTAATGCTTTAGGTTAATCAATAACCCAACAACAACGATAAGCAACATGCTGATAAGAAGCAAAAGAAATTTAAATAGATATGACTAGAATATCACAAATACACTGATTTAGAAGATTAATGACTGATTAAAATAATGCACATAAGTTGAGAAAAGATGATTATAACAGCAGACGTTGCAGTCAATCTTTAATCAGAAAGATTCAAATACAAAGGATGATTGATGCTTTTGATCATACAATCAACGCCTAACCTTTCAATTCGACATCTCGTCTTTAAACAGTATCCAGTCTCTCGTTATATTTGAGCGAAAATGCGCATAATCATTTAAAACCCAAATCCCGAGAAGTGCGAATCTACTAAAACCAAATAACTTTCGCAGTCAATTAATTAGAAAAAAACTAGATTTGAAGAACATAAATGAGTGTCACAATTCTCAGTGACATCACAACCTATAAGCATCCACCAAAGAGCTAATACTCCAACATTGCAGAAAGATTAGTACTAGTTTCATAAGCTAAGAATGTTCTGAGATGACTCATACAGTTTGAAGTGGAATTCTTAATCAAATTGGAGCAAATAAAATCTATACTCTGGCTACTTTCATGTTTCAGAGAAATCCCAAGCTTCCTAACTGGAAATCATGGATAGTTGTTTCAAATGTAATTCAAATGGGCATTGAAATTGACTTGTAACTATTGATATCATATCAGAAGTAATCATTACAAGGGTATATAACTCTAATTATTAATAAACAAAAAAATCTCTCTCCAAACGTTGAGAAAAGAAATTTTAACATATAAAATTAAGGGTTGGCAAATCTGTGTACCCGTATACTCAGGATGGCGAACTGCTTTTTAGCAGAAAGGAGCAGCTGTGGCGATAATAAGCATGATCACTGGAGAGAAGGCCAATGAAATGACCTCTGAGCCGCAGAAGTTTGCAAAAGGTTTGAAGTTCACCTCCAAAACATCTGATCTTTGAAGTAGTTGGAGCAGAGCTACATATACAATTGTAGTCACTCATGTATAAGAGAATACGCTCAGATTCTGCAGGACCAAGTCCCGTCACACAGAATAATCGGATGCCAGATATGGTTCAATAGTTTGTCCATTTCTTGTAATCGGATATCATCTAGTACCTCTCTATATCAGCATCAGCAGAAAAATTTCATCTTTCTTCCCCTGTGTTTATGGATTTTCTTCCACCTTCTGTTGAACTACTTTGATTAATTCACTGCACTTTCAGCTGTAACGTCACCATTCACCATCATCTCTTGTTCTTTGCAATCTTCTATGACCTCAAGAAGTTCCAGTGGGGTTGCTGCCGGGTCCAGCTCCCAACAACCCTTTGGAGCATTTGGTGATTCGTGACTTCTAATCAAATATGACGGCATGAGATGAGAGAATCTATACATTTCTTCTCTTGGAATCTTCCTGATTTCTCTGGAGTCCAAATGTGGGTGAAAGACCGCTTTGAAATTAGCAACTTTGATTAGCGGAATAACAGTTACGCCTAATTCATCATCATAGACCTCGAGTACTTCCACCATTTCATAAGTATGAACAACTTCATCTGTTGTCAGCTCATTCCAATCAGGAGACCAATTCTTATAGAGAGCCCAAACTTCCCCCCTGCTCGGATATATACAAATGGCTCCAAGTTTGTCCTTCATCCACCTAATCTTGTGTGAGAAAGAATTGATTGAGTTATAATTCTCATACCTACGTATTCTAAACGCCCCACATGTTTTTAAACCTGAGCCAACCCAATTTAGGGAACCCAGCTCAGTGTTGTTCTTCAAGTTAAGCCAACTGATCCGCATTTTAAATGGACATGAGGAAATTCGACTATGAATCATGGCATAGTATCGAGGCATCCCATCTGCATCATCATATGCAGCCCACACCTGATTCTTTTCGAAGTCCCATTCATTTCTATTCCCGTCAAAATCATGAAAATCTGAATCAGGGACGGGTATTGACATTGTCTCCAAAGACTGAACATCCATATTAACACCATAATTGCCAAGTGAAAACTTCTTGTTACAGCCTCCACTCTTGGCATCAAATGATTCAGTAGAGGTGCTTCGATCAAGTCTATCGCAGGTTTCCAAAGATTTGTCTTTGTTTTCATTTGCATCCTCATTCTCATTTTGCAAGTTGTGCGCACTTGTAGCCAAATTAACTGAGCTCAATTTATTTAGTTCTTTCCTAATTTCCTTCTTAGCCTTGTCCACTAGTAAAGTTTGAATCCCATACTTGGGCTTGATATTTTCATTGCCCCGACTCGACCCAGCATTACTTTTAGTGAGTCCAAATAAATTACCAGTGCCATTTCCTAAGCCCATTTGACTGGTTATACTCCTCTTGTGGCTCATTATAGAAAGATCATCCATCCTTTTTCTTTTCATAGCACCAGAGTGTCCTGAAGATGAAGCAGCACCTGTGTTGTTTGAGGTATGATGCTTCCTCTGCAAGGCCTCCTCTCTTTTGGTGGCTGCCTGTGCCTCTACACGCTCTCTTTTCACTTTTGCATATGCCTGCTGAACCATGCTTGCAGCATAAGCAACAGTCGAAGTACTGGGTGTTCTTGAGAATGAAACCCATTGGAAGTTGCTTTCATTGTGTTCACCCAAATTATTTGATCCTCCAATTCCAAGATTGGTTGAGGATTTATCATTCCACTCCTTTTCAACTCTGACATAACCAGCAGTTTGATGACTTGAATTCTGCTTTAGTTGTGTGAAATTCCCCGTGGTGAAGTTAGAACCATCAGAAGATGGAGGGGGTGTTTCTATAGCAAAAAAGGGCTTGTGGCAATTGGGGCATAGAAGGTGATGGTTAAGATAAACTCAAAGATACTCGTACTGAATTTTGCATTGATGGCATACAGTCCAAAAGGTATTGGGTTTTGACTTCCGTGGAGAAGTATGAGCTGGATGATGCGAATAACGTTTCTTGCCCTTCTGCATCCTCTCATTTGGAGTAGTACATTTGGTAAAATGGTAAAAATCAAATGACCCTGGATGAGCAGACAACCCCCCATTTGGATTTGAAACGTTTTTATTAGCTTTTACATTTCTCTTTTGGTCATACACTGTCCTTCTAGCTTTATCAGATAACAGACTCCAAGCTTCAGAAATGAGCTTGAAAGCCCCTTCAGCTCCAATAGACTTGTTCTTATCAGGGTGAAGAACAAGAGCCAGCTTCCTATATTGTTTCCTCACAGTATCTTCATCGGCTGTCGAATCTACACCAAGTACCCCATAAAAATCTACTTCTCCATTAAATTTCTTTTCTGCAGAAATATAAACATCAAGAGTCATTAACATTTGAAGGATACCCTCAAGTCCTGGAAACAATATTTGAGCATTTAATGCGAATTTCTTCGCCCCTATTGTGTCCTTTGCCATAAACTTCTTCTCGGCAAGCTCTTTCGCCTTTGCAGCCTCATCTCTGTTACACTCCATTCAGCTAGCTAGCCTTATTTTTTCAATTAAGATTACAACAACTACCATGGCATCCAAATGTAAGAGTTTCTGTCTCTCTCATGCTCCGAGACAAACACCTGCCATTTAACAGTACAAGAACATACGTATTAGACAGCAATAATTAGTAAGAAAACTTCTGAAACATTTAAAAGATCAAAATTAATAAAAAAAAACACCTGCAACTTCACAAATTATTAACTTATACAATGAATGAACAAAAAAATGCTAATCATTTTCACCATGCAATCAGAAAAGTGATGATGAACACTTTAAAAAATGACCGATTATGAAAAAATCAGGAGAACGGAAGAGGAACCAAAAGTAGTTTCCACTGCATCTTCCTCTGAACTTCACAATGCAACCGAACTGGCATTTACTCCAGAACAGATCCAACAAGACCTTCGATAGTTAATTCCATAAGCAGCAAAACACTACAAAATAAGGAAATACTAGAATGTCATTCAAGAATCAGGTAAAACAATTTCAATTTCACCTCGCACAAACCCAAATATCACTAGCGGGGGCAAAACCATCAACATTTTATACTTTAAGATCAAACCCTAGATGTAATTACTCTAATCTAGTGAATTGCGTTAAATTGACTGAAAAGCAAAGTGAGACTCTGTGTAAATTACCTGATGGAACTGTTCAAGTGAAATCGAAAAAGAACATCATCATCACCACCCATATCTTAAAAAAAAAACCCTAATGTATTCAATTTCTTGTGAAATCACCTCCACTTGTGTAAAGTTTATATATGATATTAACTAGGTCATATCCTTTAACCATATATTTTTTAGGAATCACTATTATTCGATAAAAATTAGGGTGTGCTCCCACTACGTTTGATTCAGTTTTAGAGTGGAACCGAACCAAACTGAACCGTACCAAATTGAAATATTTCAATTTCAAAAAATTGGTACTAAAACCGACAGAACATTTAGCTGGAATGAAATCAGAACCGAACTAAAATTTTTTTGTTCAGTTCTGGTTTGATTTCGGTTATACTCCTTATATAAATTAATACCGTAATTTATGACTCTTAACTTTATAGACACGAACTGGAATGGAAAAATTTAAAGACAACGCATGTGACAAACCTAAGGAATGGTTAGAGATAAGGCGATGAAGAATTGACGATGAAGGATGACTAAGAACGTGACGCCATGTAGAAGAATTTGTTTAAACATTGAAAAACACAGTTACAGGAGATGGCTTCGTGGAGGAGGTCAGTCGGTTGATCAATCATTGTTGTAACAAAAACCATACACTAAAGTGCACGTGTCACAATCAAGTAGAGTATCGATCCCACGAGAACAAATGATCATAAAAAACACATTGAATTATCTAACTTATTCGAGTACAAAATCTAGCAAAAGTAGATATTGTTCGTATAATCAAGTACTCTCTCATCCTGGCCACTCAGAACTTAGCTCATATTAACTGCAAATAACATAGTGTTGAAATAGAAAGAATATGGAAATCGTCTCTTGCGATGCTTTGTTGTCATGTGTTGTAGCATCGACTGCATCTGTGAAAAGATTCGATATACCATTCGGCAACTAGAAATGAACGAAGCTAACGTCGATCTCCTTATCTGGTTGTGTTTGAAAACACGATGTTATAATGTGTTGTAATATTATATGATAAAAATATAGTTTTTATTTCTTAAATCATCGAATTTAAACAATAAAATATATCAATGTGTAGAAAGTGAGATTGATGCTAATGGTATGCTCATCTTAGATTTACTGATAACTTCCATGGCTAGGTCATGGATTCCTGCTTTAAGGTGGTATATTCTCAAACCTTCATAGCAAGCGATGTCATAAGTTATTCTCTCTGGTCACAAATGGGCCGGTGGCAACTGTATCCAAGCTATTCTCTCTCTCTAATCTCTCTTTCTCTCTCTACTTAAGCTTCTGATCTATCACAGTCACAGACGGACCAACCCAAAGCACGAGAGAGAGAGAGGGTCTTGGAAAATGTCAGATTGGGGCCCAGTGTTTGTGGCCGTGGTGCTGTTTGTCCTCCTATCTCCTGGCTTGCTCTTTCAGCTCCCTGCTCGCCAGAGATGCCTTGATTTTGGAAACTTTCAGACCAGCGCCGCTTCAATTTTGGTCCATTCTCTTCTCTATTTCGGCCTCATTTCCATCTTCGTGCTCGCCATTAAGGTTCATCTCTATCTGGGTTCTTGAATCTATGTCCATCCAATCGAATTCGTCAGATTTCTAATGTGCTTTAGATGTTACAAACGACGGATTATCGTTAGTCTCTGTTTTTCATTTTCGACTGTAATTTTTCCTTCCGAGTCTAGTGTTGCATTTGGCCGATTCTGGCTATGCAGCTAATGGAACTGTGATTTTAGAATTGGGTTCTGTTTCGTCGATTCCATCTGGGTTGGTGTTTTTCTCTCCAGAAAGTGATGGAAAATGCCAAGAGTCAGTCGAGGGAAATTCGAGGAGTAGAATGAAATTTCTTGAATTGTCAGGGGCAAATATGCTACTGGAGTTTTCCAGTACTTTCAATTTAATTTATAATTATAATTTGAGTAATTATCCAAATTTCGTTAATAAATAAAACCGTAAACAATTGAAAATGAACGAGACAAACATTGCTGTCAAGTTTACTGTTAAAAAACGTTTTCCAAATATCCGCGTCAACCTGCAAACGTCTGCGTATACCCCTTTATATGAAGGTGGACAACCGAACTTATATGACAGACGTCCATGTCTTCACATTTATATACACGAGAACGTCTGCTCCCTAAAAAGAACGTCTGTTAGTATGTGTACATTAATAAGAAAGACATGCGCTTTCAAATATACAATTTTGGGCATTTTTGTATAAGTGTGAACACTTTCAAGTTTAAGGATCAATTTTGGACGTCCTCCAACGCCATGTGACGTCCAAAGATTAGCCTTGAATATTCTTTAACGCCGATGGACGTTTTTTAGCAGAAAACGTGATTGCAATATTTGCCTAATTCATTTATCACAATTTATGGTTTTATTTGTCAGCGACATTAGTTTAAGATTTAGTTTGTCACTGTTTCCATAATTTAAGTTTTTTTTATTAAAGATTTAGTTTGTCACTAACTTCATAGTCCATAACTAAAATATTGAAATTGCATAGATTAAATTGGAACAACTTCTTACACCAACTATTAAATGAAATTCATACATTAGAACAAGTATGCTTAATATTTGACGTACTTCAATAATTGTGAGTGAATGACAAAAGTTATAGCAGAGACAACATTGCACATAGGTACATAAATAATGTATTATTGGAATTAACAAATGAATACTCTGAATATGAATGCAAGCCAATTAAAATTATTGAGCTATAAAAAGATTGTTTTAGATTGATATTGTTAAAGGTAAAATATAATGTTCGAGATCGAATGATAACTGAAAAAGAAAATACGATGTGAGACACTAGATTTACGTGGAAAACCCTTTCAGGAAAAAATCACGGGCAGAGGAATAATCTATAATGATGAACCTGTTGTTCGGAGACACAACTGCTCTGAAGAAGTCCAAACATAGATGAAAAACAAGACAATTGTTTCTGATGACGGCTAGACGATAGAGAGAACAAATCTTATAAGCGAAACAAATGGCAGGGGGAACAATTTTCCCATTCCTTTTTTTTTTCCTCAAAAATTGTAATTTTCTAAAAAAATTACACAAACCTTGTTCAATGCGGAACTACCGGAGTGAATTTGTTTCACTACACTTGGAAACACGAACTCCAAAAACCAAAGCTCTGATACCATTTGTTAGAGATTGAATGATAACTGAAAAAAGAAAATACGGTGTGGGACGCTAGATTTACGTGGAAAAATCCTTTCGGAAAAAAAAACCACGGGCAGAGGACTGAATCTACTATGAAGATCAAAATACAACCGCAAGTTTTGCGACTCTAACTTACATCAATTTATAGAGAAAACAAAACCCTAAATGAGATCTACAATGTGGGCCCATTGGCTCGACCCAATAGAATTTGGGTCACACCAAAATCTAACATATAATTTAGACCCTAATATTTTGAATAATTTACAAATTAGATTTTATACTATTTTTGTGGATTAATCAAATATTATCTTTCACATATCTGCAATTTGGACAATGTCTTACTGTTATCCATCAAATTTAGTACGTATATGTCACATATTCAATTTAATTAAGTGTTTTAACCAAAATTTTTAGTACTATGATGATAACCTGATTTCAAACTCTATCGATATCATATATAGTAATTTGAATTATGACAATAGGGAAATAGAGTTAGTAATCACTAGAGGAGTTAAAAATCAGGTAAAAACACTTTATTTAATAAACATGATATACATAAGCTGAATTTAAAGGATAAATTGATGAAAGTGTCAAAGTTGTTAATAACTCAAAGGTGAATGTTTGATTTGTCCAAAAAAAAGTTTAAGGCTTAATTGTAAATTACCATAAATGTTAGGATCTAAATTTCATTTTACCTTATATTAAGAGTAGGTCTCAATAGACATTGAAAGCGCGTCTTATCAAATCATCAGTTCACATTTCTCAGTGTGTCATTCGATGTTCTAAGGATCGAATTTTGTGGTTTTTCCCATACTACAAACGAGACACAACACTACAAATTATCTGAAAAAATTTACGATTAGTGGGAGTGAGACCCGTGCTAATCTTATCAACAACTTACAATCACACAAAACACCGAAAAGAAAAATTTGCGGGAGTGAGACCCGTGCTAATCTTGTCAACAACTTACAATCACACAAACTCTTCTAGTCCTATTTGTTCGAGGCTCTTTACTTCGAGAATTTGATGCGAGCGAGACCCACGTACACGTACATTCAAGCCACATGCATTGCTCGTATTCGTTCGGTGTAAGCTTAGCATAAACAAGAAGATAATTGTAGTTATTTAATAGATTTTCTAACGGTAAATATCGATTTATTCACGACCTCAAAATCAGAAAATTTAATTAAAAAAAGTAATGATTAAAATTATGAGTTTGTTTATTTTAATTTAATTAAGATTCTTCCATGCAAGGCTAATTTGCCCACTAAAGTGTATAAAAGAAAATTAAATAATTATTATTTTTATTTATTTTACATTTTCGCAGTGATTCAAACTTTAATCCGACGCTTGATGCTGCTACACGTGCCACGTGGCATACTTTTTCAACATCTGTGACGGAGAAGCCTAATGCCGGCTCACCCTCTCTCTTGTTCCTTCTTCTGCACTGATTCTCTCTGTATTCTCTGGATTATTCTTTGCTTCATTAGCCAACCAAACCCATTAGGCGTAATCTAATGCTTTCTTTCCACCCTTTAAAAAGAGGGAGACTTTGAGGAAGCTTTCCACAATCCCACTCAGGTAGAAACCGAGAGAGAGAAAGAGAAAGAGAGGTTTTAGAGAGAGAAACAATGGCGGACTGGGGGCCGGTGGTTATAGCGGTGGTGCTGTTCGTTCTTTTAAGTCCAGGTCTTCTGTTTCAGCTTCCGGGAAGAAGCAGAATCGTAGAGTTCGGAAATTTTCAAACCAGTGGAGTTTCTATTCTCGTCCATACTATCATCTTCTTCGGCCTCATCACCATCTTCCTCATCGCCATTGGTGTTCATATATACACTGGATAATCCCCTCTTCCTTTTTTCTGAGTTAAAGAATAATTTCATTTTCTTCTCCCTCCTTGTTTTTTTGGATTTGAATTTTATTTTCTTGTGAGAAATCTGTTCTTATCTGTTCTTTTTTATATGGGTAATTAGCAAAAAGAAACAAAATTCTCAATCTAGGACAAAGCAAACGATCAAAGATTTTACCTAATAAATAAAATAATGAACGAGATAAATATAGATTTTATGTTTTTTTTTGGTTAAAAATTTAAATTTTTTTCTACAGCGGATAGGTCGTTTTTCCGCAACGAATCCATATATAAAGTAGTTGTAGTTCATGACTTACTTTTCACAGTAGAAGGTAATTTTCGCAGCAGATACTTGTTTTCTATTGCGGAATATTAGTTTTCTCGAAGCCATGAGTGAGCAACAATTAAAAACGCTTTAAATTCACTTCGATGCGGTCCATTTCGGCTCTAAAAAAAATATGGGTTCGCTAAGATAAGCTTTAGTAGTGTAGGGTTATAAATAAGATTACAAAATTTTCCGCTGCGACCACTGGCATTATGTTGAGAAAATTAAGTCTTATTTTAAACAGAAAACATGTAATTTTTTATAGGAAAATTAACAAAAACCACTGAACTATGAGATCAATGACAAGATAACCACTAAACAATTTTTGCTAACAAATAAAACACTCAACTATGATAAATGAATGACTCAAATATCACCATTAATCTGTTGAAAGAAACATTACCACGAAGAATATGCCGAAAATCACAATAATTATAATTCAATTTTATGCTAAAATCATTATAATTGAATCAATTTTACCGCAAAGATGATAGTAGAAAGCTCTGACACAGTCTTCTCGTCATAAAAAACAATTCTTACGTTTTCAATTTTCCAAACATCTTTCAGTAGCTCACCCGTCCAAACATCTTCTCCTCTCGATTTCACTCGTTCAATTCTCATCACCATCTGCTGGTCCATTATCGTTGTGCAGTGCTCATCACCATTGTTTTACTAGCAGAATATTGTCTTTCCGCAGTAAAAATTTTTTTTTTAACGAAAAACATAATTACGATATTTGTTCCGTTCATTTCCAATAATTGAGTGTTTTACTTATTAGCAAAAATTGTTCAGTAGTTAACTTGTTATTGATCTTATAGCTAAGTGGTTGTTTTGTTAATTTCTCAAAATTTAAATATTTATTTGTTCTTATCCTCTTAGCATTATTCCTTTTAACCAATGAATCTAATCCAATCTTTATGTCTCTCAACTTATCTTATAATTACAATAATAAAACCTAATTTGTGATTACTGTAATTAAGAATGGTTGGCTCATCTTTAAACTACAATTAACAAGTAAAGCAAAGATTGTAAACATCATATAACCCAAGAACAAAGGGTCAATTCTTCATCCAATAACTCTCTAATTTTAAAAATCTTTGCATACTCCACCTTTCCAGAAAACAGCACTTCCAGCTTTCACTTTCAGTAAGTAATGATGATGATAAACGCATATTCACAAAGTTTCCACCCAGAAAGTAGAAACCCAGCAGCCAATTCTACTCTTTCAAACTATGTGTTAAGAATCAGAGTTCAAACGACAACATATGATAAGATGGGCAGCTCCATTCTCCAGTAAAAACTTCTAATATCTCTTCCAAACTCCACTTCCTCACATTAGTTTCCAGGCTGCAACAATGGCAGACAGTTAGCAATCAAATCTTCCACACTTAGTGGAAGTTTATATTACAACAACTCATTATTTGATTGTTCAAGTCAGATTACTTAAAGAAACGACAAGATTGTAGGAACTAGTCTAACATTAATGCGAAAATAATCGAAAATTGGAACTTGAAGCTGTTCATCAAGAAACAATAGCATGCTCTAACACTCGAAGAATCAGGGAGACAAGAAGGCAATTAAAGCCACAATTTCTTTGTTTCGTTTACTAGATTCATGTCTCGACACCATAAATTTTCCTCAAACTAGACGGCCCAAGTAATGCCGAGTGGGCGATGAATATTGCATCTCTATGTTGTTTAATTTTTGCTTGAAGGTAAGAAACTAATTGATCATTGAGAAGAAAACAAAAGGGTGAAATCAAGCGTATTAATATTCAAAGAAAACCCAACAATCCCCAGATTCTACAAATCTCTTCAGCGAACTGAAATTTACAAACCGAAATCATTACAGCTATAACGATTCTCAAATGACAATAGGTAGGAGCAAACGTAAATTTAATCTATGTGACCTCACTTCATTAATGAGTTTTAGATTTTTCTCAGATCACCATAAAAAATTTGCCAGGGTGCTGATATTAAGCAAGTGAAAGATCCTTGATCATGCTAACTGGGGAATTCGATGCAAACTTTGTTTGAATTCAATCCATTCGATAAGCTAATATAAAAATTCACAACAAGAAATCAGAATCATACACAGTTGGGAAGTCAGAAATCTCACTTGAAATTTCCTTTTTAGGTGAAGGTGGAGGGGTGGCAGAACAAAGAATTGAGCGTCCAACCATGGAGAGGGCGGACACGATCCCAGCAACATAGAAAACCATAACCAGTCCCAGAACCCAGGGCATCAACATGAACCCAACAAAGAAGGCAACAGATCCACAAAGCATCAAAGCCAGAGAAATCCCCAAAAGCAGAGACGCAAATCCCGCAGGCGAGATCTGCGTAGGCAGAGACCTCCTCGACGATGAAGGTACTACACCGGGAGACACAACCGGAGCGGCGTCAGAAAAATCAATCCGGGACGGAGGGGATCGGAGGATATTAAGAACCAGAGCTGCAAGCTCATTGAAAACCCTAGATTGCGGATCTTGAGACTGTCTTCTAATCATTTTCGCTTCCGCAAACGAAAAACTCACCAACCCAAAAAGGCAAAATGCTTATGGATAATATCGAGGCGATCGGATAAACTCAGCAACCTTATCTGCAACGTAAATTTGATTGGAGACGCTCGCACTCTGTCAAAAGCGGTCAATTCTGATAAATTGCAGGAGAAAATGCAAAGAATAGCAGCAAGAGAGAAGGGGAAATTTGCAGAGGAATGCGGCGGATATGATCCAGATAAGAATCAAACAGAGAAGATTCAAGAAAATTTGTAGGCAAAAGAGATTTTCTGTTTTCTGTTTGGATGGAGGGAAAATCATAAAATACGGACGAGAAAGAAAAGAGGTAGCTAAGGCGTGTTAGGTGAGACTTGAGAGGGAACTCACGTGCATCACACGATTTAAAAGTGCGAGTGGAGTAATGGAGTTTGATGAGTAGGACCTTATCCTTATCTCCGCTATCCGACAACCTCGGTCGGTGTTGTTTATGCACGTTTTGAGGATGCGCGTGGAAATGGAAAGGTTTTGTTATTATTAACTATTTTTAAATAATCTAACCATTTATTTTTATATAAAAATAAAAAAAATTAACAAAATAAACTGATATTAACACTAAGCCAAGTCTTAAAGAAACTTCTCAAACAACTAAAAATTCAAATTGTGGAAGATGAAAAAGTCAAATATCACAGTTATGTTTTTTATACAATAACGATACATTCATGTTTTCAGCTTAAAGATCTCCAAAGATGTCACTTGGACGTTCCTCAACGATGAGAGACGTCCAAGGCCGATCCAAGAGGAGGGGTGTCCAAGAATCAGCCTCAGGGTCATTGTAAGGCTAAGAGACGTGGGTAGTGGTTGTTGGACGAAGAGACAGACGTCTTGCAATGAGAGTGGACATCCAAGATGAGAGGATGGGCGTTGGCTGACAAACATTTCTGAACGTTTCTTCCAAAAGGTGAGTCTCAATTTGTTTGTAAAAGGGGTTATTTTGTCGAAAGAGTTATTTAGCGCAAATACATGAGAAATGAATCTCAAATCATTTAATCAATGTAAATACTAAATATGTAACAAAGCCATATGATAAGGTATCACTTCCACTTTATATATCTATTTACAGTATGGTGTATAATTTCATAATATAAGGAAAAATCATGTGACTCTACATCATAACCAAATCGCTTATATCGTTCCCAATAAATATTAAAAAGAAACATTAGCATACAACAATTTACGCATTATATAATGTCACAGCCATAAGGATGTGCACAAAAGTTTAATCATTCTACAATCATCTTACTCTAAAGATCAACATCCTATGCCCAAGGATAGAGAGTTGATATTGTTAAGGTAGACAATATGTATGACCAACATAAAACTTCCTAAACACGTCTCATTTTCAAGAAAAAAATGATTTCAGACATCATGTCTTATTCTTATCCTAGACATCCCCCATGATGTTTTGTGTAATATCTTACACCTTTCAAAACAATAATATTTCTGAGCAATTTTGAACTACCAAAAATCAAATTGAATGTGTTTACACAAGTACATAAATATTGAATTCGATCGTAAAACTAAAATAACAAGTTGTAAGTAAGATCATATAAGTCATTCAAAGAGGGTCCCAACTCCAAACTTGATGTGCACACAATACAAAATACATATAGGTTTGTACTTCAAGTTGCCATACAGATACCATACCTTATAAGGCATGCATAATCAATTTCAAGAAATCAGTGCGATAATTATTACAATCATTCTGCATGGGTCAGAATTCAGATTACAACGTTAAGAAAAAACAGAAAGAAATAAAGAGGGAAATGATAAATAATAATTATTACTCACTTGTTATCTCATCATTGATGATCATGGTAACCATGCTGGCATGTAATTGTTTAGGCTTGGGCCTGCATTGACTACTGTTATTGGATCAGACGGATATCTGCAATTTCATGATCACAACGATGAATTAGTATAACCTTCACATACCAAAGTTTTTTTTTTTTAATTTCATGTATTGTTCATGACTTTTGTTCTTCATTACCATGAATTGTTTAATTGAAATCATAAATTTTGGTACTGTGAGCGATAAATAATAAGAAAAGTAAGCAAGACGATAATATTTGTCGATTAAAATATGTACCCAATTTGCAAAGTTGGTTCACAGTCCAAGGGATGAAAGAATCCATCTCCCTGAGGTTGAGCATGTTGACGATCGTACACAACTTCCTCTTCATTTGGAATTAGCTGTAGAGAACTTATTTGATATCCTTCCATCAGCTGCGCCCCGAAAAAATAGAAGCCGAGAAAAGTTAGAAATCTCATATGCAAAGTGATGAATCATCAGCCATTGAAACCATTTATCAAACATATGTTAGGAAACAAACGTTAGATTTTCAATCTATAAAGTGGGCCTACATATATATTATACCATATATTATATTGTTATCATTATGTGATGCTCACTAAAGTGTATAATGCATATTTTCAAATGTATACAATAATATGGGTAGGTCCATTGGAGCCTAAAACCTGTGTAGAGACATTTGTTGTAATATCCCAAATCTTTATTGAGCTGAAAGTGTAGCTTAAGTAATAATTTTGGGATATTGGGAGCGAAGTTGGACAAGTAAAGATATTGGTAAAGAGAAATGCATTTGGAATAAGGGAATTATGATAACCCGTTAGGTTTATAGTTAGATTATGAGAAGGATTTGAGTTATATTGGACGATATCAATTGGTTTAATGGTCAGTGGAAATATTAAGAGAAAATATAATTGGACATGTTTGGATATTATAAGGTTGAAAGTATAGGATATACATATTATTTTTTAGGACATATTGGATTTAATGAAGGATAAAGTGATGAAGGAATAATGGAATATTTGGTGTAGGATGAAATTAGAGTGATTAATGACAAGTATATGGGGTATATATATATATATTGTCATGTTAAAGGAAATAACGTGACGTGCATGGTCTGGAGAATGCGTAAATTATCCATTTGGAAAATGCGGTCGATCTTGGCGGTTGATCGATCGACAGTAAAAAGTTGAAACATAATGAAATATGCAGACATTTTGCTGAATGACGGTCGATCATCCTTCATGAAAATCAATTAACCACAAATTATGATGAATATTCTGAAGAGTCTGGAACGTCTGGAGACGACGTTAAGCGTCGTCTGCAACGTCTGGGAATCGTGGAGACGTAGTTAAATGCATCTGAAACTAAGGAGGTTGACATTATATACGTTAGGACATCAAAAGGGTAGTTTGTTAATGATAGTATGTCTGGGAAACTTCTGGAAATGGAGTTTTATACGTTTGGTCATTGGAAGGTTTCTGGAATTTTATGATTGCCAACCCTTGGCTTTCTATCTTCATGGATGAACGTTAAAGAATTATGGTTGCTTATAAATAGGAGACGAAGGCAGAGATGTTTCGCGGTGTGTGAAAGTGTTTGTGACGTTCTAGTGCAAGGTTTTAGAAAAGAAATAGTTTAAAGAGAGAGAGAGAGAGAGGCGAAGAACAATGAGTAAGTTACAGACAAGGAAAATTGAGAGAAAAGCTGAAGAATTCTTCTCGAGGTATGTATTCTTTAGATTTGGATGTCACACTATGAGCTTGAACTGTTGTTTCTCGACAAGCTTAGTTTCTGCATGAAGTATATAGGATATAACTTTTCCAAATAATAGTCTGTATGAAAGGAGGTTAATAAATGGGGTTTTGGTTATCACTCTATGATTGTGGGTATTCTGATAGGTTATTTTATGGTTAATAGACAAGTAGTCTTTGGGAAAAATATTATACATGTTTAGTTGCTAAGTTGGTTAATGAATAAGGAATTTATTTGTGCTATTAGATTTTATCATGTGAAATTATGGGCGAAGTGATAAATTATTGGATCAAGAATTATCATTGTTGGATAAATATTATTATGCTATACCTTGTTGGAGTAAGTAATTAAGTAAATGAGATATATTATGGATTAAGGTGTTATGCATGAGATTGATTATTATCATGTGATATTAGTGGTTGTAATAAATTGAAAGATAAGGTTGGAATAATTATTGGATTAGGGTTATTTATTGGAGAATATTTATTGATTATTTCATATTGTTAATAACTAGGCTTTTGTGAAGAATTTTAAAGTGATAAACTATAAAGCTAAGGATTTCAAGTACGTGCTATTGCATGTGCTTTGTCCGAAAGGACCTACTTCTCTGGAAAATTAGGGTTTTGTTTGATATTTATTTTGAATGCATAAGTTATGTTATTGTATGAAAATGTATGTTATTTGCTTGCATGTTTATTAGATTTAAGTTCAGTTTCTTAGATAGGACATATTACATTTTAAGGATACGATTAAAGAACAAGTTAGATATGATTTGTATGTGCACAACAATGTTAAGACTCGAAATCCTAATAAACGTAATTAAGTTGTTTTTGTGGGCCAGTTAGTTATGCCTGGCACATAAACAAAAAATAATGACTGTGGACCGGTTAGATATGCTCAACACAGATATCAAGTAAATAGCTGTGGATCGGTTAGATACGCCCGACACATATATCAAGTAAACGACTGTGGACCGATTTGATAAGCCCGGCATGGAAGTTGACTGTGGTCCAGTTGGATACGCCCGATAAAAATGTTTATATGGTCCTATTTGTACACCCGACATATAAACAGTAAACGGATATTTATATGGTTCGGTTTGATACGCTCGACATATAAGCAAATGAAATAATGATAAAAGACATAAACAGTAAAAGACAAACAGTAAAACGAAATAACGATATAGGACTTGAACAATAAAAGAGAAAATGAAATAGAAAACCTTATGTACTGAGCGTTAGGCTCATAGTTAAATCATGTTAATGTAGGTAAGGAGCAGATGAATAGATAAAGCTGTTGATGGACGTAGCTAATGGAGTGTTGTTGTGTAGACGTTTGTGCTGTTGGCGACATTGACTTGTGATTATGACTCACAAAATGGAATAAATGTTTTAAAAGACTTTTAAGTATTTTATGACTTGAAATAAATATTTTAAGTTAATGTGTTTATTTAAATGTTTAGTTAAACAATGAGTTTATGATATTTAATTGTAAAAGATTTCTGTTGTATGTTTTATATGATTAAGACTTCCGCTGTATATTTATGATTCTGATTTTATTACGCAATGATTTACAATGGTTTTAACAAAAAAAAAAAAAATTTATACGGAAAAAGGTTACGGGATGTTATATTTGTAATTACTTATTCTTTGACGAAAAAAATAGTAATTACACACAAGTTATTTCAAGGGTTATGGTTCCCAATTGTCAAGTTAACTTCATTGTTCTCTTGCATTCCATCACCTAGAGAAAATTGTGTTAAAGAATTCGTGGAAACGGAAGATCTATATGCCCTGCTCAGATCCTTACTAACGTCTGAAATAGATTTGGGTATGTCTTCTATACTCTATTGATATCGCTACATGGTAGTACGGTCTATGACATGTTAACTAAGTTATATGGATTAGTAATTAGGATTTACTGCTATAACAACAAATATATTAATGCTATTGTTAAACAGAATTTTAATACAATTAGGACGACAAACATGGTAAAATAAGGGTGAATTAGTGTCACTTACTCTTTGTTTCAGGGTTTTGTTAGCTTCGCACAGCAAGTGTTCCTACATGAACAGAAAGGGTAATCACAAAAGCTTTGGCTGAAGAATAATTTATGTACAATCTTTGATATTCTCATACCTTGCGTTGAAGATCATTGAGCTGATCCAGCATGTATTGAGTCTGTTAAAAGAGAATGAAATCTTCAATATGCTAAATGTTTTACAAAAAAGAAGTGATTTTCCATCATTCATTTTATTGATAACATCAATATAGCTATCATATGAGACATGTACTGCTCTCTTTGCGTGTGTTAGCCGGAAGAGAGATATAACTTTTGTTTATCTTCTTAACGTGGTAGTTTTTTCATCAGGAAATGCTTAATTTATCAAAGTTGTCTGGATTTTGCCCAGGTTTCCTGTATCGATAACTCAACTTCTTTAAAAAGGATAAACAAAAGGGTAAAAAGAGTTTGAAGATTCACTCAAGAAACCAACTCATGTTCAATACCTACGTAAACTATGCTGCCGCAGTTCTTGGTTTGGAAAAGCGTACACTGTTTTCTTTCTTGAAAAGAAAAAATATTTAAAAAAATTGATGTAAAGAAAGCAGAAATACCCTTGTTGATCTGATCAGTTTGAGTGATGAATCCAATTGCCCTTCAAGCGACTCAAGCTGTTTACTACTCAGAGGGCCAAGGTCTTCACCCAAAAGGTTCCTAACATACCCAATAGAAAAAATATAAAATAAATATATTTTTTAAGTAATAATTCTAAGGGTAGTAACTAGCAAAACCTTTGGGATCTTAGTAGAGCATCATAACGTGCTTTAAGCTTCAAATATTCCTGTTGGCTGCTCAACTCCTGCATTGATTGAATCTGTTTTGGGTTAAATGTATTTTGTTTAGTAGAGGGTAAAAAAAACAAAATATAATACATTTTCCAATTAACTTTGTGGTTAATTTCTAGATGGTCGTCCTGGATGAGATGCTTACATTATTTTTAGGTGCATACTACAGAAGAGATGACTGAAACTGACTGTGCTTGTGTGTTGAAAACTGATTATAATTATTCTTTGCAGTAACAAAAATGAACAAGGGATGCATGCCCAAATACTATATGATAAATTACTAATAATCTTAAAAGGTCAAGCTCTTGGATTTAAGTTTATTTAAGCATAATCATTCTATTCGTCCATAATTCAAGGAACTACCTTTCGTTGACATCCTTTTCTGGGCCCAAAAAAAAAGAAGATTATGCAAAGGAAGTAATACCATGGCTTCTCGAGTGGAAACACTTGGCTCTGGGGCTCCATAGTTGCACTTTTGGTACCTCTCAAGGGTTTTGAGCATGCTGAAAAGTTTAACAAAAAGGGCTATTCAAGTCACTGCTATTTATGTCAGTTCATAGAAGGAATATCTAAGATATAAACGAGAAAGTGTTAGAAGACTGTAATTCTTTAAAAAGATGACATTTTTTCTCAAAATTACTATTAAACAAACAAAAAAGAAAAATCCAATAATTTGATTTTTTTTATTGAAAAAAGATTTTTTAATTAATGTATTTTCATCTTCAAGAAAACTACTTGACTGTTTGTAGAAAACATAATGGTTTTTTGGATAATAATTTGTGAAAAACTGTTTATATTAGGTGTTTTTCGAATGTTTATATCAAGTGTTTAAGAAAACAGAAGCTATTTTCAAAGGAGTACACCAAATTGAACTTATCTTCTGATTTTCCTGAAATTAAGTTAAATGCATGCTTGGATTTTAGTTCCCACAAGTGATTTACATTAATTATGGGGGAAATTAAAAAAATTAAACAAGTGATTAATTGTAATAATTACTTGTTTAGAAGCGAGTTAAAATGATCGCTAAGAGAAACAAAGTAATGACACGAGGAAGCTGAATTTCTTCTGGGTAACGAAGAGGGCTATCAGATTGACAGATCTCTCTTCAACCCAGAAGAAGACGGAAGAAAAAGCATAGATTTCTTCCTTAAATCTAGAGAGAAGAGAGAAAGAACCCTAATTTTTTTCCCAGCTTTTGAAAATAAAACCCTAAATCTCACAATCAGATGTCAAAACGTCACGTCGGTTAAACTGATTTAAATTAATATCTCTGCAGATTTGAGAGAGAGAGAGAGAGAGTTTGATCCTATGGAAAGAGCAAGAAGCCCTAAGAAAACCCAGTTTGAGGAAGAAGCTAGATGTACGAACTAGCTCTCCTCTTCTCCATAGATGAGAGAGATCTAAAATATAGCAACATGTAAGTAAGCTTCCGATGCGTAAAATATCTTACCTCCATTAATTTGTAGACGATCAAGAAAGGCGAGATAGAGAGAGAAAGGTGTTGAAAAAAAAAAACTAATCGAAGTGATTGCAAGGGCGAAAGAGATTAAGAGCTCAAAGAGATGCCATGTCAGTAAGTTTTTCATCAAGTTTCCTGAAAATCCTAAACAAATCAAGCAGCGAAAATCTCACAAATCTAAACAAAATCGACCTTGAAAAAAGAAAAGGCAGTGGATCAAAAATAAAGTGAAACGAAAAGGTGAGAAAGATAATAGATTATGCGTTTGGAAGCACAGAAAGGGAAGGAAAAAGAAGGGAAAGTCAAATAAAGGAAGAAAAAACAAGAAGAAACGAAGCATAGAAATGGAGTCAATAGAACAGTAATCTTTTTCTCTCAAACTTGCAGATCTAGACCAGCTGAGACTACCTCATAAACAATCACCAAAATAGAAAACAAAACCCTAAAAACACAGAACAAAAATCAAGCACAAAACCCTTTTTCGATTCGCCAGAAATTTCACGAATACACCGAAGACTAGAAAAGCTAAAAGAGAAATTAACACAAAGAGAAAAGAATCTTCGTACTTTAAGGGATGAAAGAGAAAGTAGAAATGGTTTTAAAATGGCGATGGAGGGAGAAGAAGAGAGTTGTGTTGTTTTGGTGAATACCTTGAACTACTGCAAAACTCGTACAGCTTTCCCCTATTGGAGAAGATGATGAGAGCAACCTCTGCATCGCAAAGAACGGAAAGCTCATATGCTTTCTTCAAAAGTCCATTTCTTCTCTTTGCGAAGGTCACTTGCCTGTTGATTTTGTTCTCAATCCTCTTAAGCTCCACTCTCCCTCTTCCCATCTCTCTCTAGATTTCTCTTTCTCTCACTAAATTTCTCACAGAAATCCACAGAAGATCGAACAAGCTTGTCTGAATTTTCTTACCTTTTCTTCTCCTTTTCCTTCGTTCAAGATTAAACCTACATCCATCACTATTTATACTATGCCCTAAACTAATACATGCATAGGGATCTATAAATAATATAAGCTTCCGCGTTTTGGGTACGCACTCGTTTTACGGTAACGGTTGAATACAAACTATCAGATAAATCAGTGCTCATCGTACTATCTCTCGGCTAACTCGATAAATTTGAATATGATGTGAACGAGAGAAACTATTTGATGAATTAGTGGCAGACAGACTATTTTACTGTGACGTTGTCATTACAACAAATTTTTTTATTAGAAACGTTAAAATCATGAAGTCGATCTTCATTGAGACAGATATTCACTATAATTTTCACACGAATGATCTCGAAAGAGACAACCGTTACAAAACATGATGTTTTCAACAAAAAAAGGTTACTTTTTGTGAATATTGCTCGACTCTTACGTCGCATAGAGGCCATGATCGACCATCGGACTTGTACGTTTCAACAATGAACGTACTCGTGTTATCTTTCCTTTTTACTAGTTTTCGATTTGACAAAAATTTTCGTAGGGGATTCAAAGAGTGAACATATAATTGGTAAACATTCTTTGAAATTTAGTAAAATTAAGGTATTTGACAAAAAAAAACCCACGAACTATGAGATCAGTGACAAGTCAAACCTTAAACTAATTTTGCTAATAAATAAAATCCTGAATTATAAGAAATGAACAAGTTAAACTTTGTAGTCTCGTTTTTCGTTAAAAAAACATGTCCTGGAAATTGCGAGGTGGCGCAAACATTTCAGACATTGGGACACGTTTTTTAGCTGAGAATGTGACGGTAAGTTTTGCCTTGTTCATTTCTTATAATTCAGAGTTTTATCTGCTAGCAAAATTAGTATAATATTTGGATTGTTAGTGACCCGTCGTTCTTGTTTTATTTATTTATTTATTAATTACCATATTATAAATAAAGTATAATCATCTTTTTACTTCTCTATTAAATATTAATTATTAATATATTAAGTTAACTTGGCGGTGTCTAGAAAACAAGAGATGATTGGACGGTCAGGCTTTTGAGGTACAATTGTAGAAAACCGTAAAAGATAGGGGCAAACATGTAAAAGTTCAGATAAAGTGACACGTGTCGACTTCTGAAGTGAAGACGACTCAGATGTCCAACTGATTCTTTCATGTTTCGGTGAGTCAAATGTGACCTAATCTTAATTTTTCCGTACGTTTTGGCTTTTTACTTAAACACCCTTCATAATTCATATTATTTACACTCAATTATTATTATTTTTGTTATTTAATCAAATATGACTAAGGTTTTTTTTAGTAGCCTAAAACATCAAAGACTATAGCTTAAGTTGTGTAGTGACTTTATTGATGTGTTACGAGAGCTAAACCCTAAACCTTAAAAAAAAAACGTCTTTTTTATCCTAACCCTGTAAGGTGAGTTGACTTCAAAAACTCGTTCTCAGGTTGTGTTGTAGTTGCAATTTGCCTGCATGAAATCAGATCGTTAGTAAACGAAGCATATAATTCTCAGGCCTTGTACACACTGCATGTCATATTATCATGCTCGAAGGCGCTCCTTTAATTGCAAGGAGGGGAATGCTGAAGGCAAAGATAGTGATTGGAGTGAAGTTGTAATAGTGTAATTGTACTGAAACTTGCGACCGGATCAATAGTAGAATCTGAAAGTAACTATTCAACACGCACATTAATGAAGAGGTAGAAAGATTTATGCTCCGAAAAGGGTTGTGAGATTGATTGTTTCATGATGACTAGAGATAGAGGAAATAGTTGACAACTTCTTATATTGCCTAGACATGCAAGTTTGCTTGACCACTAATCTAATGGTTAATTTCTTACATTAACATTTGTTTTCGTGTTGTAATGATCTCGATATATCACAAATCTCCCTTCGTAGAAACATTCTTAAAATGTCAATCATGCAGTCGTATTTTCAGTCTAACAAGAACATAATTGCTAATTTTGTTGAGTACGTTTGACCCACAAATGAACATGTTGGAGATAGTATTGTTTTGGCCAAAATTGTTTGAACTTTTGATGGCTATTTAATTAAAAAAAAACGGAGGGTTTTTTTTTTATTACATGAACAAATTAAATTATTGTTATTTTTTCTTTTTTAAAATGAAGTGCATGAATTAAATTATTGATTGTGGGGCCGAACTCATACCAGTGGGGGTGCACAATCTCACATGGCTTACAAGAGTAAAAAACAAATGGTTTATAAATAGAATTTTCCTCATTACTTAATACAACGTGTTTTGGGCTAATCCTAAGAACATAACCGTGCGTGTTTTAGCGTAAAGAAGACAATATTGTAATAGAAGATTTGAGGACTCCGCCTACACTTTGCAGTAAGATTTGTAACCTAAAATTCATGTGAGTTTCGTCTCAATTCTAGCAATCTTTTTTGATTTGCGCGAGTGGAGCTCCGCAATATTTACGTCGCGGGGTTAATTTTATGTTTTCATAAAATTAAATTTAAAAAATAAGGGATCAAGTAATGCCACGTCATATAGCAACAAGACAAGATACGAGACACATTTTACTCGTAGAATGCTTGAGCTTAGTTACTGTGATGTGGTCCGAAATAAATGAAGCATTTTTGGTTGGCAGCTGTAACTCATATAAATAAATTTAAAATATACAAAAAAGAAAAGACTTTTAGGGTGGGGTTAACCTAGATGAACTAGGGTTTCTCTCTCTCTCTCTCTCTCTCTCTCTCTCTCTCTCTCTCTCTCTCTCTCTCTCAATTTAGGGTTTTCTCTTCGATGGTGATTAGCTTCTTTCTTTCTCTCTCCATTAATATTAGATATTTTTCTCGGTCTAGTTTGGGAAGAGGAAGGCGTAAGCGACAATGGCGGAGGGGAGAATTGTGGAGCACGATCTTAAAAACAATCTTTCGAGTCTAATTACTTTATTTTTGAAAATATTTTGACACAATCTATAAACAATAGACATGTGATGTCACAATGTCACCCCCATCGAGTAATCACCTAAAAATGTCAAATTTAGAAATATCGACCGATCGAGGCATGTCTTCACCATTAAAATTGAAAATGAAATATAAGGAAGTGAGTACATTGAAAGGAACCACCCACCCTTAGCCACCCACATCTCTCTCATCATCAATCACCTTGTCCTACTTCACACATTGTTTAATTTATTACTTCATTTCTACCCCAACCTATTGATTTTAGGTATAGTTCATACTTATACATAATTGTTAAGGCTATTATGAAGTCGACATCTTTCTTGGCTATGCAAGCTGTAATGTCTCTCAATGCTTCCAGTATAATGTTGTCCGCTTTGAGCCGAACCCAGCACAATTTTGTTATTGGGATTAGCTAAAAATGTGTTGTATTAGGTAGGAAGGGGAACCCTACTTATAAACCATGCATTTTCTATTCTTTCAAGCGATGTGAGATTGTGCACCCCCATTGATATAGGTCGGACCCACACATGGGTCTTTCCTAGCCTTCACAGGACGGGCTGCCATACGAACCATGCCAGTTTCGCAAAAAATCGAGTTTCTGAAGTTCAAATCAAACAATCTTGTTCATCTTGCCTTCACCTTGTGACACGTTTTCATAGTTTAGACTGGAACAATTATTATGGCAAGTGTAATTCTATGACCAGAAAGTATCAACTAACATTTGTAGATGATGACTCGGAATTATCTATGGATATACGTATTTGTTATGCTCACGTGATTTTTCAATGAGTTTTATGATAAATTGGATTTCGAAACCCTTAACTTTGGCAGTATTGATGTTTGTATCTTCCTATAACGATATCACTTGTCGTTTCGTTTGAGTTTTCTTTTTCCTTCTCACATTGAGCAGTCTGATATATGAATTGTACCGACACTTTATATATTTTTAATGATTGATGATTTAAGCAGCATGTATGAAAACTTGTATTAATTCTCGATGTTAGTCTAATGTGGTTCGAATCTGATTCTCGACTTAACATAAACTTAACAAATTTGAGAATTAGAACGGGAAAGTTTTACCGTGATTGCGCCCCGTCAATAACTTATTTAATTAATTTCACTTTATTAAAAAATAAAAAAGAAAAAGAAAAAAAAAAGAAGGATATAAATAGGGTCATAGCTGTGAAAGTGAAACGCTAGTGGGGACCAGGAGAGGTCGCAATACATCCAACGGCTAAGAATGAATGACGTGGGTCCCACTTCGCTTAGTCAGACTTCTTAACAAATAAGGGTAAACACGATCAACGTCAGTATTAAAGACACGTGGACCCACTTTCCAAATTAAGCAAGAAAGTCACGTCTAGATTGGGGCCCACAGACGAGTCTCCCCCAACGTTAGTCCTCATCGCAGACGATAAAATGGGATCCAGTTACTTTAGCCCGTTGTCCGCGCAATCCCACGTTTATTTTCTGCAATTATTCTTTTAATTTTTAAGACTTTTCTCTTCCTTGTTTCAAAGGCAACCTCTTCAATATAGAATTTAGGAAAATTAACAAATTAATCACTGTATTTTAAATTTAATGACAAATTAACTACTTAACAATTTTTGCTAAGAACTTAAATATTGAATTATGAAAAATAGACAGAGCAAACACTGTGATTACGTTTTCTGTTGAATAGTGTTATCGTTTCTCTGCAGAACGTTAACTTTCTGTTGCGAAAAGTAAGTCCTTAAAATAAAACTATGTAAAGTCGTCTTTCTGAAGAGAAAAGATGACTTTCGGCTGCAGAAAGACAACGTTCTACAGAGAAAAATTGTATTTCCACAAAGAAAAGTCTGCAAATAAAAAAAAATTCATTGTCTTCTTTGTAGAAAAACACAGACGATACAGACAAACTGTGATTCTCTCATGGATATTAAAACAATTCTAAATCATCCGAAATCTAAAACATTAACATTCTTTTACTAAATCTTCTAAATTATAAAACTAAAAATAAAATAAAATCAACTTAAACATATTTTCTCAAATCTATTATCCATGAATATTAACTATTTTCCACTAAAAGTCTCTAAAATTATGAGTTATTGCAGTTTTTTCTATTAATATTAGCTATTTTCTATTGTGAGTTCTTAAAAAGTTAACAGCAATATTTGAGGCGGTTATTTTTCATAGTTTAGTGGTTAAGTTGTTAGCGAAAAATACGTTAGTGGTTAACTTGTCATTGACCACAAAGTACAGTAATTCATTTGTTAATTTCCATAGAATTTAAAATCAATTAAATTATTTAAAATTCATAATTAATTTAACTTTTTTTTTAATGATATGATATTATATTATATATTATTAGAGTTCAGTGTAATCCAAATTCTATTGGGTCGGGCTTGTAGACCCGTATTGTAAATCTCATTTAAGATTTTGTTTTCTCTAGTTGTATTTTGATTTTCATACCATATTTATTCCTCTGCCTATAATTTTTTTTTCGAAAGAATTTTTACACGTAAATATAGTATCATATGTTGTTTTTTTCTCTTTCAGATTATTAATCGATCTCTAACACACACACACACACACACACACATATATATATTGAAAACAAGTGAAATCGATCGTATTGTAACGAAGATCCCATTCATGATCTTGTAATATCGTTCTTTCTTAGATATATCATCTTTTCGATCCTTAATAAAGTCAATGTCTCTAAATATATTTTTTGTTTTTGAAGAAGTAAACATTGTATAGAACTCTTGGGCAAAATCATTCCCACTTTCACAAATATTCCCACGTTTTAATTGATTTGGAACTACACCATATAAATTATTCTACGTCTAGGACAAGAAAAGTAGAAATAGTTACTAAAAAAGGAATAGAAATTATATTAGAAAAGCTACCTAATTTTATAGTCCTGAATTTCGATCATTTATTCACGGGTAAAATAATTATGATATCTTTGAAATAATAGTTTAATTGTATAAAAAGACTAAAAATTGTATTAGGCAACAATAAGACATTGACTTGATCAAGTAGAGGACGTCTTTGTTTTAATTAGTAAAACTACTCATTAGAATTTGATGTTCTTCTTTTAAAAAGGACAAACATGTTCAATTATTGTCATTGGTCTCTGGTACGAGACACATTTTGTTAGGTTAAATATTAGTTTAATGTAGAAAACTTATTTATGATTAAACGCTAAATTAAAAATAAGAGAAATTAACAAAACAACTAGTGTATTATGGGATCAATGACAAATCAATCACTGAACAATTTTTGCTAATAAATAAAACACTCAACTATAAAAAAATAAACGACGTAAACACCGTCGTTAACTTTAGGAAAATGAGTCAACTATATCGTTTCTAAGAACTCACAGTGAAAAAGAGTTAATACCCATGAAAAAAAACTACAAGAACTCGTGATTTCAAAGATTTTCAGTAGGAAATGACTAATACCCTTGAATTATGAATTTAAAAACAAATACTGTATAAGTTGATTTTAATTTTATAATTTAAAAGATTTTGTAAAAGAATATATCATATTTTAGGTGTCGGATGATTTAAAATTGTTTTACTATCCGTAAAAAAATTACAACTTGTTTGCGTTTTTTTACAAAGAAGACAATAGATTTATTCATTATTTACAGAGGAAATAATCTTTCTGAATCCTATTTCAAAGGCTCATTTTCTACAGCAGAAAGATAATATTTTTTAACAAAAAACATAACCCCGATTGTAACGTACCAAATATTAAAACCCCCAATTTACAACATATTTTCCAATTCAGCAAGTAAGAAACCCTAATTTAGTTCCCAAATTACCTTCACAGTTAACAGTTATGGGAATTTCCAAATAGGCTTAATTGAAATTTTCCCAATTCAACTCAAATCAAACCCTAATTACTTTAATTCCGATTTTGATACTTAGGATTGTCAATTTATTTGGAAATCTTTTCAAAATTCAAATCAATTCCATTAATAGTTCCCCTAATCCAGCTAAAGACTGAAACCTTAATTTAAGTTGGATTCCTAATCTGCTACGCGGTTTGAGCGTGTCCAGGGAAACTGAAAATGTTTCCTTTCAAAACGCCGAATCTGGACCTCTGGAAGGCCAGATTCACGATGAACCTAGGAAGGAAAGAAAAATCGAGACTCCCCTATAAATAGAGGGTCTCACCGAAGGAAGAAGACACAAAAAATCTCTGAACTCTTGGAGAAATACTTACCTCTGCCACGAAGGAGCCTTCCTGGAGCAAACTCCCTTTCCAGCTGAGCCTCCACCGTAGCGACCTACAACCGGCGATCGACGAAATCTGACGAGCAAAGAGAGAGAGAAGCTCTCGGCACTAAACAGAGAGAGACTCTTTGTTTGAGGAAGACGAAGGACGAAGGACGAAGAAGGAGAAGAAGACTCAGGTGTTTAAAGAAGTCTGCCCGAACCGGTCCAGTTCAAGTGACTCAACCCGACCCGAACCGATCCGATCCGACCCAAACCGACCCAGCTTGATCTGACCCGAACCGAACCAACCCAGTTTCGACCCAACCCGAACCGATCCACTTTCGACCCGATCCAACCCAAATTCGTCTTCGACCCATTTAAGGTTTTCGACGGTAACGATATTCTGCCCAAATCTCTTTCAAGTATTAATATCGTTATTTTCGAAAAATTAATAGATATATTATTTTGGAAGGTTTTCGACGATTTTCAACGCTCGTTCAACACTCTAAATCATCCTAACATTCTAACTCTCTCGGAATCCAAGTAAATGGTACAATTACAAAGTTTTGGCCATAAGCCCTACATCACAAGACATATAGTATTTTCGTTATATGTATTTCGTTATTAAAGTTGTTATTTCGTTATTAAAGTTATATAGTTTTATTCTGTCACGCACGATTAGATATTGACACATGATATATTCAAGATTAAAATTATAGGTCATCCTGCATGCGTATGAATATGATGGAATTGACGGAAACCCTGAGATGGCTAATGTAAGCCTGAACGCATGAAACCTTGTGATAGCTAATGAAAGCTTGAAACTTGGTAGTTATTTTGAGATGGCTAATGAAAGCCTGAACCCATGAAACCTTGTGATAGCTAATGAAAGCTTGAAACTTGGTAGGGCTGGAAAATGAATTCCAACTAGTATGTAACTTTTAAACTTAAAAAAAACTTGGTAATGCATGAGATTAAATATTTATACATGTGTTTCCACTTATTGAGTTTATCTCACGTTTTAGTCTTGTGATGTAGGTGAATTTTTAACAGATGAGGAACTTGGACTGATCGAGAATTTTCCCGAAGTAGAAGAGCATATAGAGGGAAATATCGAATATGTCAATGATGGGTCAGCAGAATGAATTTTATTAAAATTTTAATATTTTGAGAAGAACTTTATTTAATGCTTTATTTTTATTTGAATAAGTTTGTATTTGGTTTTTCAATAAACTACGTTTGATTTAATAAGTTTTAATTAGACGTTTTATGGGATTTGAATATTAAGATTAACTCTAATAAATGGTTTTAAACTATTATGTTGTTAAATTAAATGCTTCCGCCATCAATAACTATTTCATTAACTAATTTTGTAAATTAGGATTTATAACAATCAAATTAAACCTAATTTTGTACATCGATTTGAGAAAAAATTTTAGGGTTTTCAAAATTGGGGATAATATAATTTAAGACGTTACACCGATGTTTGCTCTGTTCTTTTCCCATAATTAATTATTTTATTTATTAACAAAAATTATTTAGTGATTGACCTGTCATTGATACCATAATACAGTGGTTGTTTTGTTAATTTCTCTAAAAATAAAGATAAGGTACTATAACATAAGGAGGACTACTACGCAATAAATATTAATTGGTACAATTAATACAATAAATTATAAATAGTTAAAATATATCATTAATTACATCAGTAAATATTTATCAAGCGAAAATAGATAGTACTAATAGAGGGTAAACATAAGATTACCCTAACATTAATCAATTACCACAATTTATGTAAATTGCCAAGAACAATTATAATATCCACATCAAAACTAAGCTAGAATCCAAAATCAAGTCCGGGGCATGAACAACAATCATGGGGAAAATACATGAAGATAAAAATTTTGGTAAATTTATTGTATTCTTTACTTAGCTCCGACCAGGAGTCATCTCATCTGACAGGCGAAAATTGGAACATAGGACAGACAACGTCCTAATCAATCCTTACAATATTTAGCTACCATCTCATTTCTTTTTTAACATAATTTGGGCGACACTATATAATTTTGACCAAAACACTTCAAAGGATCTCCCTTGGAATTTTGAATGTAAGAATTAATGAAGATTTTTTTTCAGGATTGTAACGTACTTGGAGTTTTCTGTAGTACTGCATTTGTGGCGCTTCTTGTTCTTGACAAAAAGGGGGCATTAATGGATGGAAATCTCAGTCCAAATAGACCAGAACTTGAAGCTCCATCATTTTTGGATACGTTTGATTCATGGCGCAGTTCAGAAAGTCCATGAATATGCTGTAAAACGAAGGATAACTGTTAGCTCAAACAATCAACATGACTTTCTCGGATACAATTACAGATTTATTGTTTTGGGTGTTGAAAACCTGCAAGCCTGATGCTGAGACGGCCGTGTGGAGATGCCGCTGTGCCTAAAACAATTGCGAAAGAAATGAATATAAAAATGGAGGGTTTGTGTCGAACAACAGTGGGAATGAATAATTGTAAAAAAAAAATGTTAGTTTTTCAAGGTGTAAATCACATGTAAGTGTCAAGTTGGTAGTTTTTATGAGGTAATTCCGAAGAACAAGAAACATAAAAGGTCAAAAATTAGGTAGAGTATGATTTTCCGAGAAGTTGAGAAGTGATAGACTAAATGAATTTTACAACCCAGAAGCGCATGGAAGCCACATGTCAGTAAAATAATATACGTGATCACAAACTGCTGTTACTAACCTGGGAAGATTCATTCGACTCTGGAAACATTGGTTCAGAAGAAAAAACAGGAAGCAAAGAACCAGCCTGAGTAAAAAGATAGTAAGAACTCATCAGAAAAGCTTGGACGAGCCCAAGAAGAAAAATGACTCATTACTTCATATAATAGAACCAGAGAAATCATAAAACAACGTAATCTAGTTGATAAAGCATAAATAAACATTGGCGAGCCTCTCCCCACTTATGCAGAAAATTTCAAGCCATGAACGGAGAGAAGCAAATAACATAAATTTTTGATTTTGTAAAACATTGAAAAATGTCATTCTTGAGATATCATCAGATCAATATAGAATAATTTATACCCAGTAAAGCAAACTTGAATAGTAAAAAAGAAAAATAAGTATGTAACTTTTAAGGTACAATCGAAATGGCATGTCATTGGCGCCAATCAGAATTACATGTCATAGGTCAAAATTTACCCTTGACGGTGTAACAGGTTGTTGTTCAAGAGCTAGCCTGGAGGAACTCGACGGTGTTTCCTGCAAAACCCAGAAAAAAAAAACGTCAAAATTAAGCAAAATAAAATAATATATCACATGATACAAAAAACTCTGAGCGTGGCTATTTGTAACAAGAACCGATATTCTACTAATGATAATTGTATCCATTCAAATCAATGACTCATAATCACAAACCAAAGCATAAGCTTTTAGACAAGTTCATACTACTAAAGGGTCTTCGTGTTTTTCTAACGATAGTAATAAGTTGACTTCTTCAAAATGGTTTATCTGTCTTTTTGTTTTTGCTGGTTAGAAAGCTTTAGCCAAATGCTGCTTGTTTTGTTTTATTCTCTTTGGAGGATTTCCTATCCTCCATTTCTGTAATTTATCCATTTTAAAATATTCTTAGTTTCTTATATATATACATAATAACAATAGTAAGAAACACTACCCTCAAGACATCTGTACCTTTGAAGTATCAATAGCTGGTCTGGTAGAACTTGATGGTGATGCCTACAAAATTTCCTTAAATTAATAAGTGAACAGAAGCTATAAAAATCAAAACACTAATAATGTGGAGTTGTATTGGCACATTGACTGGATATTTTCAGGACAGGAGAAAAATATTAACATTTATGCATAATAACTGCAGCAGAAAAAAAATGTCAAAAACAGAAAGCACCATATATAAGAATAGGATTTCAAAGCAAGGACCATTCCAGACGTTACTTACCTGAATACGCTCAGTGGTTCTGCTATTTTCTAAACTCCACGCATAATCACACAACTTCCACACTCCTACATTTGTTCGATCCTAAATAAAAAATAAATTCACATTGCCATAATTATATAACAACTTTTATATAAGGCGTTTAAAAAAGACAGTGAAAAGAAAATGTTCTCTACGGCAGAAATAACAAGCTACTGCCACAAATACCTGTTTCTCTTCAATTCTCCAAATTTTAGTTTCCTAAAAGGCACACACAATTAGCCTTCTTCTAAGCCCAGTAACAAATTGATGAAAAATAACACAAGGACAATGAAAACAAAAAACTGTAAAAGGCATCACCAGGGTTCGGACTGCATCATGAACAGATCTAATATCATTGCCCACATTATCTGTTTTTCCTCGTAGGTCTGAAACCTGTAGAGCTTCAAAAACTCAATACTATTCGAAATCTTGAGAAAAGACAAGTTGAAGTAAAATGAAAAAAAAAACAACCACACACCCTCTCCTGTGTTTCAGAAGTAAGCTCTTTGCACTCGTCTAAACTTTTATCTACAGAATCAATTTTGGAAGATAGATGGCGTCGAGTTGCCTATTGAAAAGATAAAGGCAACATTCTTATATCGTAAATCCCATTAGTTGCAGAAACTAATTCATGCTAGAGGGCAAACTCAATCAAAATTCAACATCATGAAGATAATATTAAACCTTACATTGAGGAGTTAACACTTAACAGCAGCAAAATCATATCTAGATAAGGAACAGAAATGGAGAATGAAAAGTACTCGACAAGCATTACCTTTATTAATAAAATTTACAAAAACATAATGAGATAAAGAATTATAATGCATGCACTTGAGACAAAAATCAAGTGTGGGAACATTAATCTGCCGCTTTTCAATCAAAATCGAAATCCAAGCTCTTGCACAACCTCCTATTTATTTGTCAGATCAAGAAAAAACAGCAGCAGAAAAACTAAGATGCCACTACAAATATATACCAAAGTAAATGAAAATCAACAACAGTAGCCAAATTCACAAATTTCAACAATACAGTGTGGAACTTAAGTCATTCAAGCAGATATTTTGATCAAGTTGAAAGAAACCATAAGGGAAAACGTAACATGCTGTAGACAAGAAGTCAAATTACCGCCATTGAGGAGTAAACACTCTCAAGCTGCTTAGCTATGGAGCCACAAGCATCGGACAAACTACGCTTTGTTGCAAACATCATATCAGGAAGTTTCCAACCCTGAAAACACATAAGAGAAAGGGATAGCATATATAAGTGTAGACTAAAGAGACTACTCAGTAACAATACAACAATAAGTTTGGTTCATTAAACTTTGGACTGATGTTGCAGATCAAAATAAAATATAGAAGAAGTTTCTGCGATGGAGGCGTTAATTTAAAAATGAACACAAACAAAATTTTAAGAAACCATCATTATTTCCATTAAGATTTATGCAGTTAGTACAACACAAGACATTCATGATGTAATGATAATGAAAGAGCTGCCCAGATGATATCTCGACCAAAAAGAAAAGGGAAAAAACATAGATCTGTGTCAGTAGAAACAGAATGACTTTCATTTTTCAGATAACCAGAAAATGCTAGAGAGATAATTTCAATCATTGAAATTTCTTGAGGGTAAAAGATCTTGCCTTCCACCAGGCATAGCCATATCCTGCTACCAATACAACCACTACTACACCATATCTCCGAGCACCTGTCAAATCAAACGAAATAAATTTCAATTAGGATCTGATAATGTAAGGAGAAACTAGAATGTTACTGTAAATCATGCCAATCAAGTGTTGCTCAATGCGGTAGAACTAAAATGGGCATTGATCCAAATTTTGATAAAATATGATTTGTTACTTACGTAAACCAGTGGGCTAACAAATGCATTGCTGCGCAATAAGAATTCACAATACTAATTCTTATGGATATTTATTAAAACTATTTAAAGTTTTCGAGGAACAATTCCAAAGCAAGGAGAATCTGTCATCATAAATAATAAATCCCAACCTACATTTGGTCAAACATTGGCATTTGCAAGAAAATGTGAATAAATAACTTTAAAAAGATGGTACAGTGGGCTTATACTTTAGATTTAGCATCTTTCCATTACATCAGCGAAAATCTCTTAAGCATACAAAACGATCCAATTAACTCTGGTGACGTTTGAAAAAAAGGTTAAAACCTGTTCCACTCGTGGTCACAATCATAATTGGTTGACTTGATGCTAGAATCTGCAGCTCCTGTCGCAAGCTATTAACCTGTAACATGAAAATGATGAACCCTTCTAGAAGTATAGAAAGAGATTTCAACCGAATTGGCAATTACTAGCAAGAACACAAGCTGGTTTTTTATTCAAGACAATAGAATCAGCATTCACTTATATATTCAGGAATTAATAAAGCATAAACGGAACATGTAGAGGAGAAAGTAAACAAATAAAAGTTCAGCTAATTACTATCAACATTTCTTATAAAAAAATATTGTATCATGAAGAAAACAATCCAAAAAAAATATTGTACCATGAAGATGACATATTCAAAATGGCGAACTCGGTAATGTACAGAGATCACACAAGAAAAATTTCAATTTCAGTTAGCTCCCTCAATAAACAACAAAATATTTAGCACTTAAAACTCCACTAGTCGTTTACAAAATAAAACGAGGTAAATAAAAATTAAGAAGCCAAAAAGGTGCCCTCCACCAACATGGAAATTATAACCGTTACACTATTTAGTGCAAGAACCAATGATACAGTAATAAACAATCACATTCATGAGTAACAAGCTGCAATGGAAAATTTTGATCAGTGAACAAACCTGAGCCATTAAAGTGTCATTGCGCGGCTTGCTAACTGATGGAGTAGAGTCATCTCTTTTAAGTTGCCTCAAAACTATCTGTGATAAGTAGACTTTTTACAAACTGAAGAACAAGACTATGATATGATGCGTACAAATAATTGTCAATGTTTTACCAAACAAGCAGCTAAGAATATGGAAGAGAAGAAGCCAAAAGGATGAGTTCGTTTTTTTGACAATAAACAAAATTCTGGTTTTCAAAGAGGAGATCATTGGAGAGAATATGAACTATGATAATTCATCTAATGAAAAACAAATACAATCCACAACATCCATGAGAAGAACTGGCTTATTGCAGCTGGAATTTTCCGATTCAAAAAAATTGATGATAAGGAGAAAGCAAACAAATATGAAACACTAGCAACTCTGAAAAATCAAATCCCAAAACAAGATGGCAGAAAGCCAGTCCCCTAAAAGGTATACCAAAGTCCATCTCTTCCAAAATTATATATAATAGTAAAAGGAAATCAAGAAATGCAGATATCTCATTCCATAACATTCCCACTGCCATGGTAATGAGCATGGTAAAATAAAAAACACTTGACTACAGCTGACTTTGAAGCAAAAATGCATTAGATAAGGAGCATGGTAAAATCAAATTATATTAAACTCGTTCAAATTATTTGAGATTCTCCAAAACATAGAGACTTTGCAACGAATCAACCTTTCCCATGAAAAAACCTACGAACAGCTTTAAGATGACAAATGTGACCATCCAGACTTTTCATCACAAAGCCATTTTGTAATTAAAAACATACGTTTACCCATACATAACACCAAACAATGTGAAATATATTTTCATCTTATAAGAGCTAAAACCCTTCCAACCCTTTGTATGAAAAGAGAAAAAATTCATAAAATTAAAGAACACGTGTTAACAGAAATAGAACAGTCAGTGTGAAATTCCTAAGGAACAAGCTAAACAGAGAGGAGAATCAATAAATTTTCAAGTATACTCAGATAGATGTCATATCAATCAAAAATTTGCATGCAAGTTATGCTGTTAACACTAAACAAAAACCAGGGCATAAGACGATTTTATTTTGACTTCCAGCATCCAAAGATATGCTTGATTCAGCTTCAATAGATCACCTTAAAAGCACCCGATACATAGTCAGAAACATTTGAAATACGGCCTTCTTTTGCAAGAACCGACCCAATAATACCTGAAAAATGGGAATAGAAACTACTGATGAACTCCACTTAATTTTTTTCTGATAACAGCTGCAGAAACTAGGAACCAGGAGCTTCAAAATTATATCAATCACCAAAATTCAAACTACGATCAATTATTTTGTACAAAACAAACCCATATTTGTTACACAAAAATGCAAAGACTAGGAAATCTCCAAAACATTAAGGTTACAGACCATTGGAAAATACTAAGAAGTGTGACATTCAACACTCTTAAATTAAATTCAACTGATTTCGACAACATGAAAGAAAAAACACCAGAATAATGAGAATGGTTCGTAGCGGGGAAATAAAATTAGGCGGAGAAAGTAGGACGAGTGAAACGTACCTGCACCAACTAGAATGGTGAGCTTCCCAATAGGAAGAGCCATAGCTAGCCACTGCTCCGATATACTCAGTAGTAGCAATGATAACTCAGCCTAATCGATCGCCATGGACGCCCCTGAAAATAGACCAGTTCGCGAGGAATTGAAGGCAGATTGTCAGACAAGAAAGCTCCTTTCCCTCACTCCCTCCCTCTCCCTCTAGGTTTCCTGTAGTCTGGAGTGAGAAAACGTAGACTGATCGACAGAGGTCACTGCTCTGCGATGAAAAAACAACCCTACTTTCTAAAAACACGAAAACCCTTTTTCGTAATTTACTCTTGATATTTTTATTTCTTTATAATAATATTTTTTAATTTTAATACTTCGTATTCTTAATATAACTAAACTATTTATAATTTATTTTAATTATTATATTAAATAATAATTAACGTATAATTATCACTCCATAACATAAGATTAGTGTATATCTAAATAATAAACCGAACATCATTTTTTTAAACAATGTCTTAAATTAACATGTCTAACCCAACAAAAATATTCTAAGGGGCTTGTTGCGGTAGAATTTGTGCACTCAGTTGATCAATTGTGTGACGTAAAGCAACGAATATATCAAGTTGTCGTAGATGAACGTCAAATATAATATTATTAGTAGCATAATTAATGTAACGTCTCTTGGTACTCCCAGTACAATATTGTCTGAAGCCAGCGCGGTTTTGTTTTTAGGGTTAGCTAAAAACGCGTTGTACTAGGTAAGAAGGGAAACCATGCTTATAAACCATGCATTTTCTACTCTCCCAAGCGATGTAGGATTGTGCACCCCCACTGATATGGGCCGAACCCACACCAGAGCCTTTCCTGATATTCACAGGGTGGGCTGCCATAATTAATTTGTTTCTTTTATCTTTTTCGCAATATAATAATAAATATAAATTCGATTAATCAATTAAATAATCAAGTCCCACAAAATATAAGACACTAAAACTTAACACAAATTTGAAATGCACTAACAAAACTTCCACTACAAAATAACCGAGGCAACATCTCAACAAATTTTAAAAAGACATAATCGCAAATGATCGTCGAACCAAGCAACATGGGTATACCAAAAGTATTCGTTAATAAAATAGTCGTCGAAGATATCTTTTATATTAAAAAAAAATAATGTTGAATAAATTAAAAAAAAAAAAAAAAACTCTTTTGCGTTATTTGATAAAATAAGAAAAAACAATACAAGGAAAACTTAACAGTCATAGTTACGCAGTTCGTTTTTCATAGTTAAGTGTTTTATTTATTAGAAAAAATTGTTTAGTGGTTGATTTGTCATTCATCACATAGTTCAGTAGTTATGCACATACAAACGAACGAGAAGAAACTAAAATTATGCAAATAATAATCATATAATATTTTGATTGCATGCATAAATATTTGTCACGTCCGAGAGACTCTCTCGTCTAATTATTTTTCACACTCAAACCTTCTCATCATCATTACATTATCAAACATCAGAAATACAAACCCGGCCATTAATAAATAACAAGCACATAACGGCGTTGTATTGCACAGCCATAGCTGCTTCTTTCTTCGTCGTCGTCTTCAAAGCTCCAACACAAGGTCTAAAACATCACCCGGAAATTACAAAAAAAAACAAAACATAAGAAAAAACACATGCATTTGGATAAGAATGGATAGGAAATATTCATATTAACACTGCAAATATTACTCGTTTTTGACATTATCTAGACCTTTTAACTATAAGTTATTTTGACATTATCGTTAATTTATCTGTTAAATTTAACATGTGTATACCGTATTTTTTATTTAATTAGATGTTTTGAACTATGTTGATTTTTTCTCTGGTGATTTCGAACTTTGTTGAGGGATCGAGATAATTCAAACATCATATAAACATACTAAATTTTATAAATAAATTAATAATAATATCAAAATTAATAAAAATTAAAATTAAAAAATGTAATTTAAGATATAATTAGTGAATAAATAAGATTTGAGTGAGAGGAGAGACCGAGAGAGCTTACAATCAGCGTCGGTTTTAATCCACTGCTCTTTGTTGTCGTGGAAATCAGCGAAGCTTAAAGAGAAGGAAGATGGACGGTGGTGATTGAAGTAACGCTTGGGAGTGGGCCTCTGGGGATAAATCATGATGTCTTCATCGGAGTTGGTGGATTGATCTCCATCATTCACCGTTGATTTCTTCTTCTTCTCGTTGTTCTTCTGCACCTTCTCTCCCTTCTGTTGTTTGGCAGCTATGTAGTTTTCTGGGTACACTTTCCTGTGAAACATGTGCAGAATCTACTACCCTAAATGTTAGGAAGACCTTTTATGATCTAATAATAATTAAAAATGACGTTTTGGGTGGCGACACTTATCGACCTCCATGGAAGCATCTGAAAAACTCGAAAGGAAGGTTAAAGAAATTGCCATTAATGGAGTTACCTTATGGAGTTTGGTTTCAGGAGAAACAGATTCAGCATCAGCAACGATGGAGCTTCGAGAAGAAGACTGAAGCATCTTTTTCTTCAGCTTCTTCTTCATGAAATATGTTGCAGACTTATCCACCCCTTTATCTTCCTTCTCGCATTTCCCTCCACAATTCTCCTCCGTCATTTTACTCTTCTGGAACAGCTCTCCCAGCGACGTCCGGTGCTCCTTCTTCGCCACTGCAGTCGTCGTCTCCGACATTTCAATGGCCGATCCAAAAAGATACTCCTGCAGAGGACAAACGCCATTGATATTGCTTTCCGAGATTACTTCAATCGGCTTCCCGCTGAGAGTAATTGTGCTCCCATGGCTGCTCCTCCCCAAGCTCGCATAGCTGTTTCTTCTGGAGGATTCCTTTTCTTCTTCCTTCGAATCTGCGGCTAAAACCTTCTCGAGTTCCTCATTGATGAGCTTCAATTCGTCTTCTGTAACTTCGGTTTCTTTCTCGGTGACATTTTCGATGGAGATGGAGAACTTAGGGGTGGCGGGATCGGCGATGAGTTGGTCGGAGCCTAGGGTTCCGATAGCGAGGAAGCCATGGAAGAGATCGGAGATGGGATACGAAGCTTCTTCTTCGTACTCTTCTTCTACTCTCGCTGCCTCAAGAGTGGTGAAAGATTTCCTCAGATACTCATCTTTCTGGCCATGTTTGAATGGTTTGAAGCTTTGCTTTGTGTAGAATTGCTGATCATCAGCTGACGCTTGCCCTGCAACACATTACAATAATGCCATTTTCAAATCTTCATTGTCTCCAATCTCACAAGGATTTTATATTAAAACTAACTAATATTATCCGTTTTTGACCAGAAAATTATACATCTGAATTATCAACGTTACTTCGAGTTCATAATTTGGTCTCCTATAGATTATTATTTTAGCTAAGGATACTCATTTTGTACCAACAATTAAATGTTCTACCTTTTTAATGCAATTTTAGTAACTTATAAAAAAAAATACAAGACTTTCAATCTTTTTAACATGGACCCAAGATAAAAAAGTACATTTTAACAAATGGGTGTGATAAAGTTTACTTTTTTACTTGAGATTTTTTGACCAAAATGATGATCAAATAGAGTAACTAAGCTAAAAAAATAAATACACATGCATATAAAGAAGATGACTTACCAATTACAAAATCCTTGAAGGGTTCACTGCTATTCTGCTTAAACTTTCTATGCATCCACCCTAACAACTGCAATTTACAAACCCAAAATCAAGACTCAAAAAGTGAAGGACAAAGGAAAAGAGGAGAAAAAGAGTGGGGGAGGAGAGGGGGAGATTTCACCTTCATTTTGAGGTGTGCTTTTTCAAGAGCAAATTGAGATTGGATGATATGGTGAGTTGTGGTGGAGGAATGAGAGAAAATTGCTTCTTTTTAAATGACTTTTTAACCTATTAATAGAATGAGGAGAAGGGCTTCCATGCAAGCCTCCAATGGTTTGAGAAGATATGGATAAAGGAAACATGGAGAAAGTAACAAATTTTAGGTTGGCTTTGCTTTTGGTTTCAAGTGCTCATTTGCTCAAGAAAATAAGATGATTGGACCCTATCTTCTTTCTATTCTTTCCCATGCTTTACCTGCATGTGTGACTGTTACCAGTCTATTTCTTGTTTTCTTAAATCTAATCCCATGCTTAGACTTTGAGTGGGCATGTTTACTCAACTTTATAATATGTATGTATGGGTATATATCTGATACAAAATGCTAGATATCTAAGGGTTTTTTTTTTATAACAAACTGGAATTGTCATTAGAGTTGTGTAACCAAAATTTATTATGATCTGCCTTAAAAATCTCGTAATGTATAAATGTAATAGAACAAAATTATGATTTTTTATCTAATTATGTGGTGGTACAGAAGGAATTTGGTTGATATGCCCTAGATTGCAGCCTACCACTAATCTCTTTGGTAGTTTATGCATCATGGGTCATGAAAGTGTGAATGATCTCATAACTTGAATTCTATTTTGATTTGCTTCATATAGCCTATGGTAGGAAAAAAGATGTCGAAACAAAATTATAGTTTTTCATATAGATCTCCGGTGGAAGTGAAGGAATCGAGCTACTCTAACCCCCTCAATGACTTACATATTATTATGTCATGAGAGTGCGAAAATGTAGTCCTTACTATAACCATATTTATTTCATATTTTTCACCAAAGTTGTTTAGGTTTCTAGTATTTGTCTCACATAAACTATTTCAATGTTTCAATTTCATAGTGGGTCCGAAGTTTCTTTTATAAAAGTTTTCGCGTAACTCTCAACAATTCTTCTTCTGTTATCTTTTAAATTCGCGTTATAACTAATAATGCTGTGAAAAAATTTACTTTGACACGATGACTTAAACGATGGTTGAGTTACATCCAAGACGAGTTCTCTCAAAGCCAAAAACATAAAAAAAAAAACTTAATTATGAAACCCTAGTCGGCACGAATGGGTTATTCTAGCTCGATTCACATATCTAACATTGAAAAAGCGCACATAATTATTATGATTGAAATACGAGTAAGTTACAAGAATGTGACGCATAAAATATGGTTCTCTCCCTTAGATTTGTAGGCACATGGAATATTTGCATGGGAGATTTGATGGGTTTTCATTTTAGTGACTTGTCATTACATTGCCATAGGGATTTGGTGGGGAAAAGACCCATGACAATGTCTCAAATAGAGACTATGGAGAAACTTTGAGTTGGACTTCATTTTATTTATTTTCTCATTTAGGACGGGTAGAAGAGTTTGTCCTTTTGGGCCCCCCCTAATGTGATATTGGGTCCTTATCTTCTTAACACAATTATTATTTTTAATTTTATAAACTAAAAATAAATAAATAAATATTTTATTTTCAATCTTCAATAGAAAATTTGAGATTTCTATGTATATTTGTAAGTTTTACTTTTATTGTCTATTAAAAAAAATCACTAAATAAATAGTTTTTAGTCTTCGAAATCTATTTTAATTTCGTTAGAGTTCATAGTCTCCTAGTTTTTTCTTAGGAGTCTACGATGGAAGCGAAAATAAATCAGACCAAAATTGTATTTATTTCATATTTTTGTTTTAGGTTTTCTGAGTTTTATATATTGACACAGTGAATTTCTCTTATCTGTCCATAATTTTTACCCATTTGAGAAACTTTTATGTAAAGTCTCAATTTTCGCTCTTTATTTATTTTTTTTATTTTTTCATATTTGTGTTTAATAATTAGTAAAATATTTAATTAGTTGAAAGAGAGAAAGTAGCAACTTTTGGTTTGCCATCATTCATGTTGGAGAAAGATTATATGCTCAAATGGATGTGTCCTCTCCCTTTTCACAACCCAACACATTACTAAAATACAAACAATATTTCCCTTTTCCACCATCATTTTTTTAATTTTAAAAATATTATTAATTTTTTTTTTGGAATTAACTAATGATTTAAATGACATATACTTGCATTGTTTTATTAATGCTCTTGCCTAGTTGTGAAAAATTAGTATAATATACCATCTACTTAGACTATGTCTACTATAATATCGTTTATCGAGAAATGGAAGTGCAAAAAACAGACAAGTAAAATGGTGTAATTTATGACTTATTTTAACTATTTATAATTTACTATATTAATTGCATCAATCAATATTTGTCACGTCATGAAATAAGAATTAGAAATTAAACGGGAAATGAACAAAGCAAATATCGCTATCACGTTTTCCGTTAGAAATTTAAGATGTCATTTGCAGCAAAAATAAGTCTTCTGCTGCAGAAAGTAAATCTTACTCTAAGCACTTGCTTTCCAAATACTTATTTTTCACAACGGGATATACGTTTCTGCTGCGAACTTGTTTTTTGCAACATCAGAAGGCAAGTATACGCTGTTGAAAAGATATTTTCACATTTTTAACAGAAAACATAGCAATGATGTTTACTCCATTTATTCCCTATAGTTTAGTATTTTATTTGCTACCGAAAATTATTTATCATTTGTTTTGTCGTTCAAACTATAGTTTAGGGGTTATTTTATTAATCATCCTTTAGTTATCTCAAAAAGTAAACATTTTTATGCGATTAGGCACCACCTTTCCATCAATAACAGTACCCAAGTTCATATCAAGAAACCTTGACCCTTGGCCAAACTCAATACAACCAAACATAAAAGATTTAATCCAAATTGAACTTTTGTTTTTGTCGTTTTCATTTTGGACTGAATTGAGATCTCATCTTTTAAGCTCGATTGGTTGAAGTGTAAGATTAGATCATAAGATGAATTTTCTTGGTTGGATTTAAAAAGTTTCCGGGAAATATGGTTCAGACAATGTCGGAGAGAAGAACTCATCGGAGACGGAATTTCTATTCCAAGAACTGAAAAAGAAAGTTTGAATTCTTGGGGCTCGAGAAAATTCGAAATTAATGTTAAATTTTCGACGAAGATCAAACCTTTGGATTCCACAGGCTCCAGATGCGAGAATTGAAGAAACCCAACAAGTTCGGTATTACATTTCCGGCGAAGCTCTGGTTAGTTTCCCTCACCGCCGACAAGTCAATCACAAAATCTTGCTTCTCCGGTTCCGGCGTCGTCTTCTCCACTGGCTCTTCTTTCTCTTCTTTATCGATTCCTTCCTCCACTTCTTCCTCTATCGCCGGTAAAGAAACGTGTGAGCAACTTTTATCTTTCCTTCTGGAATTTGCAGTGTTTTTCGTTGAGTTGGCGTTGTCGTTCTCCCAGATAGCTAGGGAGTTCTCGAAAGCTTCAATGGCTTGGTCGATGCGACGGCGGTTGGAGGAGGACGTTGAGGTCCATCTCTCCCAATAAGTTCCGTAACAGGGGAAGCACTGGCAGCCGAAAACGGGGGATTTGTGGGCAGCGCCATTACAGGAAAATGGTTCTTGGGTTTCTTTCGCTTTTTTTGAAGATGGATTGAGATCGGAGGATTCCATGACCATGAAGATGGTAATCATGTAGGCTAAAACCTCCCTGTCTTGTCGAGACAGGACGGAAACAGAAGATTGAATAGCAGGAGGAAGAAGATTCAGAATAGGATGCAAAGGAACAGGAGGAGGGGGAGGAGGATGATTTCTTTGTTTTTTCTTTCTGGCCATGGAGTGTAAGCGCTTCAATGGAGAAGAAAAGGGAGGGTTTCTTGCTCTGTACTTCAATGGCGGTCGGGGTTTAGGAGACGGAGGATAAGGGAAGTAAGGCTCTTTCGTTCTCTCTTTTTCTATTTCCACGTTCCACATGGCGCTCTGCCAAGTAAAGGAAAGAGAAGTTGGGCCCGGCCCATCTTATTTGCACCAGGCCCATTGAATATGTGCCTCAAGATAATGGGCTTATTTTAGGCTCAACCTCCTATATAATGTGTTTTAGTTTCCGAAATTACGAATCACAAACAAGTAACACCCTAAATTACTTTTTCGAGCGCAATCACTAGGGGTGTGCAGAACCGAACCGATATCAAAGAACTGGATCAGAACCAACGGTTTCGATACCAGTTGGGTGCATTTTTTGTAGGTACCGAACTGAAGTCAATTTTGAGTGACAAGAACCGGTTTGGTACCGGTTCGGTGCCGTTCCACTTCAGAACCGGACCGAACTAGACCGTGAACACCTCTAGCAATCACCTTTGTATTTTTGGGTCACTGGAAATATGATAAAATTTGTCAAATATCTCGTATTTTTATCTTGTAATAGTCATTTTAGACCATATGAATTACCTTAACTTACTCAACTTCACACGCAGACTCAATTTCTCCCTCAAGTTCAAAAATAGACCTTAGTGGGTATCTTCTGGTCTTCGAAATCGATTATGATATCGAATGAAATCAAGAGAATAAAAGTAAACAAGTAATTTTGAAATGACCATTACAAGTGAAACGTACGTGACATTTGACAAATTTTATAAAGACATAGACCGTCTTGTTAATGACCCAAATTTCGTTCGAAAAGATGATTTATCGTATCAGTTGTCCATGATCTCTAAAGTACAGGGCTAAACTCTACTTTACCCATCTAAAAGAGGAGAGAAGTTGGGCCAGGTCCAGCTGATATGGGCCTAAGGAGAAATGGGCCTGTTTAGGCCCAATATCTAAAAAAAATAAGAGAATAAGGAATCAACAACCTAAGAAGAAGGAATCAATTACCACTTGTCTTCCTTAAAAGAACAACCTTTCGGAGATCTCAAGGGACCTTTTCCTCGTTGTCTCCGATTCTGTTTTTCAACTCCGCAGTTCCCCCTTCACCTCCCTTAAGCGTCGTTCCCTCCAAGAGTCCTGTCCCGCCATTGCAGTGCAGGTCATCTCCTCTGTTAATAAGATTTAGTTGTCTGATAGACCTGTGAAAGTCTTGGAGAATTTTGCTATGGCGACCCTTTCCTCCTCCAATTGTGCTTATTCGTATTCGCCTTTATCATCATCATCATCGTCTTCTTCTTCTTCTTCTTCTTCTTCGTCGTCGTCGTCTGTAGCCCCTTTCCTTCACAGGCGTTTACTCAGACCTAAGCTTTCTTTGAAGCATAAAGGAGTCCCTTATCAGAATGTGGTCAGAATGCAAGATGGTTTGTGTTCTTCTATTGTATCTGTTGATAATATTGAATCGGTTCAATAAGTTTTAATGGTTTTTTTAATCATTTCAGTGAAATAATCAGTTCCAAGCGACTCACTTATACCCATCTGCTCTAACAATCTGAGATATTAACTAGAACAATTGTTATGCAGAAATTTACATTCATAATGATTTGCTCATCTTTCTTCGGCAACTAGAAACTCTATTCTGCATTGAAGGGAGGGTTATTTTTTTAAAAATTTTCTTAATTACTCTTATTTGACTGCCAAATGGGTGTAGGTGCTGTTACATCTGCAGTTACCTCCATTGAAAAGGAATCTCCTTTCAATAAACTAAAAAATGAGCTGCTCTCAATTCCATCCTCCGATGAATCTAAAGCTACTCTGAGCTCTAATATCAGTGAAAATGAACCTACTGTCAGTATTACAGTAGTTGGAGCTTCAGGTGATCTTGCCAAAAAGAAGATATTTCCAGCACTGTTTGCTCTATATTATGAGGATTGTCTCCCCAAGGTTTGCTAATTTATGGGTATTCTATGATTATTAGAAACCACAATTTGGAAATCCATTGACTTTATTTTTATCTTTGATGCAGCATTTTACCATCTATGGTTATGCTAGAAGTAAGATGAGTGATGCAGAACTCAGAAACATGGTCAGCAAGACCTTAACCTGCAGAATCGATAAGAGGTGAATTCAGCTCGATCGTAAATGGTTTTTTTTAAACATATGATGGAGAATGATTTGACGATGTCAATGGGTTTTCAGGGAGAATTGCAGTGAAAAAATGGATCAGTTTCTCCAAAGATGTTTCTACCATTCTGGTCAGTATGATTCTCAAGAGAACTTTGAAGAACTAGACAAGAAGCTGAAGGAACATGAGGTAATTCCATAAAAAAAGATAAGACAGCTCAATAATCATGTTCAAATTCAGTTAAAATGATATACAATCTTCGTTATCCAGCAAGGCTTACGCGTTTATACGGCAAAAATTGTCACTTTACCATAGTTTTTCTTTCGCGTATTACTTATGATCTTTTCTCGCCAAGATTTTAGCAGTTGCACATTTTCTTATGTAGGGTGGGAGAGTCTCTAATCGTCTTTTCTATCTATCGATTCCTCCTAACATATTCATTGATGCCGTGAGATGCTCTAGCTTGTCTACTTCGTCCAGTAATGGGTGGACCCGAGTCATTGTCGAGAAACCATTTGGACGGGATTCAGAATCTTCTGCTTCTTTAACCAAATCCCTCAAACAGTACCTTGATGAGGATCAAATTTTCCGGTTTAACCTCTCCCACTTCCTTAGTTTCGTCTAATTATTTTCTTAGTCTGATTGTATTTAACAGTTTTATTGTGTTTTCCAGGATAGATCACTATCTAGGAAAGGAACTAGTTGAGAATCTCTCCGTTCTGCGCTTCTCAAACCTTATTTTCGAACCGTTATGGTCAAGGCAGTATATAAGGAATGTTCAGCTAATATTTTCGGAAGATTTTGGCACGGAAGGACGCGGAGGGTACCTTTTCAGACCGGATAGGCTCTTTTATTTTAAATTAATTAAAAAAAAAAAGATGATAAGTCGTACTCATTTCTATTTTTGTAGGTATTTTGACAATTATGGCATAATTAGAGATATAATGCAGAACCATCTTCTTCAAATTTTAGCTCTTTTTGCGATGGAAACTCCAGTTAGCTTGGATGCAGAAGATATAAGAAATGAAAAGGTACCCTCTCTTTCATTTATTTTGATCTGCTTTCCGAAACTCTGGCTCGGAATTTGTAAGAATAGCTCTTTCTTTCAATGGTAGGTGAAAGTTTTACGATCAATGAGGCCGTTACAGCTGGATGACGTGGCTATCGGACAGTACAAGAGCCACACGAAGGGGGGAGTTACTTACCCTGCCTACACTGACGATAAAACTGTACCGAAAGATAGCTTAACTCCGACATTTGCAGCGGCCACTCTTTTCATCGACAATGCTAGATGGGATGGAGTGCCTTTTCTTATGAAGGCTGGCAAAGCACTGCATAATAAGAGGTTTGTGCAATCCTCTAGTTGTCTGATTTTAAGTGTACAAGGCCACATAGGAAAATAAGGATTGTTTAGATAAATTGAAGGAGTAAAGAGAGATAACGGAAGAATTTAGAGAAAATCGGTCGAAATGGAGGGACACAGTCGAGTTAAGGCGTGAATAGTACGTAGGAGGAAACAACATCAATAGCAATTCAATAATTGAGTTTGGATTAATCCGTTCTCAAAAGAGTTCTCTTAAATGTTCTTGGATTAATGAATGTTTTGTTGTTAGTAATGTGTCATGTGATCTTTTTCCTCAGAGCGGAGATAAGAGTACAATTCAGGCACGTACCCGGCAATTTATACAACCGAAATTTTGGGACGGACCTTGATAGAGCTACGAACGAGCTTGTCATCCGAGTGCAGCCTGACGAAGCGATATATTTAAAAATCAACAACAAAGTTCCCGGTTTGGGAATGAGACTAGATCGTAGCAATTTAAATCTCCACTACGCCGCGAGGTAAAACGAAAAACCGAGTTTCAGAATTACTATCTAATCCATTTCGTATCTAAAAGAATTGGAGTGTTTTTAGGTATTTGAAGGAGATTCCGGATGCTTACGAGAGGCTGTTGTTGGATGCAATCGAAGGGGAAAGAAGATTATTCATTCGAAGCGACGAATTGGATGCTGCGTGGGCGCTCTTCACGCCATTGCTGAAAGAGTTGGAAGAGAAAAAGATAAATCCCGAGTATTATCCGTACGGCAGCCGGGGTCCGGTTGGGGCCCACTATCTGGCTGCGAGATATGATGTCCGGTGGGGAGACCTTGGTCTTGAGCAATAGAATAGCTCTGTGAAGGCTGTCACCAGAGCTTTAGTTTGGGGCGTCTGATATTTTTTATTATTGCAGTCGTTTGGGTGAATTTTTGTATGGCAGACTCATTTTATGTTACCCTTTCCGCTATTGAAATTTTAAGGTAATTAACAAAACAACCAATGAATTATGGGATCAATGACAAAACAAACACTAACTTTGTTGAACGCTATGCAAATTTTGTTGTTGTGTTTCTGTAACCGGTTAAAAGAAACAAAAAAAAAAAGGACTTTTTAATTTTCCTAGCTCTTAGGGTATTTATCTGTTGAACTCGTTGATTTGATTATCGATAGATTTATACAGTTCATTAGTGATGACGGAATAAATCTAGCCAGTTTATTACTCAATAAAATCAAATACTTCAATAATCTAAATTCACCCTATAAAAATAAAAGATTTTCAATCAAACTGTTTGTTCAAAAATCAATATAAGTTAAACATGTTTTCGATCCATTAAGAAAATTCGCCAAAAAATTCATTGTTCTTACACTAAAAAACGGCAATAAATTCAACAAATTGAGCAAAAAGTAAATCATTGATGTATCTACTGTAGAAACAAATTAAAAATTTTAATGAAAAATTAGTCAGCGCAACGATTAACCGATAATAACCTTTAACATTTAAGGACACTAACAAGGTAACCAAAGATAATACCAAATTTGTCAAAGTAGAGAGCAGCAATTAATATTATAGATAGATATAGGCCAACACGAGGAATTGATGCATCCACAAGAAGCCTTGTGCTTTACTTTGTACCGTGTCTGTACAACAAGACCTTTAACCCCATTTTCTGGCATTCCTACACTTCCTATTCTAGACTTCTAAACACAAAATCCCAATGGAGGAAATAAATCAAAGAATATCCCGCTTATACCTTCTTTTTGACACCTCTGTACAACTCAAATCAATCGTCTACCCGCTGTATCTCGCCCATCATTATTCGGTTACTCGTGACTTTGAAACCAAGCAATGCCGGATCGATTTGCCGCCCCTTTTTTGCTTTCTTCTTCCCTCCTTTCCCTGCTTGTGATCCGTCCATTGGCTCAGAAATTGCTGCAGCAGGGTGGGCTTCAGCGGGTGCACTCTTCTTCAGCATGTCTATAAACGATGCCTCCGACACCTCCACATCACTTCCTGATGATATGCGTCGAAATCGCATCTCCTTCTTCCCAGAAGTATTCGACGTATCTGAACTCTGGCTTGATCTTGCTCCTGCAAATTATACACCCAAAATCAGCTTTTTGCTCAGGGAAAATGATCCCACACATTGGCTCCAAGCACACTTAAGTAATCATAGTAACGCAAACAAGCTCGCATATAAAAAAACCATAATGTGACCAAAGCATCTTTCCTTTGAGTTAGGTCATTAGATGAACATTAAAAATAATTGAGATTGGCTAAGAAAAAGCTAACTGGAGTGACGATGAAACTAGTTCATACGCTTTTCAAAAAATTTTCAAAAATATCATAGAACTCAAGCAAACAGGCAACAAAAAATTTGAAAAACTATGATTTTTGAAGTTTTTAATTAAATATTCTATGTAATGAAGCAATGTGCTGCAATGTAAGAGCTTAAATAAGTTGTCACCATAGTATGTCCCTCCAACTAAGTTATCTTCCTGTCATTTCTTACAAAAAACGTGTCATTAAGGTTATGGCGAACAAAAAATGCTAAACTATAATGCCGTATTGTTCAGGATAATTACCATCGTCCTTCCCTCTGACTGAATCAGAAACGATTTCCGCAAATCCTTCTTGAGATGACATAGTCCGTGGGACTGGAGGGCGCCTCAACAAAATAGTGTCTTTGGAGAGAACAGTGACCCTATAAGGTGATCGGGGCCAAAAAAAAACTTCATCATCTTAGTAGAATCTTTTAGGCTAGGGTGCACAGGTTACAAACAGCCTTCAATAGGTTACAAACACCAATTGATGATTTATTGTCCCGCAATTATGAATAACTATGCGCTGATAGCATATCAAAGCAATCCAAACTAAAATTGAACCATAAGCATCCATCCATGTTATGTAAATATGCAAAACTAGTATGAAGAGTTTGTAATAATACGGGCAGACAAATTAGGGAAGGTTAAACCATGTGTGAGAAGAAGACGAGTAAAATATCAGAAAAAATCACAAGCAAACCTTTCAAGAAACTATTCAGAATCGGTATTTGAACCAAATAGAACATAATGATTGAAATAGCAGGAACACAAAAATATAAACGAAAAAGCTTCTTCATTACCAATGAGATTTGCAACAGATAGTTCAGGGTGTTAATGTGCAGTCATAAAAAAGACATCAAATAGGAAAAGAACAACAATCGTTGTACGTTCTTTTATTGATAATGTTCACAACAGTTTTCATATTCGTTATGTTCTCATAATTTAGACCGTAATCATAAAGCAACTACAAATCAATTACAGGTTCTGAAAGGCCACAACAGGGTGAAAAATGAATGCTACAGCCAGAAAAGTTTAGGGAAGCCCCTTCCAGTACCGAGAGGGCTGATAATAGATTGTCTCTCGTTAGTTAGTTAGGAATAGCAAAAGCAGAAAGTTCTTGAAAAGGAGTGTGGAAAGATACACAAGATCATCAGGAAGAAAAAAAAAAAAAGATTTTGATTGTCCATATTTTGCCTTATGCTATCATATCACCAAAAAGAGTAAAGAGTGGCGTCAGCTCAACCAATCCTCCCGCTTTCAAACCTCACTTCTTATAGAGTTTTGCCCATTGTAGATGTATCATTTCTAAGCCAGCTAAACTTTGACACCAAATTAATTGAACTTGTCTAATTGGCAACATGCTTCGACTACAAATGACCTTGTGCAAATAATACTAGAACACATTGCTCACTGAGACTCATCTTCCAACTCGAGACCTAAAGCAGTAGTACAACCTAAAATAAAGCTTCAAATCTTCCTCCAAAACAAAGGGAATCTAATGTACTGATGTGTTCTTCCAGAAAATAGAGAAAGTCAATGAAAACATCTTTGAGGTTAAAAACGTTACATTTTATATGGTGCTTACCAACTATATTCAATTTAGTTTGCAATTTTTTGTTAACAGAAAGATACGTACCCCATACACTTTTAAAACGAAATTACAAAATAGTGAGAGATTCGAGAGGTCTACTAACTCTCCCAAATGATTTCACCAAAGATTTTTTCCCCCTCCTATTACATTTGCTTCTTTATATAAAGACACACTTAGAATATAAAAGATTTAGACATAACTGTCTAGGAATACTAAAAGACATTTTAGACATACTAAAAGACAATCTGGGAATACTAAAAAACAATACTAATAGAATACTAAAACATATATCAATTTAATTATTTTTTGTGTTCTTCCTTGTATAAGTGAACTTTAGACGTTGTGACGTATCAATACTCTACTGTCCAAAATGCAACTTGTCCTCAAAGTGCATGATCTTGAAATGTGCCACCCACCACAGCCTTGATCGTTCAACAAAATAGATGAAAATAAAGTGGAAGTCCTTGTCTTTCTGTTGGTAAAATCGGAGGTGAAACTCTTTCCTCCACGTTCTTCCTCCACCTTAGAGCGGCGCTGACCTCCTCTCACCGAGCCATCCATCGTCAAATTGTTGGTTTTTGTTGCTGCCAACCTCGACCTATCGATCTTCACGTGCAACCCTTCACCATCTTTCTCCGTAATTTTTTCTTTGCCAACAGTTGATGTCAGCTGAACATGATAGAATTCTGATGCTGCCACTTTTTCTGGCAGAATCAGAACTTCTTCTTGTTCGGATCCAACTTCTTTGCTCACTTCTACTTCAACTTCGTGTTCCTCGGCCTTCTGCTCATCCAGACTCACAGCACTACGGATTGCTCTTCCATGTTAGGTGACAGTGAGAAGATTCAGTTGCTCCAAAATTGCAGCCATGTCAGCCTTCAAAGCCACCTCCGCCTTCAACGACTTCATTTCGTGAGAAATTTCAACACGGAAAAAACTCATCTCTGATCAAATCTCCTCGTAGAGTCGACTCAATTCATAATCTCCAGGATATTTTTGCTATGATATCATTGATACGTACTCCATATGATTTCGTAACGAAATTACAAAATAGAGAAACGATCGAAAGGTTTATTAGCTCTTCCAAGCGATTTCACCAAAGATATCCTCTCTCTCCTATTACATTTGTTTCCTTATATAAAGACACCCTTAGAATACTAAAAGATTTTGACATAAATGTCTAAGAATATTAAAAGACAATACTAATAGAATACTAAAAAACATATTAATTTAATTATCTCTTGTATTCTTTCTTGCATAAGTAAAACTTTCGAGGTGGTGATGTATCACAAAACTAGGAAAACTAATGTCTCCAAACCAATATTATCAATGGCAACTATATTTCACTCAGAAAAACAATGGCCACCTCGAGGAATCAAGAACAATCCATGAAAAATAACTACAAATATTCCAATCAATATTTATGTCAAATAAAAATAAAAAATCTTACTGATCTTTAGCAATATCTCCGGGTAATGAATTGCACATGCCAATCTTGCTATTAAAGCCTGCGTTACCATCCAGAGAAAAATCAAAAGCGAAAGATTTATAATGCTCTTTCAGGAAGACCAAGAATATATTATATATACACATAAATCAAACTAAAAATTACCAGTAGATCCAAGAGAAGAGTGCCTACCAAGGGCACTGTTTAGAATCCCTCCATGATCTGTGGCACCCAACCCTCCAAGTTCGAGAGTTTGTTCTTGAATATCAAAAGTCTGATTTTTCATCAAACTCTCGCAGCCTCTACCTCCTACATCTACAAGCTTTTTGTTCACAAACAGTGTACTAACTGGGTTAGAATGTGGGTATATAATGTCACCGGTTTTAACACCTGCAGCATTGTCATCAATGCAAGCTTCAGAAACTAATCTATAAGGGACTTTTTCTTTGCCTCCCAGACTGCTGTGCTGCTGAACCTGCAATGGTTCACAAGTATTCGAACCATAGGACCCCACGTGAAAAGAGCTGTTTAGACCAGCTTCTTCGTCTGAATGAAGATTGAATGGGTGATCTGTAGTGCTTGATCCAGAATAGACACCAGCCAGAATCCTATTATAAGACACTCCGTTGGAAACATTAGTCGACTCTGCAGCCTGAACTGATTTCTGACTGAGCAAATCCATCAACAATTGCTTTGACTTTTCATCATTTAACCCATCTGACATCCATAGAGATGAATCTCCAGAAGTCATTTTAGATTCTGACTCCCTATTTAACATCTCCTGATTATGATGGAGTTGATCATTGTTCTCAGACCAATGACTCTCAGCTCCATCCAAATAAGGAACTTGAAAGTGATTAGATACTAAATTATGGCGAGAATTATGAGCACCAATACCAGCTCCAGATGTTCCAAATTGATTGCCTGGTGAGATCCGTACACTTGACTCAAGTATCTCTAAACCATGTGGGCGAGCCAAACTATTAACAGCTTCCAAATTAATTTCTGAAGTACCAGAAGGCAAAGTCATTGACCTCTCAAATGGAAAAGATCCAGACTCATAAGGCCCGTGATGAAGACGATCCTGATATGAAAGATTGTGCTCAAGGTGGTTCAGTTGTTCATCATGTGATGGTCTCCGTTGCTGATATAAATCAAAGTTTGCAGAATGAACTCTTTGAGGGCCAGGATGAGACCTGAAAAACTGCTGACCTGACTCATCACCTGGCCAGATAGAACCAACATGCCTCTCATCTTCCAAAGGGGTTCGCTGTCTCAACCCCAAATGCCTACCCTGCATCTGTTCTTGCTGAAGCATCTGTTCTTGTTGCAATATTTGTTCCAAGGACTGCACTTTTCCCCGTTGAGTTTGAGATAGTAGCTCCAATAAGTCTCTTTGATGATCTTGTTGTGGCAATTGACCAAATTTTGAGTGAATAGAATGCTCGAAAGATGGGTCTATATGTCTTGAATTTCGATGAGACCATTGTTGTAGGTCATATAATAACTGCTGCTCTAAGATCACCTGATCAACAACATTGTTAGCTCCAATTGAATTAACATGTGATTTCCCAGGGCCAGGATCACGCATTTGGCCATGTAAAAACTGTTCAAGGAGCACTTGTCGGACTTGAGACTGCTGTTGCTCTTGCAAGAATTTTTGTTGTTGCTCCTGCAAGAACTTCTGCTGTTGCTGAAATTGTTGTTGCTGCTGCAATTGAAGCTGTTGCTGTCGCAGCTTAATAGATAAAAGATGATCCAGATCTGTTGTAGACCGTTCAGCCAACAATTGTTGCTGAATAAGATTTTGCCGTGCATGATCAACAATTGATTCATTTATGTGAGAGGGCAACAAATTTTGCTGTTGGTGGTATTGGTGAGACATAAGCTGGTCCGTCAAATCAAAAGAATTAGAATCTTGCTCAAGGAGTCCCAGTTGTCGAGAAGACATGGTATCTTGAAAGAAGCTATTGTCAGAACGCGTATTTTTTCTATAACCATCAAACCACGTGTCAGCAGAGAGTGATGGATCAGCCATGACACCTAATTGGGAAACCCTATTCATGCTGGTTGGTATGTTAGAAGGTTTCGCATGCTTTGAGCTTGCGCTTTCAAGCTCAGACCACATTAAACCAAACGGGTGCATCCTGCTATCATTCTGACTTGGTAAGCATGGCTCAATTTGTTCGGAGAATGAAGGTTGAGTTATTGAGTTTCCAAGAGGAATCCCCCCAGAAATCCTTGGAACAATATAGTCAGTGCTTCTTGGTCTTCCAGGAAAAACAATTTCTAGAAAAGAGACGAGGAAAAAAAAAAGACTTTGTAATGTATTTCAAATTATAAAAAATAAGAAAAATAAAATATTAGGAAATATACAAACCTTCATCCTGAACAACAAAATCATGACCGCTTTGGTCCATTCTGGACGAAATGTGCTGCGGGAGCTTATGGATCTCAGCCAATGGCAGGATCTGATCATGCACTGTAGATAGATTAGAAGTTTCTGGAATGGGAAGAGAAGTAAAAATAGCTTCCGACTTCCTTAAAGGGACACTAGTTTCCTCAAGAGTAGAATTTGATATAGCAACATTATTAGATCCAGTGCAACTTTTTAAATGTGGCATGACCTCTCCTAAACTTTGAAAAGGAGTCTCTTCAGGAGCATCAGCAAGACGGACAGGAAGGTCAGTCCCAAAAAATCCCTGCTCGTACCACAAGATAATATCTGCCCCCATGAATGGCCCTTGCATAATCCCCTGAGGATCAAGGTAGCACAAAATAAACTCCTCAGGTGGGGGTTCCTTGTCTACATTTTTAGTGTTAAAGTTTCTGAATTGATTCCGTTCTAGAGAGGGCATTATAAAAAAAGAACTTGAATCATCGGGAAGATTGGGATTGACACCAAAAGAATTTGCCACATCATTGTCATTGGTTAGATTATACTTGAACCCAGAATTTTCCATTTTTCCATCACCACGAACATGGGTCTGTGAAGCACTTTTGAGAGCACCACCAGTCTCAGATACACTTGGAACTGCACTATCTCTAAAAACAATTGCAGCCAAATCATTTGAATCTGACCAACCTACTGGTGCTACATGCTGATCTTTATTTTGAGTATTACTTTCTTCTGAAACATACAACCAGGATCTTCAGGTATTAGGGAATGTAAAAATCATAAACAACTTGCACCAAAATACAAAGGTTAGAAATATTTATTACCATTTATTTCATTCCTTAATAAACCATAATTCCACATGGTATTTTCGTCAACAGCTTTATTTGCATAACCATATGCAGCATCTCGAAGGGAGTCTGCAGTATCCTCGCAGATGGTTGGAGGCAGAACTTTTTGTTCTTCCATAATTAATTTTGAGTCCACTACACCTAGCATTTGGCACAATAAGGCATTACAAAAAAGCACTAATATTAAACTAATAGCAATTAAGCTCATTACCAATAATAATATCAGTAGCTAAAGATGAAGGAAGAATTCCTGAAATTCCATCGATAAATTCCACATCTCCATCACCTTAAGAAAATTATCAGAGATGAGTTACACACAGGAATAAGAATGTGCATTTAAAGATAAAATGACAAATATAAGATACCTATAACATGCACTAGAGATTTCTCTTTTTGATATGATTCATAACCCACGCAGCTACTATTGATCTTTCCTTTCCAAATATCACTAATAGTAGCCTGTTAACAAATGGAACAATTGTCTACCAATATAGTACATTAAAAAATAAGAAAGGCTAAGACAGAAATTTATAATCACACACCTCCTCTACATCGTTTGGTGCAATAAAAGCCAATGGTTCAACAGCATCTAACTGAGTTATGGCATGTGACTTTTCCATCTCATCCGGCATGGCAGAAAAACATGGATTCAGTTTTTGGCTTCGATAAATATCAAGAATCTTCCCCCTAGGGTAGCAGAAAGTGCGAGCTGAATAATTTGATTTCCCAAGGATATGATCACTTTTATCCAAATGAGGGGCAGCAATCAAGCCAGCAGATAACCTTCCTATGATATTTGCCCTTCCTCGTCCTATGGTAAACCCAACATTCGAACCCTCTGCACGTCCTCGTTCAAGGCCAAATCCTGGTGCAGCTCGGTGACAAGCAGAGCTGCTTGAGTGGACCTCCATCCTGTGGCGAGGCCTCCATTTATCACGAGACTCGGACTCACGTTCAGAAGTTGAACGAATGTTACCCACCGATTGGATCTCATTGTGAGTATCATCCTTGTCTACATCTAATCGCTTTTCAGTCCGAGATTCCTTGTCCTTCTCTTCAGGACCCCATCTAGATGACCATTTGCTGTCACGCCGAGCATCATGCCCAGCATTACGACCATCATGCCAACGGTCTGAGGTAGGTAGGGATCTACTTTCAGTTGTGTCTCGGATTGAAACATTATCAATGCGCCGATCAGTTTTCCTACGATCTCTTCTCCCACCAAGTAAACCAGTTTCTCTTTCCTCTTCTCTCCAGCGCCGACTAATTTCATTGTCAGTAGTAGTTATCCTCCTCCAATCTTTTTTGTCTTCAGATCCATCTGGTCGCCAACCCTCCTTCTGACTGGGATCAGCAGAGTTTGCAAGGGAAACAGGAGTAGGAGCACGCACATCCTATCGCAAATGGAAGAAAAATAAAAAAAAATATTTTAGTCAAATGACTACAATATAAAACACTTACATCAATAACTTATGTAACTAAAAAAATCGCAGCCATGGGAAGTGAAATAATTTCACATCACGTGTCTAACTTTTCACTCAAGTCTTAACAAGGAAAAACTGTCATCATGATGAGAAAGATTGCTAAGAAAAACATGCAAAATTATGAATTCCATTAATAGGCTTTCAAAAACTATCTAGCCTTTGAACTAGGGATTTTTTGTATTAACAAAGGTCAAAGATAAATGTGATAAATCACCTAGCAGCTCAAATTAACGAGAGCTAGAAAATGATACAACAATAAAAAATGATTATTTTTCACAAAAGCATTACAAGCATGCATTAAGAATCATTAAAGAATTGTTGCAATCGACAAATAAAAAACTGCTTCCACCTTGGCAAATCATTTTCCCTAAAGAAAAACAGCAAATAAATAAGGATAATAAATTTTATTCCAAAAGGAATAATTAAGTTAGCAGCACCTGGAAAAAACAAAAGATAATAATACATAAATCTTCAAGCCAACTTCCTTTACAGTTATGTCTCTGAAAAGATTAATTACCAAAAAATAAAACTAAAATAAATCTTTAAGCACACATTTACCTTCCCATGTATAATAAATCCCATGTATAATAAAGGCCAACAAAATTTGTGACTTGAGATTGATTGGACTTTTTAAAGTTGCAATTGCTTTCATGCATATTTAAGTAAAAATGAAAAGGAAATAGAGACTAAGAAACTTAAACCACCTTACTCATTTTAAGACCCAGGTTTAATATGGACAGCCTGACCTACTGAAGCCCCTTCCACAATAAATTCAAGAAAAAGATAACGTGCATTCATAACCGTAAAACAAAGATTACAAAAATGTGACACAGATTAACAGTGCTGATTTACAGAAACAAAAAAAGATCTCTTTCCAAAATGAGTCTGATTCATAATAAAATTTGAGCAGAAACTTTTGTAAAAGTTGAATACCACTCAGCCAGGATATAAAATGCAAAGATAATTTGATGCTTACAATATCTTCATAATATTATTAATGATAGAAAAGCTTGACTACTTGAGAATTGATATAAAATTCAATGAAATCCTTTAACTCAATTGTTATAGATCACAGCAGTAACTTGTAGCTTCTCCAGTTCTTGACAGGAACCACATATTTCACATGGAAAAAGAAAAAAGAAAGGCATCTGAGTGCATCCTCAACAATCCAGAATATTACCACCTTAGCCTCACTCGGTTTTGCATAGAGCCACTGAGGAGACAAAGGAATGCTGTTTTCAGATGCGGCTTGCTCTGCAGTATCAAAAGTAAAAATTGATTACTACATAAGATCAAGTATAAACAGCATCAGTCTTTTAATTCATTTTAGGAAAAAAATGACAAAGGATCGAAACATCAATCTTTCTCCAATGACAGTATATCCATCAATGGTTCAATGAGTTTCAAATGCAGAAGTTTACCTTTTGGCTCGTCAAGATAACCCAATAGCAATTTGTCCCCGTCATTTCCTCCAGATGCATCCACTGAAACTGTATCAGAAAGATACGTTATATTGCACGAAGAAAATAAAAAGCACCAACTACTATGACAAACAATACCTAGATACCCTAAAAAATCATCTGAAGTATTATTTCTGACAGTAAAAAATAATGAACAGTTTTCAGCACGAAGTTAGTATTTGCCCATACAAAATTTTTAGATCTCAGAAAAACATCAAAATACAATTTCAACACAAATATAGCTGTTAGATTTCAAGCACGTATTGAAATTTCCAAATCAATAATAGCATATTCACTAAATACTGCGACCAAGAAAGACAAACCCAACAAAATCGCTACTAATTATCATACACAGAAATGAAGAAAACCCCAACCAAATACATAGAAACTTTGAGTGAACCGAGTACTTATCCAATGATATATGCAAGTTCAGTTCCGAAAGTAAATTTTAAAACACAAAAAGGTACCTAAATTTAAGAATTGAAAATCATTCGATCTGTAGCCCAATTAACTAACACAAAGTTCGTTGCGAACTTAAATTGTTCAGATCAATAAAATCTAAGCACACATTAGTTTCAAATCAATCAAACCCCGTCGATTGAAAATATCAATTCCAATCAAAATTCGAAACAAACAAAAGAAATTACTCCAACAAAATTGAACTGAACACTTAGAAGCACCTTTTGGTGTCCAAGGTTGATCGGACGGTCTGGAGGAGAGGAGATCACCAGGCAGATCGAGCTTGCCTTCAGCCATTTCTACCGCCAATAAGTAAACACAGAGAAGATCAAAAGCGAGAAAGTAAGACACTAGGTTGGAGCTCCGGTATGCGGAGAAGAAGAAGTGCGAGACAGGAAGAAGCGCAAAAAGCAGTGGTTTCCACAGCGGAATTAATGGAGCTTCAGAAATCTAGGGTTTCGAAATACAGGTTTGGATCTTTTGGTTAAGCCTTTCAGAGAGAGAGAGAGAGAGAGAGAGAGAGGGTAAGGAGGGTTTGGGTGGTCAGAACGGCCAAATCAACTGATCAAGTATATAATTATTCGCCAGGTCCGCCAAATGATAACATATCTATACCATGTATGCATGCATGCATGCATGCATATAAAATTTCCTCAAACTGTAACTACAAATTAAATCAACTTTTAAATTAATTTCACTGATAAATAAAATTTTAATTATAAAATATAAATATTATAGTCATTTTTTTCATAAAAACCCCACGAAATTTCACTTTATTTAAATTTAATAATTATATTTAAAGTGCAAACGGCCGCGAGTACATCCGCAGGTTGACACAGATGTTCACTAATTAAAATGTGGGCATCGCGGATTGGCGCAGACGTTCGCAAGTTGGTTGGTGTAGATGTTCGGAGTAAGTTTTTTAATGAAAAACGTAACTATCACTTGTCGCTACAATGATTCTTTTATTTATTTTTCATAATTCATAATTTTATTTATTAATTAAATTAATTTAAAATTTGGTTCTTCAATGAATTTATAATTCATAACCTTTTTTTTTGTTAATTATCTTAAATTTAAAATAAATATCACGAGTTTTTATTTTAGTTAATAACAACATATTTGTGTCATCAAAACATCTTACTTGTTTGATTGATCATTCATAAAAGGTTCAACTAATTATTAAAAAAATTAAGTAGATCAATTATTATCTTCTTTTGCAAATATGTGAAGTTTATTTCATAAGTTGATGTGAGAAAAAAATAAAATTATACGACATATATCGTTAAATTTATTAACAAAAATTGATCGACAAACCATTTAGATAAATCAAAACTCTAAAAAATTCAATGCGAAAATTAAAATTACGAAGACTAAACCGAAAGAAATCATAAACAACGAGAACGAATGGTTTATCTTACCTAATGTGATATTAAATATGTAAATACAGTCGAAAGTTGGAAAGTGTCGTGAAAAACCGACAATCTTTGATAAAATTTTTCATTGCACTCGTAAAAATATCACTCGGCTTTGGCTTTGTTTGCTACGCTTTGTACATAAAAAACTTAGCTTAACCAAGCTAGATCGACGGTGGCATTCTACTAATCTTGGAGCGACCCAATTAATCCGACATCGTTTATTCCAAACGAGGTGACATGTATTTTAAAATACGACCGCTTAAAGTCAAAGAAAATGGTTTTTCCTTTTTCTTTTGTAGTATATTTAACCATAAAAATGAAAGTGGTAATGGATAAAGATTAGGGGTGATAAATTTAAAAATAGCATTACAAAATATTAGTAAATTATTTAATGTGACAAACATATTAAGATTCTTCGATGGTTCTGATACACTCCAAGGCCCCATCACCCGCTCTAAGGTCAAGAATATCATTGTTTATCTACGAGCTATTATTTTGCAAGTAACCCTAAATTGATGGAGCTAGAAGAGGAGCCTTCATTTGTTGATAAAGAATCTCCTTGGCATGTCCTCACATGGGAGAGTCCAACCCCAAATCGGGTAGAGAATGTTTGTCACAAGTTTGGTGAGCTTGCTTGGATCAAGAACAACAACTCTCCCTAGATATGTTCAAGTTTGATTTCCACGTTATTAGTACTTATTTAGATTGGTTGAATTATGCCTATTTTGGGATTATTTTTGTTTGTAATTTGGATTGTGGAATGAGGTGCCTGAGTGGCTTAGAAACCTAGCCCTCATGTTCGATTTTTGCCTATATTAGGGGCATTTTTGTAATTGACTCTTTGGTCCTTAAGGGAGTATTTAGTTTCCCTTAATAGAAACTCTAATCAGTTTGAAAACCCTAATATTTGCTGAACCAAAATCGTGTGGAGCTTGCCTCTCTCAACCTAGGTGTTCGGTTAGCCTTTGCAAACCTACACCGAACCGATCATTCTATTCGTTTCTTGTTCGTTATTGGGGAAGAATTGACACCATATTCTCCAACATCTTCTCTTGAGGGTGTCTTTGACGTGAGGAAGTAGAATAACGAGTCATAACCAAGGTGGAGTGGTTCTTTTGAGGAGGACCTGATTCAAATCGCCATTCTCGACTGAGTGAGAGTGCGCAGACAACTTGGTTTTCTGATTTTGATTGTTTTATCTTAAGTTCTCTTTTGTAATTCTGGGTTGAGGACTTGGTACTATCTATTGTCGTGATTCTCTTATTGGAAGTTGTGGATTTTGAGTTATATATTGCAAATTATGAATGATTGTTCAAAGAAACTGAAAACTGTATTGCTGCGCAAACCCTAGAACCAAGCAGGGTTTTTCTTGAGGCATAAGTCTATGTGAATGAGGTTTTTTGGGCTGATTTTTGCTGGTGTTATATTGTTACGTCTCTATTGCTTGTCATAAAAATTTGAGGCTCAAAGGCCCTATGCAATTGAAGAACCATTCAATTTAATTTTTGTGCACAGATTGATAAAGCCGATTATTTTTATTAGCTGTATGGGCCGATTACAATTTTAGCTCACATCATCTGGTATCAGAGCTAAATTATCACTTTGCCACTGTATTTTGATCATATTTGGTAAGCATAATGAGTACAAGAAGTGGAGCGAACTACCACCAAAGTAAAAGAGCTATGCCAAGTACTAGCTCTCCCCCCATTGAAAGAGAACCTAGCCGAACCGAGAGAAACTTTCAACTTCAGCTTGATGAGATAAAAGATATGATTTTGAAAATGCAGCAAAGCCAAGAAGGGCCTTCCAATGAACATGTAAATGAACCAAGAACTCATAGGCCAAGAAGAAGGTAGAGTACATTGATTTTCAACTAACACTATAACTGAAAACCTTCTATTTTCATTGGGTGACCTCAACTATTTGAATTTATTGAGTAACAAACTATTTGCATTTATTCTAATGTTACTAAAATATCTACCCATTTTATATATATAAAGAAGATATTATTGGATTAATTGGGGGAAGATGCATTTTTAGAAACATATTTCCCTCGACTACAGGGACATCGCAGGCGAGATGGGATTCTCTCCCGAATCGTCTCCTTCCTCAATAATTTTTAAACACCTGCTCCTTTCTTCTTTACTGCTTCATCTCTCACCTCTCCTCTACATTCTTACTCGGCGAATAGCAGAGACGGGAAGTGATTATCTTTGCAGCGATGGAAGTTTCCCCGGTAAGTCAAGTCCTCAACTCTGAAATTCACGATTTTTTTTTATATTGAAGATTTGATTTTATTACATCTCTTTGTTGGAAGGGATTTGAGTGAATTGGGGAAAGGAAAAATGTTGGATTTCTTGGTCAATTAAAGTACTCTTGCCATTGGGAATATGTCAATCGAAGGTATAAAAATTTGATATTTCTCTTTGAGAAATCTCTGTCAATTAGGTAATTGGTTTGGATTTTTGGTTATGGATTGTTGTTGATTGAGCAATCAGATGAATTCCAACCACTAAGTTGTAGGAATTTGTCAATAATGGAAGGCCAAAAATGCGACTCAGCAAAGATTGAACCGCGGTGTACAAAACTTACGCCTTTGGTCGGTTGGACGACTAGCCGAGACAAGAAAATCTAGGCTAGAGTTGAAAACGTCCACAATGAGAGACATTCACGTCTACATCAAAGAACAATGATGTCCGGATCGAAGAATAGCAACGTCCATGAACAAGCCATGTGCAAGGGTCATCATTCCATCTCTGTGGGTCGCAGATCAAAAGGGATATTGGGTTGAAGTCCAGATGATTAGACTACCCTATGAGTTGAAGTCCAAATACTTGGACCACTTGGACTATACAAAAGCCTAAACTCCCTAGATTGCCCAACTTGGGCCAAGGGGCATACTTCTTGGTCTGCCCTGGGCTGCGATCCATTGTCCATATTTGGCTTACTGTTGGACATGTTCTGGCCTATTTTGGGCAAAATTTTAATATTTTTTTGTCCCAATTAATTTTAATTTAATTTCTAAATAATAATTAGAAATTTTAGGATATAAAATTTGATCCAAATTTTAATACAGTAAATTTTGAGAGGTATCTTAATTTAATTAAAAATTCGTGAACTGTTGAATTCGAATATTGAGCTTTAATCGGTGTAAGCCCACTTCAATATAGAGATTTATTTTTCATATTTTTTATAATATAGATATTTTGAAAAGTATCTCATATAAAAATGACGTGTCGATTTTATAGCCATCGAGTTTTTAAATTATATTAAAATTTTCACTGTATGCGTTTCAATTAAGCATGCTCATTAAAATTTATGGATCAATTTGATCGACCTGGTTTGAGGTCTTTTTTATTTTACTCACATTCAACCATTGAATGATGTGTTTGTTTGTTATTAATTAAAGTAATAAGATAGTTGTATGTGTTATGTCCCTAGACCCAAAACCCAAAACCTGATCAATGTATTTTATGTGGCTTCTGTGATTGCTGAACATCGCTTTTATTTGTTATTTGCCAATGATATGGTATACTCGTAGTCCGTGAGGGATTCTATTTTCACTGAGATTTTCATTTAGTACAACAGAGCCTTATTTTAATTACGTATCACATATTAGTGAGTTATTTTAAATACATGTCATTCATACAAATATTCCAAATGAATTTATAAAATCCAAGTTTTAAGTTGATGCATGCTTAAATATTATTTTAATTATTTAATCACTATTTAGTTTAGACCCAACATAATTTATTTTACTTTTTCGTATTTAAATAAATTTTTTTGAGAAACATTGTGAGATAAACTTTCTATTAATAATTATTTTATTTTAAATTATATTACTTTGCTATCTCATATAACTTATTGGATCTATTAAATCTATGTTTGTTGAGATTTGACTTGTAATAATTATTTTAAATATTCCGTTACTAATTAATAAATTTAAGTAAAATAGGTCGAGCGATTTGGTTCTTTAGGCCGAGTTGTTCTTCGTTTTATCTCGGGTCCTTTGCAGGTCGTGACAATTACTGATGAACTGCACACGTGTCGATAATTAAATGTTGTTCACTCTACTTTTCGTAAGCATCAATATTTTAAGGGTAAATAACACTGTAGACCCTATAGTTTGCGATCAACGACAAGTCAAACTCTGGAGATTATTTTTTAACAACTAAAACCCTGAACTATGAGAAAATGTCGCCGGCGACCTCACAGTCACGATTTCCGTCCAGAGCCGTCGAGGTTAAAGCCCCGTTTGTACCCTGTCTAGCGGCGTCGAACGGAGTCGAAGGGCGATGGCAGATCCGACGGTCGAATCGTCCAGAGCCGACGGAAGTACGACATTCGCTGGCCGTTGGATCGACGAGGATCGTCCCTTGTCTGTATCGACTGCCAGGATTGAATCTGGCGTCCCTGCCAGATGCGATGACGGACAAAGATCCTTGGCCGTTGGATCGAGCGAGGGACGTGCCTCTGATCGACGGCCAGGATTTAATCCGCCTGGCGAAGACGGACGTCGATCATTGTCCGTTGGATCCTCGCCTGGATCGAACGGTCAGTAGTGACTCCAAATTAATTGGGTCACGTGCGGGTCACATGCGATCCTAAATCGCCAGAATTCCCCATTATGACGGACGTCCGTGGGAATACCACAAACGTCCGTCTTTAAATAACACGTCATCAGCATCTGGACGGCGTCCGTCGGACCATGACGGACGTCCGTCATAACCAAAATGACCGTGTTTTCGTCCTGACGGATGAAAAAACGCTGCTTATACTCGCGAAGGGCGTCCAAGCCCTAGAAATCGCCCTGTACTTCAAATCGTGAGCGAATTCCCGATTTTCCCCGACGTCCGTCAATTTTAATATAATGTCTACCGCTTTACTAGCATGATTTCCCCAAAATTCTCCTGTACAATTTTAATATAATGTCTACCGTTTTACTAGCATGATTTCCCCAGAATTCCCCATGCGATCCTAAACGGCCAGAATTTCCCATTTTGAGTCCGCTCGTCAGGGGAAATCATGCTAGTAAAGCGATAGACATTATATTAAAATTGACGGACGTCGGGGGAAATCGGGAATTCGCTCGCGATTTGAAGTACAGGGCGATTTCTAGGGCTTGGATGCCCTTCGCGAGTATAAGCAGCGTTTTGTCATCCGTCAGGACGAAAACGAGGTCATTTTGGTTAGACGGACGTCCGTCATGGTCCGACGGACGCCGTCCAGATGCTGATGACGTGTTATTTAAAGACGAACGTCCGTGGTATTCTCACGGACGTCCGTCATAATGGGGAATTCTGGCGATTTAGGATCGCATGTGACCCGCACGTGACCCAATTAACTTGGAGTCACTACTGACCGTTCGATCCAGGCGAGGATCCAACGGACAATGATCGACGTCCGTCTTCGCCAGGCGGATTAAATCCTGGCCGTCGATCCAAGGCATGTCCCTCGCTCGATCCAACGGCTAAGGATCTTTGTCCGTCATCGCATCTGGCAGGGACGTCAGATTCAATCCTGGTCGTCGATCCAGATGAGGGACGATCCTCGTCGATCCAACGGCCAGCGAATGTCGTACTTCCGTCGGCTCTAGACGATTCGACCGTTAGCTCTGCCATCGCCCTTCGACTCCGTTCGACGCCGCTAGACAGGGTACAAACGGGGCGTTAACCTCGACGGCTCTGGACGAAAATCGTGACTGCGAGGTCGCCGGAGACATTTTTTTATAGTTCAGGGTTTTAGTTGTTAAAAAATAATCTCCAGGATTTGACTTGTCGTTGATCGTAAACTATAGGGTCTACAGTGTTATTTACCATATTTTAATATAGCCATAATAATTTTACCAGATTAATACCCAAATTAATTAAAATTAGAGTTAAATAAATTCGACATAATTATAAAAAAAAAATGAAAAATCTTTTTCGCTATTTATATTTCTTTCAATCCTCGTTTACAATTTCTTTCCAAATTTCTTAATTTCTCCACATTTTTCAGAACAATCCAGAGTCGAAGCATAGTTTCTTTTCTTCTTCTTTCTCAGCTTCCCACGTATGTTTGCCTTCTCCAGATGCTCTACTCTCTGCGAAAGCGATTTCAACAATCGACTCTGCATCTCGTTTCTCTCCAACAGTTCCGCCATCAATCCTATCATTCTTCCATTTTCATCTGCCATTCTCTCCAGAAGATCTTTGTTCCTTTTGTTGTTTTCTTCTGCCTCCTTGTTACCTGATTGAACGAACGTTTGGAGTTTGCCCCTTGAAGTGCCGTTTTCTTCTCCCTTTTCGCTTGGATTTTCAGGATTTGCGGAATAATCTGGCTGGCTCTCTGCTTCGATCCTTTGCATATTGTCTTCTGCGCCTTCGCTTGCAGAAGGAATTTGATCGCCATTTTCAACGTCTTTCGAGAATATGAAATCAGTTTCCGCTATTGCTTCCGAAATTTCCCCAGCTCCCCCGATTCCTCGACATTTCAGTCCATGTTCAGCATACATTTCTGCGTCTACCAAATCATTTGACATTTCGCAAGACTTCAATTCAGATCTTCTCTCCAACTCTATCGCTTCTTCAGCTTCACCGATTATTTCTGTGTTGCTCGATTTCATTGATTCCCCAATTTCAGAACGCTTCAATTCGGAATTCGTCTCTGCATTTCGAAGAATGTTACTAGAATGCGATTCGGGAGACTCACAGGTAGCGCCAACCTCTTGCATCTTCGTTTCGTTCAAATGAGGAGAAAATAGTATCGATTCAACATTAACTTCACCTTCCAATCTATTCACCGCAAAATCGCGTTCATCGTCAGCTTCAATCATAATTTCGTCGCGCTGCTGTTCCGAATCTACAAAATCTGCCGAATCATTTTCGATATTTTCCGAAATAATAATTTCCACAGAATCGTCATTATCATGTGCCGGAACAGAATTAGTAACATCAACAGCCTTCTCTCCGGTAACAATAGCATCAACCTTCTCCTGTAAGCCGATTACCTTCTTGATAGCCATCTTCCTGCAATCCCTAACTCCGGAATCCAAACCCCTTACAGAATCTAAATTTAAAAGCAGATTCATCAGCGTCTCATTCACCTTCAACTTTTCCTTCGCGTTGCTTCGAATCAACTCCACCACCTCTTTTTCCAGAAGCTTTTTCTCAATCTCATCAACTTCTCGCCTCATCGCCGTAATCTTCTTCACGCTCTTCCTCACCAAAAATCCGCGAAACACTTTCTGGATCTTCAGCGCCGAATCTGATCTACTCCGCTCTGATCCGACGAAGCGGACAGGTATATTCAGCACTCTAAATGGCGGCGGGTTGGCTGCCGCTGCACATGGATTTCCCGCGCGCTTCGGATCATAACGAGGGCGGCGATGTGGATAGCCCCAATGACTCCTGAAAAATGGACTCTCCATCGATGTATGGCTTTGCGATTGGCTCTCTCTGTCAAGATTAGCTGTTGAAGATATTCTCCGGTTCTTGATTTTCAGCAGATTCTCCCTTGATTATATACGAAAATGTGGATGATGTTCGAGAAACTACCAGAAAGAGCGTCGTTGAGATAGAATCAGGAAGACGAACATTCTGGCGAGAAGAAGTTAGCCGCTGCTTCTAGAAGAATGTAGATCCTTCTAGTTTCCCGCGACAGGTATTCCAGATGGTTCTAAGACGAGAGTCGTGTTTTAATAATAGGCCTAAAATACACTTTGACCTAATTTCTATATGATATAATAATAAAAGATGGATAATGTCATATTTAAATTATAATTACACACACTAATCTCATATCACGACGCAACATTCACGTGTCATTTTTACATGAATATAATTATATGGTATAACATAAATATTCAAAATAATAAATTACGTAAATAGAATGATTTATGCATAACCGTCAGTATTACTTGTAAAAAGAATTGATCAAAATTCACGTGTTTGACTTGGTGCTTAATTGTCACGAGCCAATGTCCAGTTTAAGTAGATATTTTGATGAATGAAAATGAACCCAACTTATAATGTCAGTGTAAAACATACTTTTTGAAATGTTCATGTGTATAGACTCTTGACAACAATGGATCGTTAGTTATTAAGGATCATTAGTTATTAAGGACTCGTCCCGTTGAATCAACATAAATTTAAATATTAAGACATGCATATATAATTATTCTTTATTTTAAACTTGAATGTAATATTATACTAATTTGGTTATTTTACGGGACATTTGACAAATAAATTCAGACTAACCATTTCTGGAGGGAACAGTCATGTTGTAAAAGTTAGCCTTCAAAATGGTTCTATGGTGTAGTGGTTAGCACTCTGGACTTTGAATCCAGCGACCTGGGTTCGACTCCCGGTAGGACCTAAGACTTTTCCTTCTTTTACTTTTCCTTTAGAAAGATCTATATTTATGCTGGAGTATTGTTACACCATATATATGGCATATATTTATGATAGACCTTCGTCCTCCAGTTATCATTTGTACCATCTTCCGCCATTTTTGGAGATTTGAGGATGGAAAATTACAAGGCCCTCCAAATCTTTCGCAAGAACCCGGGTTCTTCAGTCTTCCACCTTCACCTCAACCGTCCTTCCCACCGTAACGCTCTTTCAGCAGATTTCTTCTCCGAATTCCCCAAAGCCCTATTCTCCCTCGACCAAAATCATGACTGCAACGTCATTGTTCTCTCCGCCGCCGGAGACCACTTTTGCTCCGGGATCGACCTCAAAAACTTGAATTCTATCACTCGAACTCTCTCCGGTGACCGCGGAAGGGCTGGGGAGAAGCTCCGGCGAGAAATCAAGGCTATGCAAGACACCATTACTGCGATCGAGCGGTGCCGGAAACCGGTTATTGCTAGTATACATGGAGCTTGCATCGGTGGAGGGATTGATATAATTACTGCATGCGATATTAGGTATTGTACGGATGACGCGTTCTTCTCGGTGAAGGAGGTGGATTTGGCCATCACAGCCGACCTCGGCACTCTCCAGAGGCTGCCAAGTATCGTAGGGTACGGTAACGCGATGGAGTTGGCCCTGACAGGTCGGAGGTTTTCAGGTGTAGAGGCTAAGAGTTTGGGTGTCGTTTCGAAAACCTTCGGTTCGAAGAAGGAACTGGACGAGGGCGTTGAAATCATAGCTGAGGGTAATATGGTTCTTCATTCATCATTTTTAGTTTACATTTGTACTTTCTGAGAATTAGCTTAGATCAACGTTAAATGAATTTATCATATTGAAGGTCACTATGATGTCCGATTCTCAGTTCTGTACAACTTTTGGATTCCTGTTTACTCGAGTTTACAACTGTTTGGAGTTTCTGCTTTACAATATTGATAGAGTTTAGTCCTTACACGGTTGTATCAGCCTTTTGAATTTCATTTTTCAGTTTACTCTGGTTTAATTGATGAAAAACATATACATATGTTCTCGTGATTTCTTTGTAATTTTCGTTCTTTATTTCAGCAAATTTTATGTTAACAAGTGATCACAATTTTGTGTTGAGAATAACTTGTACAATTACATGTGTTCTTTACCCATTTTTCTTTCCTGAGTTCTTTACTGATTTTCTATTTTTTGTGATTGCTTTTGTTGTTATTGGATGATGAAGTCATAGCTTAATTTCTAAGAGAGTTTAGAGGGAACAATGAAATGCAAGGAAAGTTAGGACTAGCAAATAAAGTATTTGAGATTATCTGGGGCTTGACATGTTTATTGCTACTGTTCAGATCATTGTGGTTCCTTATGCTTGATCTCTTTTCAATTAGCAAAGATAGCCAGCTATTGATTGTACTGCCATGAAAGAATGTTTACTGATTAAGATGCAAACGAATAAGTGACAATGAATGCAGTTGCCATTAAGTCAAATTTGCTGTCTGAGCAGTGAGCATTGCTAGTCATGAGTCTCTGTTTGGTATCCAAAATGGATAGAGATCTAGTTCTCCTGTTTGTTTGTTTTTTTGGGTTTTATTGATCTCTTTCTTTAATCTTTTAAGTAGGAGGTTGTTAAGGATATATTGTGGAAACAACTGTTCTGAAAGAGTTGCTATGGCAGGAATTGCTTCCAAGTCTCCTCTAGCTGTTATTGGGACAAAGGAAGTTTTACTTAGAAGTCGGGAGTTGACTGTAGACCAAGGATTGGATTACGTTGCAACTTGGAATTCTTCTATGATTATATCTGATGATTTAACTGAGGCGGTCTCGGCTCAAACTCAAAAGCGAAAGCCTACATTTGCAAAGCTCTGATCATGTATGTCTCCCTCAGGAAATTTGTCCTTTTTAAGAGTAATAGACTTGTTTCTCGAGATCTACTGACGAATTCAATATATAATTATAATAGTAATGTTACAGGAATACCTACACATTTTTGGTTGACACCTTGATAATGTTATTTGCACATGGGTATTATATTTTTACAATAAAAATTAGTTAAAATGCATATCCAATGAGTGTGTGATATATTGAAGGAATACTCAGGAGAGTCAATTAGCAGTGGCACAATCTTTATCCTTGTTAAACTTGATTAACTCTTTGTTATTATCAATTTAAAGTCTTAATCATCATTTGGAATTACAAATAAAGCGCTTATATTTTTTAGGGCTAGAGTTGAACTTGATAATTGGTTGCAAGTTAGATAGTTCTAGCGCAATGTTATCTTTAACTTCTCGAATCACATAGTTCAAGTTATCCACGGACTCTTGTTCATATAAATTGTTGTTTGAACATGTTTCTTCTTCCTATAACTAAAGAAATAAATGAGTGATTAAGATCTTCTTGGACATTTATTAGTTTATGTGAGAAATCGAACAATAACTGAAAAAAAAAAAAAAAAACGACGTGGGACATCATATTTACGTGAAAAATTTCTTGTAGAAAAAATCACGGGTAGAAAAATAAATTTACTATGAAGATCGAAATACAACTGCGAATTTTGCGACTCTAGCTTCCATGAATTTATAGAGAAAAAAAAAATCTTAAATGAGATCTATAATACATGCCTACGGACCCAGTCCAATAGAATTCAGATTATACCAAACTCTAACAATCTTCACTTTGATTTAAATTCTATGAAAGAAATCCATAACGCATGTTCGTTAATTCAACCCAACAAAATAAATTCAAATCCCTGAATTCTGATAATCTCCATTGCAAAACGAATTCTGCTTCAATAAATTAATTTTTAAAGCTTCAAATTTTGCTCTTCCACGCCTTTAAAAAAAATCTGCAACAAGGGATCATCTGTTCGTCTCAAATAAATATACAGATCACCAAATTGTAAAAATCTTCAAGAGTAAATTTAATAATTGATGCTGACATCGTCAAATCCCACAAAGCGTCATCAAAATTTGTATGAGCATATTTCGTCTTTTGACTTGTCATATCAAAATTGTTTTTCAAAATCTTTTAAAATTCTATTATTGTTATCTTATTATAATGAAATATTGAATCTTGATTCAAAATTGGAAGATTTACTTTAACGATCTTATCATCACAAAAAACACATTCTTCAACAAAATATCTTACCTAAAAATTTTTGGCTTTAATAAAGTATTCACTTAAAAAATTGAAGCGGAAAAACCATGAGTATCACAAAATTCTAAAAAATATTTCAAAATATTCAGATATTTCTGTCATAACAAATTATTTTTAAAATCAAATCAAATAATTGCTGGAATAATCGCAAATATCACAAAATTCAAACTTGATTTGAATTTCAATCGAAAATAATCTCTAAAATTGAAATATTGCTACGATTCTAGTTTTGCCATAGATCATCAAACTTAATCTCTAAAAAACCTTCTAAAAATTTTAAAGATTTTCAACAATTTTTATCTTTGGCAAAAAATTTAACTTTGCAGAGGACACTCTCGCGACAATTCCAATCGGAATAGCTTGACAGCGAGAATGAAGAACAATGATGTAAATCTATGGCGACGGATGATGAATGAATACCCTCCGAAGACGAATCTGTTGCTTGGAGGTACAACGCCTCCAACAAACTCAAAAACAAGGGAAAATGACAGCTTTCACAATGGACATGACAATAATTTCTGATGGTGGTTGGATATTAGAGAAGAACAAATCTTCATAAATAAGATAGGAGAAACAATTTTTCATTTTTTTCTCAATAATTGTAATTTTCTTAAAATTACAAAAACTTTGTTCGATGCGAAACAACTTGAGAGAATAAATGTTTCGACGAATTTTGAAATATAGATTCTATAATCTCTCTCTTAACCAGACTCTGATATCACTTGTTAAAGATTGAACGATAACCGGAAAAAAAAAAATGATGTGGGAAACCAGATTTACGTGGAAACTCCTTTTCAGGAAAAATTCACGGGTAGAGGAATAAATCTAATGTGAAGATCGAAATATAAACTCTAGTTTACATGAATTTATAAAAAAAAATAAAACCCTAAATTAGATTTATAATACGAATTCAGCGGCATGACCTAATAGAATTTTGGTCACACCGATACGTAAGAGTTTCCTTGCACTTCTAAAACTCTATAGCCTAACAAAAATGTACATGCGAAGAAAGAGTTCGGACTGTCTGAAGACAGATTTTTTGGGATATAAATAGGTGGAAACAACACATTCTTAAGGCATTTTCAAGAATTATGGGTCGATTGTTGTTCAAAATAAAAGAAATTCAGTAGTAAACAAAGATTATGTTTGATTCAAGAAACAACTTGTAGAACTCTCCTCTGCCCAAATCTAACAAAGACATGGGTAATTACAAAAAGTGATTATGGTAGTGACATAGTTGTAATAGTTAGATAGACAAGTGGTTCAATTATAATTTCAATCCAAGCTTAAGGAGACCAGGATTATAATACTAGAATTATATGAAATGTAAATTGATAATTGTGATTATAGAAATGTGTATTTTCTTGGAACGAAGTGAAAACTAAGAAGATCTTACTTTGTTTGTTCTTCTCAATGTTTACTTCCAGGAAGTTTCTTCCAAGTTGGGTGATATTGAAGCAAGGTCTCCTAAAAACAAAAGGTAACTTCGAGTTATTCTAAGGTTGTCACTTTGATACATTTTCAGGACTTGTCACTTTCTTTTAAAAGCATACAAGTTTTTTAGCCAATTTCGATTGTTCGATCGGCCAAAAGATACGCACTTTAGTTGTTCTCGTCTGTTGAGACCATGTGTCGTGTAAAATTTATACGCAAAATAAATCTCTGAAAAATCAAGAAATATTTTACGCATGATGAGATCTTATTCGAAGGCCGCCTAAACAAGACAAAAGGGTTTTATGAGGACCAAATGAACTCAATAACTATACATCGTTCTTTTTTAACACGTTGAGTGATGATTACTTGCTTGTCTAAACTCGTGTTGTCGAAGACTATGTCGAATTACCATGGTCTCGACTGTCTTTGATTTATGCTAGACTTCAAATAGTTTAATTCAATTTAATGACACGAGACTTTAAAATACTTTTCATCACATTTTGTATGATTTCTCTGTGATCTGAATTCTATTGAGTGGGGTCGGTGGACCTACATTGTAAATTTCATTTATGGTTTTGTTCTCTCTACAAATTTATGTAAGTTAGAATTACAAAATTTGCAGTTGTATTTCTATTTTCATAGTAAATTTATTCTTCTGTCTATAATTTTATTTTTTTCTGAAAGAATTTTTTCATGTAAATTTTATATCCTCGATCTTTTTTTCTTTTTCCAGTTATCTTCAATTTCTAACAACTTTTTTCTCTAATTAAAAAAAAATTATTTATTTGATTATATTCTTTTGTAGTTTCAATTTTTGTTTTATGTCGACTATTTGCAACAAAATAAACGAGTTTATATTTTACCCTTAGAAGATACGATAAAGTTAATGACGAGAAATCAAATTGAATACGAAGGACGAGTCTTGCAAGAAACGTACTAATATGATATTTCTCTATTTAAGCCTTAATTTTCATTTAAAAAATATGTAAAACATTAAAAAAAAAATGTAACGTAACGTCGTCGTCGTCATTTAAATATTAAATAAATATTGCTTTGCAATATTATTTTCTAATGTAGCATGAACACAAGACACATTGGACAAGTCTAAAACGACATCATACATTTAAACAAAATGAACTTGCATCACTAATCGCCAAAGTCTAACTTGGATTATTAATTAAATTTCCCTACCTTTAACCATATGTTTATATTTTTGTTGATGATGCGTGACAAGTCCCGTATGGACATAATGAAAGCAATTTTGTTCATATTATAAACATATAATATCATTGCTTGGAGACATATCCCATCAATTTTCATGTTTATGTTATTCTTAGAGAAGATGAGATTAAGTTCCTCACGTCTTATTTTTGGGTCAATAATTTTATAATTATTTTAATATTAATATTTACAAAAACATAGACTTGGTGCTTAAATACTTTATGTTAAAAATCAAAATGATTGAATTTTCTAAGGTTGGAAAAAAAGAGAATGATGATGCATTAATGATTGAACTTTGGAGATGTGTTGAAAATATAAAGAAATGTCCTTGGCTGCAATAATACAACACCAAATTAAACTATATAATATTATTTCTCAATATATATATATATATATTATTCGTTGCGTCTTGTTAGTAAAACAACTATGCTTTTATTTTTAATAATTGAGTATTTTATTTATTGGTGAAAATTATTGGATTAATTATTTTGTTAATTTTTATAATATTAAAGAAAAAAAAAAAAGGTGAAAAAAGGTTAGTCAGAAATCTCTCAATCTTTCCTCTTTTTTCTCTTTTGGGTTTTTCCACTTTTCCCACCTATCTCTCTATCTTTCTCTCTCTCTCTCTCTAGCTTTTTTGAAGTGAGATCTAATCACATGGGGAGAGTGAGGTATTCAGATGCTTAAAAAGATGGCAACCCAGAAAAGAAAAGGTAAAAATGGAGGCCTGAAAACCCTAAAAAGTCGTTCAAAAGAAGGGTTGAAGGAGGAGGAGGAGGAGGAGGATTTGAGTGAGTATAAAGAAATGAAGGAAGCAACGTTGAAACGGGCTTCCCAGCCTTCCTTATTTTATTCCTTTGCTCCTTCAAACCTTCATCAACACCCACACGCAATCTCCTTTGACCCCTCAACCCAACTCAACTTGAGACAGAGACAGCCAGATAGAGAGAGGAGAGAGAGAGAGAGAGAGAGAGAGAGCCGCAATTTGAATACTTTTGACATTAGATTACACGACGTGATCAAAATCTACTTTTCAATTTTCTTAAATTAGTTTTAACTAAAAAAATAATTGTTGAAAATTAATTTACAGACCAAAAAAAAAAAAAAAGTAGAAAAAATACCTCTTTTTCTTTTTTTTATAGCAAGTGTTGTTTTTTTTGGGTATTTACACTTCTTTACTCTTGTCGATCATGCTTCATAAAGCGATATATACACGTATTAGATGCCGTCTCTGATCATTTTTCTAAATTTTTGGGCGTGATAGTTCTCGATCGACCCGTAAGTTTTAGACCAGATTTTTCATTTGTCTGGAAGAATAACACGAGTATTCGATGAGACAATAATTAGAGAATCTTTTTAATCAAGTGAAATTTATTATTTGTTTTTTTTTATTGAAAAAATATTCTAGAAATCAAGAATTTTAAATTAAAAATAATGGGTTTGCCTTTCCCCTACGAAATGAGATTTCTTCGTTAGTCAATGTTTATGCCTTTGTTGTCATCTCAAATCCAACCAGCCCCCACCTTGTCTTCTCCTTTATATTTTTATTTTTATTTATTTTACATTTTCAAATTTAATGCGCCACCCGCCCTTCTTAAAAAATCTAAAATTTTAGTGATTGTGACAGCGTGCCATATAAAAATAAGAACGACTCAATATTATAAAGATCTGACTTATATTAGTGGAGGTGCACAGTCTTATATCGCTTGAAATATTAAAAAATACGTAGTTTATAAGTATAATTCTTCAACATATATTAAACTAATTACTAAAATATAATTTAAAATGGACAATATTCTATTACCAGAAATATAGACTCTTAATTATTTTTGTTATTTTATATTTTCAATATTCCTTTAATTTTTGTGCGATCCAAATTCTCAATATAGTCTTTGCAGGGACCATTTACGGACCAGTGGCAGAGAGAGGGTACTTGTGTACTTTCCGTTGCCATTAAAGCGAGTGGTGAGCTCCAGTTGTCACCCTGTAACATTACATGCGCCTCTACTGGGGGGCTTCGGGTCATGGCCAACATAATGACCAAAACACCCTTCTATTTTCTCAAGAAAATAAATAAAACAACTAAATACTAATTATACTATTAATTATTGTAATTTGATTGAAATTTAGGTTTTCTTATATTTCAATTTTTTTATTTTAAATTATATAAATAATATTGAGTTTATCTTTAATTATACATTATAATTTTCCGTGTTGATTTATTTTAAATATTTATAATTTATCTTAATTATTATATTAATTAATGAGTAACACATCAACGTCATCAGATAAAATTAGAACAGAAGGTAAATTTTAACACCGCATTGTCCAAATTATATAAATATAAAAAGGTACAGAAGACTATTCGTAATCCAAATTAAAACGGGATATTTCACGTTTTAGACATTTAATTTCCATTTATAGTTGCAAATCTCCCTATAAATACTATGAATTTAGGGAGTAAATGAGTGAATAAGAAGGCTTCTTTGGCCAACTTTGGGTGGCTCCATTGACTATTTTCTACAATAAAAATGCATTATCTTTTATTGGCTTTTTACCATCTCTAACCCCTAGCTCCTATAAAATAAAATAATTATAGCCAAAAATAAAATTGGGGGTTTTTAAGAAAAATAAGACATGAATTAAAAAAAAAATGTATGATTATAATTAATCTTAATTATTAATTGTATTTTGCACTGGATAAATACATGAAAAAAAGGAATTTTCTTTTGAAAATATTATATTTTAATTTTTTAGGAAAAAATAATTTGTATTTCCCTTTTTATGCACCTCAAATGAAATATAGAAGATATTGGTTATATGAAGATTATTATTTAAAATTACACCAGCCCAAAGTTTTATTGTAATTATTTAGTGAAAGAGTAATAAATATATAAAATTATATTGTAAATTTTAGAGTAAAGTATTCTTTAGGTCTTCCTAATTTATGGGTAACTCAAAATAATACATTTGCCTTCGACGTTTTTTGACGAAAAACGTAATTTGCGATGTTTGCATCGTTTATTTATCATAGTTTCGAAATTTTAGTTGTCTGTGTAATTTTTTTAAGATTTGAGGTGTTGTTTTGTTAATTTTTTATTAAGATTTTTGTATATTCAAATTTGTTTTAAATGATACTTCAATATAGTTTCAAAAAATTTAAACAAAACATAAAAAAAAGACCCATAAATTATTATATTTTATCTTAAAATTTAAAAATAATATTATAGTTACTTTTTAATTTGATGTGTAATTATATAATTAATACGATAAATAAAAAATAATTAAAATAAATTATTAATTATCTAATATAAAAATAAAAAATAAAAAATATACTTAAATTTTAATTATCAAGTAGGGTTGAATATCTGACATTCTTAGTATTTTTATTTAATTAGATGGGGAGAATTACAGTGTCTGCTTTGTCAATCGTCAACGGTGGATCGAAGTGGAAGGCGACTAAGCTTCTCCTCCATTTGAGATGGCATTGCCTGGTGGCTCACCTTTAAAGCTTTTTAACGTTTTCACTTTTGGGGGTTTTTTTTTGCTTTTCAAATTCTGGGGGGTTAAAAATGGCGTCAATGGCGATGGAGATTGAGTCTAGTTTACGCTAAATGCGTCGCCTTGTTCCTCAGGATTGAATTCCAACTTAAACCCATTTCTTGCGGAAACTCCGTTTCCTATAAATAAACACATTTTCCCTCTCCACACCCACCTTTCTTGGCCTCCTCACTCCTGCTCCTCCACATTTTTTATCAGCCACTCCTGTATTTTTTTATGAGTTTGTTAGGTCATTCGGGAGGAGAGAAGAATTGGGTCTGAAACCCAGTTTCTTGTTCGTATTATTGAAAGATGGAGAAGCTCAATTTTGTTAAGAATGGCGTGGTGACGAGATTGCCTCCTGGATTTAGGTTTCACCCTACGGACGAGGAGCTTGTTGTTCAGTATTTGAAGCGGAAGGTCTTTTCTCATATATTGCCTGCAAATATCATCCAGGAAGTTGATGTTTGCAACTCTGATCCATGGGATTTGCCTGGTTGGTTTCAAAATTTTAAGCTTATTCTACTAAAACTATGCATCTGTTTAGTTAATGTTCAATCGACTAGCAGCAATTTACCATATTTGTTTGGTGCAAAGAGGGAAAAAAAAATTAATCCGCTGGAATTTCCCAGCAATTTGATCAATTTCTTATGGTTTGATTGGAAAAATGCTTGAAAAACACACACTAACGGTGTTTATGGGGCAGGAAATTTGAACGAGGATAGATACTTCTTCAGCAGAAACGAAGCTAAGTATGTAAATTGTAAAAGATCGAAGAGAGCAACTGGTTCAGGGTATTGGAAGGCAACAGGAATAGACAAGCAGATTCTTACCAGCAAGAACAATCAAGTTGTGGGGATGAAGAAAACTCTTGTTTTCTACAGAGGAAAACCTCCTAATGGCGATAGAACAGAGTGGATCATGCATGAATATCGCCTCTCTCAAACTGAAGGTTCAAAAAATAATTCAACCCAAGTGAGTAAACTCTCTTTTCTCTTCCATCTCCAAGCAATCTTCCCTAGTTTTTGCCTAATTTTTATGAAATTTATGATTTTTCTTCAGAGCCCAGTTGTTCCAACGAAAGATTGGGTTATATGCCGCATATTCTTGAAGAAAAGAAGCACCAAAAACAAGGAGAAGATGGAGGAATTGAGCTCAATTTGTGACGAAAGCACAGAGGAAGCATCGACAAATGGGCCTGTTTTTTACAACTTCATGAAAAAGGTTGGCGAAACGGATTTGAATCTTCCTCCGCCATTGTCATCTTCTTCAAGTGGAGTTACAGAGATCTCGTGTGATGAATTAGACGAGCAGGAAGAGAGTAACAGTGATAGTAATAGTTGTTCTTTTCATTTAACAAGAAGAAGACCATAACCATTTTGTAGTGACTCTTTTTACTTCTTCTTCAACCTGTAGTTTGGATTTTGCCTACCAACTTTTCAATAACAATCTAAGGAATCCTGTTCCTCCTGGATCAGTTCATTGTCTTTCGTTCTTTGCAATTCCAAGAGAATGAATGTTGGAAAGAGGAATTCTCTGATTAAAACTGGACATGTTTCTTAGAAAAAAAAAGGGCATTTTTGAACGACTGTTCAAATGAAATTACAGCTTCTTTCTGTAAAAGTTCCAGTCCTAAAGGCAGGATGAGAGAGAGAGAGAGAGAGAGAGTTTTAATAAAGAACAATCTCTTCTATTTGAGCACGAAATATATAGTGGACTTTGTGTTAGATCTACATAATCTATAATTGAACTATTTTATCAAAGTCTGCTGACCGTCCTTCCTGTCATAATGATATCATCTTTGTATTGTATTCTTACGGGGACAGCCTACCTACAAAATGAATTTCTTTTTTCTTTGAGTATAGTTTCTTATGCTAAAAATCAAGGATGACCCAACAATTATCATTATTTAATCTCCCTAAATCTATAGTTTGCATCAATGGTTGCAGGCCAAATTGAAATTAAAAGAGAGTAGTTGGAGGAATTGGGGAAGAACCCTTGTCATATCCGTCATCTCTGTCTAAAAAAAAACTCAATTTTTATGTATATTTTCAATTGATTTTCAAGGGTTTACTTCTTTTCTTATTTGGGTTTTCAAAAAAACTGAACTTTTATTGGAAAAAGCAAAAAAAAAAAAAGATGGTATGATAGTGTGATGGCACCTTTTGTTGTATAGGGGGTAAAGGCTGAAATTTGCAGAATCTCTTATTGTTTTTGTTTGCTTTTGAGCAGCTTCTTCCATGTTTCTGATGGAGTAAAATAGAAGATTGCCATCTTTCTTTATTGCCGTCTTCTTCTTCCAATCCATGGAGATTCTCAATTTCTAGGAATTGGGTTCTTCTATGACTTGCACAACTCTACTTTTGTTGCCTTTCACAAAAGCTGTCTCCATAGTTGGGCTTGATGCAACCTCCATATAGAATATAGAGAATGTTTTAGAAATCTAGAGAGAGAGAGAGACTTTCATTTGTCAACAATGAGGGGAGGGGCCAAGGCCACCATGGTAGACCTCTAAACTCAAATTTCAAACGTCTGAAACATTCACTTGATCAACTCAACAAAGCTTAAAATATATCAAAATACCAAAAACCCCACTAGAACACACATTGTTGTGCCAAATCAGGAAGGGCGAACTTGACATTTTTCCATATCGATGTATTGTCAATTGTATCGTGGACTCCATTCAGAATCCAAGCAGCCTAAAAAAAAAGCTGTTCGATTGCTTGGAATCTCTGCAACAAAGACATTTCCCCCCATCTCTCTCAATCTTGCACACAACAAACAATACAATTTATTGCGTAAAACGATAAGATTTCGTCGTATTCTAGTCTCGACGAAGCCCCGTAGATCAAGATCGTGATGCGTATTGACTGTGTGAAATGTCTCGTTTTATATTTGTCTAAAGAAGTTACACTATTCTATTTTAAGTAAGCTCAAGCATGTTTCGTGATCTGAGTATTCCGACTAGGATGACTTTTCGATCAAAAAGTCAAAAGTATAATTATCTTATAAATGTAAAAAGTCAACCCTACAACTTCTCAAACTTAGCTTAGATCATTCAATATTCGGTTAAAACGAAGAAAAAATAATGTCTTGGTTTTTCGGGTGCATCAGAAACCGCAAATACCTAATCAAACGGTTGGAGAGAAGTTGTAGTGCACTTTGCATGAAGACTAACTAATCCAAGTTAAATCAAGAGACATTTCCATAGAATGAACGACCCGAACGAGCAAATCTTAGTTTTAGAGTTTGATGACCTGAATTATCCGCTCGAAAAGTTCTAAGTTGGAAAATAATCGAAGAATTAAATCGTGAATATTTTTTTATGGTGGGACCGATCTAAGGTGCCGTTGATGCCAATTCACATGGTGTATGTTTTTAGTTAGTCAAATTGTGGACAAGGTCTAGTCATGTTCCCCATTTTTACTTGGACAGCCTCATTCATGATTCTTACGTGTTTTCTCCGTCGGGCCGGCAGAACAACGAAAACTCTTCGAGCGCATGCTTATTTTCTCAATTTTTCATATTTTGGCTTATAAAACGGGAAGATTGGTGACAGTTGAAGATCGGTAGGGAAGCAAAAATTTGGTTTGCCTCTTTCCCATTGCTAGAGTGTAATCTGTAAATTACTTTGCTAAAATTCGAACGATTTCGATTAAAAAACCACAAACAAAGGAGAAAAATCACCAGTCAAAATTATTACAATGATTTTTGCGACTCAAGTATATATTTATACACAAAACAAGAAATCCTAATCACTTGAAATTCCTAACGTGGGTCATACCAATCTAGTGCAAATAGAATTCGAATTACTCTGACATCTGCCATACTCAATCTCAGCAAATGAATTTCTTTCTTTTTTGTTTAGAAAACAGCTCGACCGTCGAGTCAGCTATCTTGGAGAGAATGGCTGCTCCTCAAGATCATTACGCACAAAAAAAGAAATCATTACGTGATAGTTATCTTGCTAAAATTACTGAAATTCGATCAAGATTTGATCTGCGAAATGTTCAAACTAGACACTGAAAATAAATCGAAAATAAGAAATTAATGATTGTTCAGATGCATAGTAACTTCAAAATTTGGGTCGGGTGAGTAAGATCTGCTTGTTAAGTAATTTGGAGAAGAATGTTTGTCAAACAAAATTGGGCTGAATTTTCATACCTCGGGTTGGTCGATTCCTCCAATTTCACACTGCTACCTGTTTTCACCGTAACACTTATCATTGCAGCAGTAATGCACACTATCTCTGCACGAGAACATTGTCTGATTGTGGAATTGAAAACATTACATTAAATTATAACCAACTCAAAATTCACATCAAATTTTGGGGAAGCCGATCAGCATTCACTGCCTTCTAACTTCGAATATTCGGTTCAAGCTCGAGTGAGTGAGTGAGTGAGTGAGAGCTTAAATAAGTTAAGCAGAAGTCACTTTAACTGCAGAATTTGAACTGAACTCCCTTAAATTACAACTTTAAACCAATAAACAAACAATTTCAGCTCTTCCAAAAGGTGCCCAAGTTTTGTTTTATTTGTCTATAAAACTTGGACACTTTCAGCTGAATAAGTTAGTGTTCAACAACATCCACACTCTAAATCCGGGCATCGTCTTGTTACAAGATAATGCATCTCTAATGGGTACGTTATATACGGAAACGAGTACATTAGATACCAAAAGGGTCATGTAACACAATGCAGATTGCATGTGACAAAATGAATTGAGAGCCTAATTATGAATAAAGAGTAAAATAAAGTTATTGTTTGGTGCAACCAAATAAACAGACATACGAAGTTGTTGAGCTCTAGATCGATGGAAATTATCTACAGATAGCAAAAGAGCTTGCCTATGCGTAAACTTACCATCAAGGTTCATTTGCCTTCACAAAACGACCCTTGACTCTCTTCCTAGTATCAGCTCTCGCCTTCCTTGACTCATATCTAATGCGCTTATCATACCTATCAAACATGCAATTCTGAAAATCAGAAAATCCAGTATGGAAAGCAGATAAAAGCGACCAAGCAAATTGATATATGAAAGTAACCAAAAGTGTGAGAGAGGCAAAAACATACCTTCGATTTTTCTTTTTCTCTTGATAACGTTGCATGGCGTGGCCTCTATTTTGTGCCAGAAGCTCCAGGTCTGCTTTGGTTGTTGATGGCGATATGGCAGTGTCACCTCTGACCAATATTGATCGTTCAATGCCTTGAACCTTTTTAGCACTGCTACCACATTTGGTGTTATCGGATGTTGAAGCCAAAGACGGTTTTCCAAGAGCTAAGTTGTTGCTCTCGGATGTTGCAGGCCCCTGGCTAGCAGCAATGTTATTTATGTTATTCTGCATTTTGAGAGAATCATCATCCTTCGATTTGGATGAGTTGATTGTGAAACCCATTAGCATTAATGAAAATTCTTCTCTTAGAATCTGGACAGTTAACTACCGGCAAAATATAAGTATTCTTCAGCAATTTAGCATCAAATTCATAAAGAGCCATATGAAAATGGTATTGCAGAATGCAGAGCAGCCCAAAAATTCAATCAGATGTAGTATGAACTTAACATAAATTAAATCTAGTAAAGAAGAAAAAGCTCACATTAATTGATGTCATATCACCATGGCTTATTGGGCAATTCAAGCGGTACATGTCTTCTGGTTTCTTTGAGTTTGGCAAAGACGTATCTTTCACGAGTTCCCCAAAATTCTTTATCATGAATTTTGAATCACTTGCATCATATGCAACTTCTAGCGGGCTTGATTCTTCTTGGTCCCTCGATCTTCCTAAATTAAAATCCCAAATCTGGAAAGGAAATATAAGGTTAGCATACTTTGAAAAACCACTAACAGTTCACACCATATTGACATTAGCTCATGCATCTTAGATGTTATATTAATCAGAAGAATACTAAAGAAGCGATTAGAAGTATTCTGGATATTGAAGATCATTAATGGATAAGATATGTGAAAGAGCCTGCCGACACAAATTCTAAGGAAAGAAATTGGTCAGCCTTTCTCAAACTAGAACATGCCACAGAAATAGCATTCGTGGGAATTTTCAAGAAATGCAATTTAACTTCAAGGATGTCTCTCCCGGTCAAACTTTCAAAATTATATAGTCATTTACCATGGGGGGCGAAGAAAAAATTACTAGATTCCACCCACAATACTGCTGGGAAAAAGAAAAATACAGTTGAACACTAGAACCTTTACCTGAATAGACTGATTTTGTGAATTATTATCCCACAGGATATTTTCATCAATGATGCGCTCACTGCCATTCAAATCCGAGTGGGTAGGCATCATTAGCAATGAGGTAAATGGAGCTTGCTGCTGATGAAAGGATAGGTGAGCAGCAGTATTAGCTGAAATCCCATCAACACCAACATTTCCTTGCCAACAACAACTCCTATTTGGCGTCCCTGGTACTACATTCTCCAATCCTCTCCCACCGTCGTCTTTCTCACCAACACCACCACCACCACCAACGCCATTTTCGTTACTGCATCCCTCAAATTCTCGCCGAAGTAATTCAATTAACTGCTTGTGTATGAATTGCTTGTTCGTTCCGCAGCTCGGACTCTGCCTCTTGATAGCAGAAATCGCCTCCTCATAATTTAGATTACTAAAAACCATCGCGTTCTCGTTCGGCACAATTAGGTCCTGTAGATTAACTGTTCCATCAGATTTATGCGCCGCCCAAGAGTCTACCGGAAAGGCGACATCCTTCGACCATCCCCAGTTCTGAAACAACGCGGAAGATTGCCCCGTCCTCTTCTCGCCGAGATCTACGCCCCAGAAGGAAGCAAGCTCCAGCGCGGAAGGGCAGCCGGAGAAGCCTTCGATCGGATTCCGATCATGGGCAGAAGACACAGAGCAAGCCCCATGGGCATCCCAATCGCATTCTTGGCAGAGCACGAGATTATCCGTCGAACAACGAACCGAAACAGGCTCCGAGTTACAATTATCGCAGATCTGAGATCGGAGATGCTTGCGAGATAGCAAGTTCGCAGAATGAACCTGCTGATCGCAGAACAAGCAAAGCTTCGCTGAATCAGCTCGACAGTAGAGAACCGCCACCTGCTCACAGCAGAAATCGCAGGGCACACTTTCCGGATCCCCGGATTTGGTTCCCACCATTCTCTCCCTCCGAAAATCGCAGCTTCTTCAGCCACGAAAACCCTTATTCTCCTTCTCCCTCCCTCCCTCAAGCTCCAAAAAAGCTTCAGAGGTGGAGTTAATAGGTTTCAGCTCAGCAGCTCCAAAGTGGAGCCCATTTGGATAAATCTGCAACAAAATATCTCACCTTTTTGCTGACCTGGAAGTGAGCCCAGCTTAGATAATTATCATTTTATTATCTCACTCAATTAAATAAAAAATAAATAAATATTTTAGTAATAAAAACACTCTACGCCATTAAAATCACTTGCCATTCCAACCTTAAATTAATTTTAATTACAAATAAAATATTAAATTATAAAAACAAGAGCATATAAATTTTACAATCATATTTTTTATTAAAAAATATTCTCAAACATTGAAATTGTTCGTGCCAATCCACAAATGTCTCATTTTAATTAGCAGATGATCGTTAATTAAAGTGTAGACTTCCGTAAATACATATATTGGTTGGCGTGGAAGTCCGCAAATTGGCAAGAAAGTCCACTAATTAAAGCGCAGACACTGTAGATTAGCGCGGACACTACAAATTGACATGAACGTCCATTAATAAGTACGAAATTAGTTTAATATTTGACTTATCACTTTAGTTAAGATATTTTTTTACTTAACCCTCTGAACATAGCTGTTGATCTCTACTCTAACATTGCATTCAACATCGCAAAGGATTCTGCGGTGAACTCGGGGTGGATTAGTAGACGAGCAGTCGCAACTCGAAATTTAACTGCAAACGTGACAACAATGTTAGTGGAGACTTTTTTCCATAGTTCAGTGGTTAATTTATTAGAAAAAAAAATTTAGTAGTTAACTTATCATTAATTATAAAATACAATAATTAATTATAAAAAAACATGATATATATTTTACCATCATATTTTCTGTTAAAAAAGTATCCTTGAACATTAGAATTGTCCATGCCAACCCACATATGTCTCACTTTAATTACCGTTAATTTAAGTGCAAACTTCTGTAAATACATATATTGGTTGTTGTGGAAGTAAGTGAATTGGCACGAAAGTCCATTAATTAATACACAGACACTATAGATTAGGGTAGACATTGCAAATTGGCATGAATGTCGTTAATTAAAGTATAAAATTAATTTAATATTTGACTTCTCACTTTGGCTAAGATTTTTATTTATTTATTAATTATCCTATATTATACTATATCTATATAATATCTTCATTAGAAATGTTGATTATCAAATAAATAATCAACTAGAGTTGGTTTTTTTATTGAGGAATAGGATCTATTTCAATTTTAGATGTATTATTATTATTATTATTATTGTTATTATTGTAATAAATGATACACTTAATAATTTCTCCTACCTAGTGGGCGTGACAACGACAAGAAAGTGACATAAATTTGATCAACAAACATCATGGTTTGATTGGGAAATAATATATTAAAGGAAAAATGACAAATCAACCCTCGTGATTTATGATCAATGATAAGTCAACTATTATGGTACTTTTTCAAACAAGTTAACCACTGAAATTTAAAAAAATAACAAAGGAAACATCGAGCTGCGTTTTAAGACTAGAGACTGCGATTTCGCTGTCTCTAAAATTCGATCTCACTCCATTTCGCGATTTCTGTGACTACCAGAGACCGCGAATGGATCTCTCAGTCCAATAATGGCGACTCCGTCTCCACCACTAGCCCACTCAAATTCGGCAATACCCAATTCCATAATCTCACGAGCTGACGTTAAAATCTCACCACCCTGCGGTCTCTACCAACTACCAGAGACCGCGAAAAATCACGGTCTCTTGCTCAGAGACCGCGATTCGGTCTCTGGTAGAGACTGCGAAAAATCGCGGTCTCTTGCTCCAGAGACCGTGATTTTCGCTGTCTCTGGAACAGAGAACGCCGCTCTATGTTTCCTTTGTTATTTTTTTCAAACTTCAGTAGTTAACTTGTTAGAAAAAATACCATAGTGATTGACTTGTCATTGATCGCAAGCAAACTACGTTGGTTGATTTGTCCCTTTTTCCTATATTAAAAGTAATTATATTATATAAATAAAAGAAAACATCATACATGATGAAATGTCACCAAGGAAAACATCAAACAAGCAAAGATTGCACAACTTTCTACGCAGGGTGTGAGCCAGGAGGAAGAACATTTGGCCTGAAATCGGAAACAGAGTCCAAGAGATAGTGAGTTGCCTTCTCAAAGCTCACAAAACCCATAAACCAGAAATCATGGCCGTCTTTGGTCGAGATCTGAATGTATTTCTCCGGTGGGTTTTCCTTCATCGTCACCGGATTAACCGTCGCCGTCTCTCCTAGTGGTATTGTCACCTTGATGTAAAACAACACAATGAGCGAAGTCAAAATACAGTCAATGGCAGAATTCAACAAAGTAATTTTGCGTTGTTGCGAGTCTACCTTGTAATAGGTCCAGTAACTTTGTCTAGAGGGAGCCGTGAAGTGCAATGGACGATCGCTGCAAAAAGCCAGCCGGAGGTTTGACAAATAGAGCGTTCCGGCGACAGGGCCTGTGGATGTCGAGAGGTAACAAGCGAAGCTCTTCTTCAGCTTCTCGTTTGGATCGGCGCCGAATGTTAGCCGGAAAAATTGATCGAATCCCCCTTCCGTTATCGCTTTCGCCGTCAGATTCACCTTCCCCCACGCTGCTTCCGACACCGACGGCCCAATTTTCACTGCAAATTGTCATAAATTCCATTCGAATTTGTTCATCGTTCTAAACGGATTACGGAAATCAAGCATATTCGTATTGAAATATCAACTTAATCAGACAGAATTCTTACGATGTTGCCAGACGTTACGGGCGATGGATTCAGCTCTGGAGCTCCAGGAATTAAACAAATGAATCAGTGGCTCTAAAGGATTATTAGTCGGGCGATCCACGGGGGAGTACTGAACATAAGGGTGGTGGTGATCTTCGGCGTTCCACACCGCCGCCTTCTGGTTGTCAGGATGAGCAGTAGGGTCGGCGGGAGCACCCATGATATGAGTCCCCCATTTCTTGGGGTCCTCTTCAGACGGTGCAGGTGAGTCGACGCTGCGTTTGGGCGAAGAAGAAGGCGGAGGGTCCTGAGTCCCCCATTTCTTGGTCTCCTCTTCAGACGGCGCAGGTGAGTCGACGCTGCGTTTGGGAGAAGAAGAAGGCGGAGGGACCTGATGAAATGATCCTGATCCTGATCCTGATCCTGATCCTTCCGGTTTGTCTGCCATGATTGAGGCACACCAAGCTTTCTCTGCAATGGATTGGCAGAGTCAAAACGAAGGACAGATTTTAAAGCGATGGAAGACGGGAGAAGCTTCAAGTCTTTTGACCACATCATCTTCCACGATAGGCTTCTTATTGATTAATTTATACGTTACTCTCCTCTCTTTTGACGCGCGTCTTTGAATTTACATTCTTAAATATAAGTGTTAAATATTTTATAGAATAATTAAACATTAAATTATAAAAAATAAACGACTTAATTATAACTGTTACCCGTTGAAAGAATTTTCACGTTTTTGCTTTTCTAAAAATATTATCGAATGTCAGCATAACTCTTCCTGATCTATCATCGTCTTCCAGTTTTTACCACCATCTTTTCTTTCTAGTCTGTCGTCGTCGTTCAGTGCCCCGCACCAATGTCTCAATTTTTGCCAACAGAAAGATTACTTTTCGCTGGTGGGTGTCGTTCCGCTGTAGAACATTATTGTTTCTTCGCAAAACGTTGTATTTTCACAGCGGAAAGTAATCGTTATGTGTAAAAAAAATAATATTTTAGTGGAAATACAATCTTCCGCCACATAAAGACAATGTTTCGCAGAGAAAAGACAATATTTTTTAACGGAAAACATAATAATAAAAAATAACGTTCCGCCACATAATAGACAATATTATCTATCTTCGATTACTAGAGAGAAAAATAACTTCATTATTCAAAAATGCAATCGAAAGAGAGAGAAAAGACCGATAAAATAATAATCATATGCAAGTCGCGTCTCCATTTCAATGGTATTAGTCTAAACGATGTAGAAAAATTCTACGATTTATAAGTATACAACTATATATATATACATGTACTTACAGCTATAACTTTGTAAGTAAAACAGTATACTTTATTCGATATTTTCTATCTTCAAAATGCCCTTTGGCCTATTAGAACTCGTTACGTGCAAGTTATATGAACCAAAACCAATATGCAAGCTCTAAATGCTTGAAACGATATTTCTCAAGATCTTCAATGTCAAAAGTATTGAGGGATTAGAATGACATATTTGGATCTATTGTCGCAATTCGAAAAAAAACAAGTTGAGTATGTAGGTCTTCTGTATCGATAAACACTTTTATTAAATTCTGTCCAAAAATTATAGAAACTCGAGAAGAATGAAAAATGTTGCTCATGAATTAGAGACCATAAACATTATACAAATTTTAATGTGAAATTACTATTTTGTCCGTCAACAATTATATCTACACATATATCAAATTCATGAGGACTGAAGTCATATAATTCAATATACTTTTAACCTCAAAATCTTAAACTTTATTATACCACTTACAATGGGTTTGATAAGAGATGATACCCTTAATGTATAATTTATAAATTGTATAATTTATAGATCAACTATACATTGTTAAAATAAATCTAACATGGCCATGTAAGAAGTCATGAAATATGCTACATCTCAGGTAAAGAAGACTTGTGAGGACATTTGCAAAATTTATATTATTTATAGACAAAATCTAAGATAAAGAAAAGACTAATAAAAGTACATCAATAATTGAAAAACAAAAAGTTGATGTGTTTTGTTGTGATCACGTTGAATTGCAAATTGTGAGAGTGATTTACTAATGTATAATGATATTGAATGATGGCAAAACTAACAACTTGTTGGAGAGATAACCGCAGCCAAAAGAATCATTCACAAATTTTTCACAGTTTATAGATGAAATTTTGACTGCCATAAAAACAACTTTTAACAAACAAATTATAACACAATTTTTGAACAGCTTAGCAACGTAGTGAAGAACAAATCCTCAAAATTTCTCGGTCAAATTCACAGAGATGAAGAAGTTATAACTTAATCATTGAAGGATTGCAATGCTAATTGTCTCCCAGATTTTGGATCGATTTTAGTGATACAAAAAGTCGGTCAAATGGATGAATCTTCACTTGATTTTTGGATAGCCCTGTGTCCAATATGTGTAGTAGATGTTCTCCAAATTTTGTTGAAGAATACACACGGACGAAGGAGATATACCCAAATGAATGCAAGCTGATCTCAAGAGATGTCAAACACAACCTTCGACTTCAATGGTTACCTTCAATGAAAAAGAGCGCTCCAACTTGATGGTTTGTGAGGTTCATAGCTCTACTATGATTTCACCTCGCAAGTAATAAAAGGAAGAAAGCTGCAGTAAGGAAATGTTCGACTCAACTCTCACAAAGAATCAAACACAACTCAAATCGGCTGAAAACAAGCTGATTAAGATGTGGGTTTTTGCAAGAAGCAAAAAGAAAGTATTGACTTTGAGTTTTGTTCATGCTCTTTTGGCAGAATTGAAGCTCTCTGTTCAGGGCTTTTCGGGCATAGCAAATGATCTCCAAATTTAACAAAAAATCTCATTCTGGAAAGTTTGAAAAGTCAGTTACAATTGTTATGATGCTTAATTTTTTATATGAATTTGTGAAAGTTGTCAAAAATAACAAATACTCCAGTAAGGTTAGTTTGTAAGTACACTTGAAAAATCTTCATAAATCTTCAAACTTGTACTAGACCTTTCACTTATGTTTCACTTTGAACATCATCATGATACATATGTATGCTATGTGGATGGAAAAGATATTGAGAGTAGACTCTTAATGCATTTTTCGCCATGTTCACTTATAAAATAAACACTTACGTTAAGGTTAGAAAATCTTGATCTTGAGTTGACAAATTCCCTTAGCAAAGCATAGAACCCAAACATTATTGACAAAAAGAAGCTCATATGTTCCAATCATTTCAATAGTTAAGTCTTGAGACTTAGTGATTTCATCACCTTGTTAGAAAGATAAATTTGTTCATTCTTTTACATTAATTGAACATCATAAGATTTATTTCCCGACCACATTTATTATTCTTATGTACGAAGACATACTGTCACAACCTATGACTTTCTAATTGTACTATTAACTTCTATATTTTCTTTTGCTCGAGACAAAACATTATAAGATCATACTATTCTAGGAGCTTCATACAACATGGTTGTTTTTTATTTAATTCTTGTTGGGCAAAAAGATTACTTTAAGCTTTTTCTTGCTATGAAAAGACTTCAAATATCTCTACATACAAATAATATTTTGTGCTTTGAAGCAAACAAAATCCACGTGTTTTGATAATTTGAGTCATGAGGTTTGACACATCGTGAAGCACATGGAACAACTCTGTCGTGCTATATTAATACATATGTCAAATCATTCAAAGATGCAGCTTTATTAATAGAAATCAAATTATAACTGGCAATAGAAAACACGACCTAATATATTAAATATAACTAAAAAAATTATTGAAATTTAATAATTTATTCTAAAAATTAAAATATAATTACGAGTTTTGTAACTTTAATTTACATGAATTTATAGAAAAAATAAAATCTTAAATGAGATTTACAATGTAAATTTATCTGCCAAATTCAATAGAATTTGAATCACACCAAATTATATTATTTACTATGCTGAAAAATCACAAAAATAAAGAATTATACTATACGAACAATTTAATTTAATTTTTAATATTATGTTGACATGTATTTATCTGTCGGTAATTAATAAATAAAATAATTATGATAAATTATAAATAAAATAATATTTTTACTAGTCAATAAACTTTATATTAAAAATAATAAAATTAAAATATAAATATAATATTACTTTTTATTACAATAAACTGTGACAAGATTCATCCCCCCCTTAAAATCAATCAACCTACCTTACAAGAATAATCCTTACCGGACAACGAAGAACATGCATTTGGACACGTGTCTGTTCAGAAAAATGACACGAAGCTACATAGAATAAAGTGGTGGTTGAATAATATGAAGATAGACATTTGACATAATACAACACGTGGGATAATACGTGTACTTAGAGAAATTTGAATTGAATTAATAGTCGTTGAAATTGTGAACATTATAAAACATTTGTAGACCACAGGTACCCAAACTTTATTAGGGTGTCTAACACAAGATTGGGGATCCAGATTTCAAATATTGTCACGTTTTACATGTTTAATCATTTTAATAAGTAATTATTCGAGTAAATTAATTCAAAAGAAATTGGGAATTGATGATCTTTACTCCTTGATTTCTAGAGTTTTCTACATAACATTGAAAGTATGATCAACCAAGAGAAGAAATCGATGTTGTTTGCATAAATTTTTATGAATAAGTTTCATCTTTCCTCTATGTAAATGTTGATATAATTCGAGTGGAATAGCTTTCAATTTTTGGAAAAAAACAATTGATGGTTTTTGGCGGGAATCGTCGGAGCTCCAACTCGCCGAACCATTTTTTGATTTCGGCGACAAACGACTCCTCCCCAAAACTTCAGGTAAATGCAAAGAGTAGCTGAGGGTCAGGAGCTAAAGCGTTTTATTATTTCTACTTGACTGATTCATCGTTATTTGGTGAGGACATTTATGTTTCTATTTGGATTGTAAACTTTAAACACTGTTGGTTTGGATTTGTTGCACATTACTTGGATTTCATTTTAATTTATGCACTGTTATTTTCTCGTGATCCCTACTCGGACCTAGGCCCATATCATCTTGGGCCGAATTAAATATTTATAAGTCTTCCGCTAAAACACCCGCCTTGGCTGGGTGGTCGAATTCTCTACGAGGATCGGGTCGTCTGACCAGCCGGTTTTGTCAGGCCCGTCTTCGGGTCGTGACAGTTTTAGATATAAAATGTGCAATATTTGTAACGCAGAGTTTTGCAGATTGTTTTGGGTCGTGTGTTGTCTAAAAAACATGTAAATTTGGCAAAAATGTGCAGTCCGCGTCAGAGAAGACGATGCTGGGCACCAACGTAGCATTTGTTGGTTCGTCACCCAAGCCTGGTTTTGGGTCGCTGCCCAGCTGTTTGGGTTGCTACCTGGACCACTTTTAGGGCTCAATTTGAACTTTAAACCCAAATATTTTAAGGTCACTTCAAAGCTTGTTTTGAGCCTTAGATTTGTTTGTTCTCGAGTTGTTTTCTTATGCATGAAGTTTGGAATTAAAGTGATATTTTTCTATTTTAATTTTGTAATATGATTATCTTTAGATCCTGAGATTTAGAGTTTAGACTTAACATATTATTGGACTTTCCTGGTTCAGATTGAGCCTTAATTATTGGTAGGCCACTGAGAGGTAGGTGTTAATTTTTATCTCTAACATTGCATCATTTTGTAAAATTTATTTGAAATGTGTTCTCATATAAAATGACATGTTCATTTTGATGGCTCTTCGGTTTTTGTATTGTATATGTATTTTCACTGAACATGTTTACTTTTGAGCATACATAACATTTATTTTATTGATCATCTTGGTTATGTGAACCAAGTTTGATTGACCCATGTGGGGGTCTTGTTTTCGTTATGCATATTCAACCGTTGAAGTATGTGTTTGTTGTGTTGTTGTTAACTAGAGTAATTAGACAGTTAAATGTGCAGTGTTCTTGAATGCAAAACTCTAAACCTGATTATGTTTATTATGACTGTTGCGATTACTTGAGTATCGCTGATAACTCTATGAAAATTAGAGTTATTATTACAATTCTAAGCAAAGTTTGATGTTTATTCTTGAGTTTTTGATAATTTTAACTTATTTTGGTTTATAGTGCAGACAAAGAAACAAACAGGTGAAATAAAAATGAAAAATAATATATTTTGAAAGTTTAAGCTGTGAAATAAAAGGAAGAAAATCAGTGTCACACATCAGCACCCGAGCCGTGGCTCAATATTGTTAAGATGCGACCCATGAGTAGAAAATGAACTCAAGCTGCAGCTTAAAATAGTTCAAGCCCCAGCCCAACAGCAAAAAGGAGCCCGGGCAGTGACTTAGAGAAGTTCAAGCTGCGACCCAAGACCAGATTTAATTTTTGAAATTATAAAATCCCTCAAATTTTGAAAGATTTTTTCTGAGATTTTAGAAACTATAATAAGGCTCTATAAATACAAAGTTATCAGATGAAAGAAGAAACATTCAACAGCCTCGAGACGAGTTTTGGAGAGTGATCGGAGAAAATTTTTGACATCAGACGAGGAAACAAACACACGGGCTATGCCATTACGGTGATATCCGGAGACATATATTCTCTTCTACTCCTTGTTTCTCTTTGATTTTTTATGTTCAACATGTTTTTCATTGTTTTTATTTCAATTATGTTGAATTAACTCTCTCATTCTATAAGAGAGGTGAATCATTTATTTAAAATGTTATTTTGACTAATTGAATATACTGTTGGTTGAATTAATTATTTATTTGTGATATTCCATTCTTAATGTTTTCAATTTGCTGGCTACTTATTAAATGATTTTATATTTATGGTTTGACGCTCGAAAGAGGTAATTCTAAATACGATCTGAATATTACATCATAAAAGTTTAACATCTCGAGATAATGTTAGAGTTTTACAAAATCAATTAGAAAACCATGAAACTTTATTGAATGACTAAAAGAACAATTTTTATAGAGATATTAAAATTGTGATATTAGGAATTAAGGTTAGCTCGATACTCGAGAGAGAGGAATTTAACGAATTAAGGTTTTCGATTTATAAATAATTGTTCAATTATAGAATTTTGAATCTAATAAATAATATGATAAATATTCGTGAAATCAATTTTCTCGATATTTTTTGAATTGCAGACTTTCCATTAATGATTTGTTTTATTTAGTTATTTATTTTATTTTAATTTTTAAAAAATCAAAATTTTAATTATCTCTATAAAGTTATAATTAATTAGAGCAGTATTTAGTAAAATTAATAAATTACATATTTCATGTGAATTTGACAACCCTATTTATTATTATACTATAAAATTTGACATTGTACATTTGCAATCTTTTATCATGAAAATTTTTGTACAATTACTATTATTTATTTCTGTTACTGCCAAATAAATAATATATTTGACATTCGTGAGAGTATTTATTTTCACTGAACTTTTACCGTTTGACAATAGTCTATTTTATGTATGTAACATGTTACAGTAGATTGCTCCTAAACCTGCCCTACAGTAGATTTTGAAATTTACGAAATATTTTATATTGAAACTAAAACTTTTTTCTTATCGAGTTCAGTCAACTCACCTCAACGACATTTCTTGTCAGTGTTTACTTCAGAGGCTCCCTAGTTGTCGATGTAGTTAATTATTGCTCAGTTTAAGATTTATCTTCTTATTTAATTCTGATACAGACATTATATAAACTTATTACTGCATTATCTTATATTTCACTATTGAATTTATATTTTAGCTCATTTGGTTGGAGCTTAGCTATGTTATTTATATTAAAGTCTTTATATAAAATAAAGCTAAATTGGCTAAAATTAATTGGCCAAATCTTATGGGTTTGTTCTTAATTTTTTGTTTAAGAGTTCACAAATGATGGTAATTAGCTAAATATATTAATCTTGATAATGATGACGTGTCACATCAAGCGTCAGAATTGAAAATCACGATGTGATGAATCAATTGGACAGGTGGGCCCCCACGTGTTTGGCTATTGGGTTGGTGGGCCCACGTGAAGTACATGTAAGTACAAGGAGCAATATGAAACATTTAAAAAATGTGACAAAAGAACCGAGATTTGAGCACGTGTCAGAATTTGTTGAATTAAATTAAATTTTATAAAATTAAAAAGATTTTGAAATTAGATAAATATGTAATTTATGAAATATAAAAAATGTGCTAATTGCAAAGAGAAATTCTTCTATTAGATTAGAGATTATATTTCATCTAAATTAATATCGTTTTAAATAATCGGATTAAACTTCGTCCATTTCAAACTTTGTGCTAATTAATTCTTTTAAGGTGACACATCAACACCTAATTTATGTATTTTTATAATATTTTATTTTAGATAATAGCTCACGTGCTATAAAAAAATAATATTAAATTTATAATCTAATTTTATATTATTTCACATAATAATTACACTAATAAATAAATAATACAAAAATAGTATAAAAATAAAATATGACATAGATTCTTTATTGTTAGTGACAAAACAACCATTATTTTTTTTCCTAACAACTTAACTACTGAACTATGAAAAAATGACGCTGCTAACATCGCTATCACGTTTGTCGTTAATAAAGACGAACCGCAGCGGCTTGAGGACGAACCGCAGAGGCTTGACAACAACAACAGGCGATGTCCATCAAAATTCGTCGACCAAGGACCGTCGAACAATAATCCAACAGACTGACGAAGGACATCAATTATCGGGGGACGTTCGTCGTGCCCGTTGGAATGATGGTTCATGGTCGTTGGATCGATAACAGACGTCCCTCGATCGGAATGGACGGCTAGGATGAAGTTTGTCATTTTCCAAATGGGGATGATGAATGTCCCTCGGTCTACAATGGACATTTCAAATGTCCCTTTCATTGCCATTGGATCGAGAATGGACGTTCTTTGATCGAAATGAACGGTTAGGATGGAGTTCATCATTTTCCAAATAGCGATGACAGACATCCTCGGTCTACAATAGACGTCCATCTTCCCATGTCGGACATCTCTCGACTTGAGAGTACGTCGTTCTGCTCATAACGGACGTTCCTAGTCTCACAACGGACATTCCTCGACTTAAGACTACATCGTTCAAGCTGAAACAGACGTCTGTCTTTGGCCGATGGATATCCGTTTTATGTTCTCCGGACTTCTCTGAACGTTAAATTTGCCTATAATTGTGAATGACGACCCTCAAACATAAAACAAACGTCCCTATAATTCATTGAACTTAGTTCGCTGAAGATTGCTGTTACAGCTGAATTTAGTTCTCCAACTTCTTCTTCAACTCCTCTTTCTTTCTCTGCTCTGCAAATTTGTTCTAGAAATATTCAGTAATTATTTCATATTTTGGCGACACTTCTTCAGGAAGGACGTCCCTACAGAGCCACGACGATTGTAGACGAGCTGCCACAACCTAACATTATCACGTTTAACGGCAAACGTGACAGTGATGATATTGACATCATTTTTTTATAATTTAGTGATTAATTTGTTAGTAAAAAAAATTAGTGGTTAATTTATCATTGATTATAAAATGTGATGATTGGAAATAAATATTTAAAATAATAATTTATTGAATTGAATGATTAAATAAAATGCTAAATTAATTAGGGTTATTTTTATCTGACACCTTCAACTATGGGCACCTTTTTATCTATCACCTTATGGTTTAAAAATTTGCAATGAACACCTTATAATATGCTATGTTTTCATCTAATACCTTCTGTGTAGCACCGTTAGTTATAATATACAGAAACCTACCCCTCCACAGCTCTTCTCTCCTCTCCTCTCCAAAGCTCGCTCGCTCGCTCCTTTTCTCCCCGAAGCACGAAAGCGAGGACGAAGATGACGACGACGGCTTTAAGCAAAGCCCGACTCTGCGAAGCGACCTCTGACTCTATGAAGACGACGACGACGACGACGACGGCTTGAAGCAAAACCCAACTCTGCGAAGCGACAATGACTTCTTGATGAAAAGTCTGACAGCACCTACTGTTTAGTGCCGTTTGTTCTAATCTCCAGCAACCTACCCCTTGCAGCTTGATTAGGTATTGGGTCCCTATTTTGCTCATTGTTTTTACGTGATTTTGAGAATTAATTTGGTTCTTCCATGATTTTGAGAATTAATTTTTCTCTTGTTGCCCTATTTTTTTCTTAATTGTTGCCCTGTTTCCGTTTAGGTGTTGCAATGGCCGTCGGTTTTGCGTGATCTTCAGCAACACCATTGTTTAGGTATTGCTCTATGATATGATTGAACTATTGAAATTCTGTTTTGGATGTTGATGTTGATAGAATCGGTTATTGCTCTATGATTGGTTATTGCTCTATGTTGCAATGTTGTTTTGGATGTTGTTGTTGGATCGGTTATTGCTCTATGATTGAACTATCGAAATGCTATTTTTAAATGTTGATTGTTTGATTGTCGAAATTCTGTACTTCTCTTAGGGATGAATTCAACAACATGAAACCCCAATCATTTGTGCTATAGAAAGTTGAAATCACTCTATTCTTCTGTAGAATCTATTGAAATCACTCTACGTTTGTCCATCTCTGTGTGTTTGCTTTCACAAATATAATCTTTCTAGATAGTTCAGACCCATCTCCATGTTACAACGTGTTAGTGGCAAAAATGCTTATTCCTGGAAGTGAGCTATCACAACATATCATCACTGCTGGAATGGAGGTAAGTGGTACTAGCAATATGAAATTTGCCCTCAATGGCTGCCTCATAATTGGAACATTGGATGGGGACAATGTTGACATCAGAGAGGAAATTGGAGAAGAGAACTTTTTCTTATTTGGTGCAACAGCAGATGAAGGACCTAGACTGCGCAAAGAGAGAGAGAATGGACTGGTATGAATTTTTTACTGCCTTATTTACATTGAATGCATTATTAGGAGTGGAGCATTTGGAAGCTTTGATTACAGCACCTTCCTCGACTCTCTAGAGGGAAACTTGGGTTATGGTCGAGGTGCACTAGAATTACAATCAAAAGATTGTCCTTGCTTACTGATATTTTTTTCCCATTGTTGCAAGTTGCTTTTCTTCTTATGTGCTTTCAAAATAAGACTTGAATTGTGTTATTTATTGCATTGTTAAGTTAGGAGGATTATGTCTTGGCTTCTGGTTAATTGTTTATTTTGTGTGTAGGGATAAAACGAGATGGCTAAAAATGTCGATATTAAGCACTGTTGGGAGTGGAAAATTTAGCAGTGACCGGACAATCGCGCAATATGCCAAGAAAATATGGGGGATAGAGGAGTCTCGGGTGCCTTGATTCAGACTTCTTCTAAGTTCATATTTGCCGCTGATCCATCTTCATGGAGCAAGCTAAATAAATGAGTTGGCCATTTTGGAGAAGCACTCGTAATCCCCGGGACTGCATTTTATTCGATGAAATCATATTCTTGGGAAATAATTTTTGCAAAAATGATGTTTGTGCTAGAAGTAAAACTGCCATGGTTTAGGCATACAGAGAACATGTCAATTGTACACTTTTTGTATTTGTACTCACTTTGTGTAGAAAGACAAGTAAATGTTGTTCTTCTAACATGAAAATTCTTACCTCTATTCTTTTTATTAACTCAAAGCTCTATATATAAATGCTGCCATTATCAATTTCTGAAAGATTAAAAATCACCAGATAGAGATCAATCATACACTTCATTTATCCAAATTTAATAAGTCAAACACCACACCCATTTTTCAAGGCACGAGGAGAATGCCCATTTTCCTCAAACATTATTAACCATTGGTGAGGGAGAAATGCTATGAGAAAAACACACAAAGAAAGTGTAATGATGACTTATACAACAAATTTTATGCCTCATTCTCACTTGTTTGAGGCAGTGTAAATGATGAGTATTTTATACCGGTTCGCTCACTACGAGTCAACACCTTGAATTTTCTGGCTGCAAATGATTTGCCTCTCTTAAAAATCGATCTTCTCAGCTCTGCATATGGACAATAATCAACTCCATAAAACCATACAGTCCTCCATGAATGAAGAAACAACAACTCCCACCCCTTTACCTAGAGTGGTCAGAAAAATCCAATCAACCACCTTTTGGAACTTATTCAAATACAAAATCAAAAAGTTAGAAATATAGCTCAAATCAAACTATAGTTGTTGCAATTTCCCATGTTGTCGAACCAATTCTTGCAACTAGAATTTTTGATAATCAGAACCGAAAAATAAAACTTACCGTTCGTAACAAGAAGCAAGTTTTTCGACGAAAATCTGTCTGAGGGCAATGAACCATCCCAAGTAAAGTCCTAAAAATTACAACTACTGAATAACAATTTTCTTCCTATAGGAAAGAACCATAAGAGAAAAGATAGTTAAATTGAAGACAAATAGTCCAAAAGATCACAATCTCCACATATAGTTTATCTTAAATGCACAATACAGCTAAAAGTAAAGACAAATACAACATTTATCTGCAGTATAGCCCAAATAAGACATGGAACAAACATAATTATCACTGAAAGAGTGTTATTTTAGCCGGTGACTTTCATTTCAATCATCATTATAACAATCTAAATATAAAACATATAAACAACATTTAATTTTAACTACTAGATGGTGGCAAACAGACACCATTCTCCAAATAAAGATGTTGACTGCCTTAGTCATCAATTAGCAAAGACTTACCAACTGGTTTGGCTCTAAGTTCAATTTATTGAAAATATTTGGTTCGTTCGAGTTGAAAATTACAGGTGGATTGTATAGTTTGTTACACAAGCTCAGATTAATATATAAAATGAAACTAAAAACTGAACCAATTAAGCTTGTAAAACAGCTTAATCGGGAAATAGAGTTGCATAATTCCAAAATAATTTGGAAATAGAATTGCATAATTCCAAAATAATTTGGATATGTATCAGGTTGGCCTACATACATTATGTGTATCTTCCTCAGAAATAGAAGAATCGAGTTGCGAAGGGGATGCCAGATGAGTGTCTTCGATCTTCGCAGAGAAGGGGATCGATCATCTTTGCAGCGCAGGGGTTCGCAGAGTAAGGTTCGTCTTCGCCCAGCCGGAGGTCGCTTCTCAGAGTCGGGCTTTCCTTCAAGCCGTCGTTGTCGTCTTCGTCCTCACCTTCGTGCTTCGGGGAGAAAAGGAGCGAGCGAGTGAGCTTTGGAGAGGAGAGGAGAGAAGAGCTGTGCAGAGGTAGGTTTCTGAAAATTAGAACTAACGGTGCTACACAGAAGGTGTTTGATGAAAACGTAGCATAGTACAAGGTGTTTATTGCAAATTTTTAAACCATAAGGTGATAGATAAAAAGGTATCCATAGTTGAAGGTCTCAGATAAAAATAACCAAATTAATTAATAATAGAAAAGGATACTCAATTAAAAATAATTAAAATGGAGTTGAAAACAGTGATATTACACCACGTGGATAACAGATTACCCACGTTTTACTCAAGTCTGTTTGCACTAAAGTGGAGCGGCTTGATAGTAAAAGACTAAAATACCCACAGAACTCAAGGCGTTGGTCTATAAATTCGTTTTCCCCCGCCCGTTTCTGGCGAAAGGCGTGTAGAATTTCGGTGCTCTCTCTCTCCACGGCTTCTTCGTTGATTCTTCAGAAATCCAGAGATCATGTCGCCGCCGATCGTTGAGCTTGACTTCTTCGCCATTGAGAAGGACTCTTTTTCTTCTTCTTCATCTTCCGCTTCGTCTGCCTCTTCGTCTAGCAAGTCTCAGTTTCAGAAGTTCCTGCAAAGCCAAAGAAGCTTCCGAGGTTCGATCATCGGCTATCTTCTCCGTCGATCTCCTTTTTTGTTTTAAATTTCTGTTTTAGTGACTTCGTTTTAGTATTTTCTTCATGGCTCTGCGTTTTTGCTGTTTTTTTAGGTGCCCAGACTAGCGCCATTTCCAAGATCAATCCTCAGCTCTTGAAATCTCTCATTTTTGCTCCGCCATCGGGTATGAATCGGGGCTTCGAAAATGGCGACCTGATTGAATTGAAAGAAGATCGGCGTCCTCCGCTCATTCCTTCTATGCCTGTTTGTGCATCGTTTCTGAGGTAATCCTCCTCTAAACATAATATTTTTTACATGCTTTCATAGAATAATATATGCGTGATAAGTAATGGTATATAATACTTGATTTTCAGGTCCGGTTCGGAGAACAGTCACGAAACAGCCCCCTTGACCATTTTCTACAACGAAACTGTCGCCGTATTCGACGTTCCTCGAGAAAAGGTTTTGCTATTTCGTCAACTAAAATGATAAATTTTACATGTTTTAGTAAATTTCTTATTACTGAGAAATGGTTTATGAATAGGCTGAGAGCATATTGAGGGTTGCTGAAGAGGGAATCTCCAAAGCAAATGCTGAAAAAGATCATCCCAAAGTTGCAGCTTCTTCAACGGCTCTTCTACTACGACAACAATTACTAAATTCTCTTAGAGGAGGTAATTAAAGGAGTTGCATATTTCTAGAAAAGATCTTTACTATCCAATTCAACTTGAATGTTAATGAAATAGTCAATAATGGTTTATCGGTGTGTTTTACAGATTTGCCAATTGCTAGGAGAAAATCACTGCAGAGGTTCTTGGAGAAGCGTAGAGAAAGGTAATTAAATTAGCCCCATATTTTTTTTATGCACAAGCAGATTTTTCATTCGGATAAATAGTTGTTAGTCACAATATTCCTCTGCAATAAGTAGTCCAGGAAACTCAGAATTAAAAGTGGTGAAAATTGTTGGTAGTTTAGATTAAGACTAAAGTTTATGAGCATCAGTCATTTGTAAATCAAAACCAGAACTTTTACTTGATTAAAAGAATTCACCAGTTCAGATTTTTCTAAAAATATTTTAAGTTCTACACCTAGTTCGAGAAATTGCTTAGATCTGTCAAACATGGGTTTCTAATTATTTTCACTAAGAATTATAGAAAAAGCCTAATTATGTGTACTATGGAATAATTACTTAGGTTCTTTAAAAGTTCTAAAATGTTATTACAAAGATCTAATCCATGATTATAATCCTATAAATACAAGAGAAAGTAATAATTGAGCAAAGTGTGTCCCATAGCTTTGTGATGTTGAGAAGATAAGATCATTCATGTGTTTGATGAAATATTGTTTTCTTCGCATCTCGAAGAATCCATGATTGCGTTTTAAGGATTTTTCCACAAATTATGTCCCACACCGAGATTAGGCAATTCTTAGGCGTTTCCACCTCAATAAGAAATCATCAAGATCTTTTAGGTAGGTTTAAGTCTTAATCACTGGAAAACAATTGTTTATCTATATTCTTGAATTGTTAGGGATTGTATTACCTACCAATAAAAAAAATCTGGCTTTATGGTAGAACAAAATTTAGGAATCCTGCGACTGTGAGAGAAACTTTCAACATTTCTTAAAGTTATACCTCAATAAAGAAATAGGAAAGAACTGACGACCATTTCAATTCAATATTTTAGTGCATATTTTGTCAAGAAACTTGTATCTTAGAAAGTGCTGTAAATTTCATGGGAGATTTACTTCAACCCCACCATTGGTTCCGTTTCCTCGAAAACTGCATATAAAGGAACCTAAAAGCTTTTCCATGTTGACCATATTGGGTCGGCGGCCGGCTGGACTTCACAAGTAGACAACTTTGACTATTCAAAACTTTCATCTACTTGTTTGTATCCACCCGCAACCACCTTCTCTATTCCATCTAAAAGCCCTTGATGTGTAATTTTGCTATTTTCCCATCTACCCAACATTTCTTTTCGCTGATGCATTTACACCTATATTTTCAACTGCGTCTATATTTAATTAAAAAGGTAAGAGAGAGACAAGATCTAGGTGTTCTCACACAAGTCAACCCCATTTTTTCTCTAGGATCAGTTGTACAAGCCTTGTGATTTAATTAGAAATCAAAGATCTTAGAAGGACACATCTAGTAAAAGTAGGAGATATTAAGGAGGCGTGGCCTGATCAATAATATATTTGACTTACCTGTTTTGTACAGCCTTCATTTGCGAACAAAACCACAAAAAGAAAGTGTCAAAATTGCAAATATAGCTGACGAGTCAAGGGTGTCATTTTTGTTTGCAGGTTGACTATGACTTCCCCTTATCCTTGCAGCGATTGACAATGGAGACTTGGAAGCCATGCCTCTTCTTCGAATGCAAGTAGAGCGTAATAATTTAGAGTTATTCAAAGGTTGTCTCCATGCTGGCCTGCTTGGTTTGTAGACATCTTACTATTTTAGTATTTCAGCAGATTCATTGTATCATGCAAAGTTGGACGCCATTCAATTGCTTTGTCACGACTAATTAACTTCTCCCATTGGTTGTTGTATAGACATACGAGATTGCATTCTAATAATTTTATATTCTAAGTTACGTATTTGCTTATATGTTAGGGTTGGCATGGTTTGATCTGGTTCGGTCCAGTTTTCAACTTAAATTGAACTGAATTGGCTAACCTTAATTTTAAACAAGAAATTGGAACTGTATTTGGTGGTTAGAGGAACTAAACGGATTTGTACCAAATCACGAGTTAAATTGGAATTTGAGCTCAATGTTGACTTGGCTCGGCCGGTTTGATTGCATCTAAAATAAAAAACCGAATAGTAGACGATGTTCTTGGCAAGAAGTTACGGAAGCCAGATCAATGGATCGGCTTAGAATCCTTCAATAGTAGAAATTATATATTTATTTATTTTTCATTTTGTTAAATACTTTAAATGGAGAAATAATTTATGTAATCAAAACTTGATCACGCCGATAATTGTTTAGATTTAGACGGCTTGACTTATTGGCTAGTGAACCATCTATTGGGCCAGACTTTTGTGTCCCACTAGATCAGCCCAACCCAGCCCACATACAGAAGTGAATTTTCAAAGACATAATCTCTCTCTCTCTCACTCACACACACACACAAAAGCATTCTCTCTCTCTCACACACACACACACATACACAAGCATTCTCTCTCTCTCTCTCTCTCTCTCACAGATACACAAGCACTCTCTCTCTCTCTCTCTCATATGTGTACAACACATCATTGCATGATAGATATATACTAAGATTAGCACAATTCTATCTTTCATGAAACAAGATGGACTCTAAGAAAACGAGAAGGAGAGAGAGAGAGAGTAAAAAAGAAGAAAAAGGGTGATGGTTAAAGTCAAACGGGGAGTAATTGCACATACCCTGATAGCCTCATATAATATGAATGCACAATCATAAAAGGCAAGAAAAAAGAGTTTACGATAACACAACAACGTTACTTTCAAAAGATTAAATTAATTAATTACCGAATAAAAATAAATAATAATAATTGTTTTGGTGTGATATGAATGTGGGTTGAAGTTATGATGGTTAGTCTGAAAAAGTTGATGTGGAGAAATCAGAAAATGAGTAGATAAAATCAAAGGAATATTTTGTGTTTGATGACATGCAAAATGGTGGGGGTGGGCATGCAGAGATGGTTTAATAGTGCTTCCTTTTATTTAATTAATTAAAAATATTTAAGTGTGGGGATGAGAATGATGATGGAATGGGATTAGGGTTTTTTGTTATTGCCAAATTAAATAAAATGGTTTAAGCTTTTGTTGAGGAAAGTGTAAAAGGCCAAAAATAGGGGATTTATAGAAAGTTGGCCATCTTTTTTACTTTGGAATGATCAACCCACTACATGAGTCATTACCAAATAATCAATTCAAATAAAATACATCAATAATAAAAATTAAGATTTACATAAAAAAAAAACACACTTAGATAGATAATAAAAGTTTACTACGTCGAAATCAAAGTACAATATGTAATTTATGCAGGAAAAATTATGATACCTAGAAAATTTATCAGCTCAATTCTTTCGCCACCACCACAAACTTATAGAAAAATAGCTGTAATTATAGAATAATGTTATATTTACTTTCTGTTTTTGCCTTTTAGTTCTTATCTTTTGATATGACACTGGTAAAATTAGAAAACAAATGAAATATTAACCTAATTTTATTTCTTCATTTTCGTCGCGTAGCTAGTTTTTCAGTTCGACCCAAATAGAATTCGAGTTAATGACTCTAAAAATAAAACATAGAGGCACCCCTTAGTTAAAATCCAGAAAAAGTGTGAAAAATTGAGAATTGATGTAATCCTAATTATGTTTAAGCATTGAGACCTTTAAGCATTTCATGGTTGTTAACCGACCTTTGATAAAGGATCATTTGGGATGACTAATCATGACGGGCAAACCATCAATAATATTTTAACATAGGCTAAAGGATTTGAGCGCTTTAGTTGTGGCAGCTCGTCCTGTGAAGGCAAGGACAATACAAGATGCTGTTGATTGTGAGAGCTTAGCTCATACCAATGAGGGTGCACAATCTCACATTGCTTGGAAGAGTGAAAAGTGAATGGTTTATAAGTACAGTTCTCCTCCTTATTTAGTACAACACATTTTGGACTAACCCCAAGAACAAAACCGTGCGGGTTTCGACCCAAAACGGACAATATTGTACTATGAGCACTTGGAAATTGTGGTAGTCTACCCTGTGAAGGCAAGAACGACCTAAGATGTTGTTGATTGTGAGGGCTCAGCCCATACTAGTGATGGTGCACAATCTCATATAGTTTTGGATAGTGAAAAATTAACAGTTTATAAGTAGAGTTATCATCTTTACCAAGTACAATGCGTTTTGGACTAACCCCAAGAACAAAAACCGTGCAGACTTTAACCCAAAGCGGACAATGTTGTACTAAGAACACTTGAGGACTCCACATTAGTAACGCTCGGCTTGGTCAAGTCCTGGCTATCACTCTGCTATTTTCAACCATCTTCAATTTTTTCTCGACGACGGGTCATCGATTATTGGGTTGTCACGTCATGATTGAGATTATTAAATTTATTCATTGATGATGAGTATTTAGAAATATAAAAGAGGATTATTCAAGGACTAGCACCCAGTACTCTCAACAAGTATGATTCTTTACCCTTTTCCTTTATTCATTCTTGGATTAGAAGCAAAGTTGCCTTCAAAAGATGAATTGTTCTGAAGTCATAAATGATTTATTCCTTTTATTTTTTGGGTGCATTTCCACCTGTTTGTCTCTTCCTAACTTCATATTTAATGGGGTGTGAAGAGAAAATCATGAAGTTAGGGTTTAAATATTTGAAGGTTTTTTTAGTGGGGATGAACACATTACATCAAACTTGATCTGGCTCTGAATTTTAAGTCAAAAGCAAGAAAGAATGGGAAAGTAGTCTCGCATGCTTTCAATATTCGAAGACTGAAATTAGAAACTCTCTCTCTCTCTCTCTCTCTCCTCTTTCCCTCTCTATTCCCACAAGACTGACAAAACTCAAGCCCTATATTCTCATGCACTTTCTCTGTCATTCTCTCTCGGTTTCTACGAACTAAACATTCACATGCACCAACTGACAATCCCACTCATTGCACCAAATGCTTCCATAAAATCCCTCTCTCCCTCTTTCCCTCTCACTCTCTCTCAATGCAGCTTCGTTTAAGACAAATGCAACGCGGCATAATCACTTTCAAACAATTGTGCAACAGCTGTTCATGTGTCTTCATGTCCCCTTGTGAACTTTTTAACCTTGAGCGAGATGTTGGTTAAAGAAAGTTGTGTCCTACCCATAATAATCTACCTTGCATCTAAACATATTTTATATTTTAGATTAAGTATTTAGATCAAGAGCGAAAGACAAACTAAAATACATTCCCTTAAATTGTTGTCTTTTTTGGTTTAGTCTCTTCCAAACCTTCTTGGGATTATACTAATTGATGGGTGATGTCCATGTCCTTTATTGCCTCAAGAAAAGTTTGTCTTTTGAGGAATTATAACCTTTCAAAATTAAACCATTTGTTTTATTTTTTAAATCTTAGAGAGAGAGAGATTGGTGGCTAAGTTGTGTTTCTGTAAATTTTGAGAGAAATTTGAGTTACGGATATTAAAAATCGAAGGTAAGTGTAAGTTTGATTTCTTTCGTTTTCAATTTTATTTTTTGAAATTTTAGAAATTGACTTAATAATCCAAATAAAATTCAAATATGTAGAAACAGTGTTGAATCGAGGACTTTGAGTGTGGATTGGTGGAGAGAAGATTGAAAGCTTTAAAGAGGATTCAAGACTCCATGGATCGTCATTGAAACAAAATTTTTGGAACGTAAAATTGAAAGGGTAATCAAGGGAATCTCAAGTTTTGACGGTGAGTCGGATATTTATATGAATTTCGTTTTGTTTATATTGAAAATTCAAAAAAATCTACCCTCTTTTGTTCTGTTGGAATGTTGGATTGTCAGATTGATCGACCCAAATTAGATCTAGGCAGATCGTACTGACTTAGATTGGATCAGATAAGCTCCAAACCAACCCCGATAGGAGCCGACTAGACAAACCCTAATCGAATAGAGTTGAGTCAGGCCGGACTAGATCAGATCAACCCAAAGCAAGCCAAATTGACCAAACTAGACCGACCAAGTTAAATCAGACCAAATTGTATCAGGTTGGATTGATCTAGACCAGACCATACTGAACCGACTAAGACCTAACAATGCCAAACCAAAGCAAACCGAACCGAACTAGATTGAAGAATTGTTTTTAAGTTTCTTAGAATCTCTCATACCTAGTGATGAAGGGTTTATTATAGATTTTGTGTATTGATATTTATTTGGACCTTCCTAACTTAGAGCTTAATAGTTTAGTGATATTTATTGATTGAGGAAGAAGTTTATTTTTATATCCAATATTGCATTGATTTTTAAACATTTATTTTGAGTTGTGATCTCACATAAAATAACGTGTCTATTTTATGGCTCATCCATTTTCACTAAACATGTTTTTATTTGAGCATACACATTTATTTTCATTGATAATTTTGATCATGTAAATCAAGTTTGATCAACCCATATGGGGGTCCTTTTTTTATTACACACATTCAATAATCGAGGGATGTGCTTAGAGTGATGAAACAATTGCATGTGTTATGTCCATGGGTGCAAAACACTAAACCTGATCAGGGCCGTTTGTGGGTTTTACGATTAGCGAGTATCGCTGTTGTTATTGTATATATCTATAACATGGTATGCCGGGACTCCGTGAGTAGCTCCATTTTCACTGAGACTTTCATATTATACAGTGGAAGCCTATTTTAAGTATGTACCACACTATAGTGACATATTTTGTAACTTGTCTCACTGAATGTTTTCTTCTATCATTTTTATATTATGGTTTTCACTTGGTATGCTCATTCTTTTTCTCTCATTTATTGGGGAATGTAAAACTTTATCTCTAGTGAGTTTAGTCGACTCATTCCAAACAACTCCCCCTTTTCAAGTTTTAATTAGGGAAATCCTCATTTGCCAATACAATATTGATCTTGGTAATCATATTTGTTTTAATTGTTTTTAAATTTTCTTGAGAATTCATCTTTGGTTTGATATGACTCTTTTATGTGTATTATTTTAGTGGTTGCTATGTTAACATTCAATTTGCACTGTCATTAATGTTACTGTTGGATTTGTGAGTTAGCCCAGTTTTATAGTGCATTGACTTTAGTTAAGCGTCAGACTATTGGTCTTCTTTCAAGTCGGGTTGGTCGATTGGGTCGTTTTCCATTCTGTTTCGAATTTCCAGCGGATCATGACAGAAACTATAAAAAGCATACCACTAATTAGACAGGCAATTTACATAAACTATAAAAATAAATTGCCAACACTACCATTTACAATTCTTCTATGAAATAATACATCTCTAACTAAGAAAACCGGTAGTCGGGTATACATCTCAACTAAAAAACTCACGCCATACTCCTAGCGAAGCCTGAAAAATGTGAAAAACGATCACTTGCATTTCGTGTAGCATTCAATCAAAGACAATCTATTGAGCTTGAATTTCTTGATATAGCTTAATATTACACCTTAAAAGTCTACAATGTCATCACAATCCGAATCCTCCCACATAATGGATTATTATAATCAAATCTTTCATATAGAGAGATGATGATGAAATTGATGATGATATGATGACGAGATTAAAACCCACTATTATTATCATTTTAAATTTGAGAATCTCTCTCTCTCTCTCTCTCTCCTTCTCTCTCTAACTATTACTATTTACCAAAGAGTGGGTGGAAAAGAGAAGCACAATCCCACTTTCTCCAATTGGACATGCACATTGAAAAGCTATTATAATTCGGTCCCCCTCCTTCCAAATCATATCATATGACAACGCTCTCTCTCTCTCTCTCTCCCTCATGAAAAGTCATGGAGAGAAGAGAATCCCATGCATGATAATTACGTATTCACACTAAGACATGATCTCACCTTCATCTTCATTCTCACTTTGATCTCCAAAAAGGCAATGTTTCATAGATAACGATTGGTGGGCTGATTCTTGTTGGGAGGGTTTCCAAATTTCAACCTTTTCTTCAATTCCCACTTGTGGCCTCTCGAGTCATTCTTCTTCTTCTTCTTATTATTATTATTTTTAAAATACCCCCTTTACCAAATTATGTTACATAATTGCATGCTCTACACAAACTTTCACCAAATTCATATTCGAAAAAGGGGTGCTCGTAATTTTTATTGGTTGATCCACTCAGGTTGTGACAGTCTGTCCTGTGAAGGCAAGGACGACCCAAAATGTTATTGATTATGGGAGTCCAACCCATACCAATGTGGGTGCACAATTTCACATCGTTTGGGAGAGTGAAAAGTGAATAGTTTATAAGTTGAGTTCTCCTCCCTACCTAGTACAACGCGTTTTGAGCTAATTCCAAAAATAAAACCGCTCTGATTTCAGTCCAAAGCGGACAATATTGTACTGGGAGCATTGAGAGACTCCATAAGGGTTAATGTTTTCGGTATGAAGAATGAGTTGTGTAGAGAGGTAAGAGGAACACGAGAGGTAAAGAGAGGGTATTAGGAGAAAACCCGTGAGGAGAAAGTTCATGATATGAAAGATTTCTATCAACTGATATCATAATACCCAATTATGCTACATTAGCATCTTCTCGCCCTTCGCATAGGCACACTTCCATAAAAGGCACTATCAACTACGCATGGTATGTAAAATCTGTCATTTTTGTAAATATATAAAACACAATCCAAGTAAATTTTTTACGTCGGTAAAATTTAACTATCTCATAGTTGATTCTAATTTTTACAATTAATCACCGTGTTAAACGGGTAATTTTCGGTCAAGCAATTGAAGTCGATAAAAAATAAAAAAAAATTACGGCCATGGCTAAAATTAAAATAATATTTGATAAATTAAAATTAGTATAATATAATGTTTGTAACGTCCTATGCCATGACACTAAAAACTAAATGATTCAAAGTCTTTCCCGATGCTCACCAAATTCCTAAAGTTGGGGGGTTGGGCAGTTTCCCTTGAAAATCGTGACACACATAACTACATTTAATCAATAATTATATGAATTTTTAATTAAGAAATGAGTCAATTTGTACAAGTCTAGTGGGAGACAATGAAATTGAAATTTACAATAAGTTCTTGATCAAAAGAAAGAAAAAGAAGAACATAATTGACCAATTCCCCCTAATTTCTTTCTTGGTGTGGGAGATTATCAAAGTAATTAGCTTAATCATCATTAGATTAAAGAAAATTATAGACCACTTTTCGAAATTAGAGAAAATCCAATGATTTCTAGTCAATTTCAAACAATTTGTCGCTCGTCATAAAATATTAAAGATTCCTACCCAAATTTATTGGAAGGAAAACTAATTTTTGTATAAAGAAACTCATAAATTTGAAATATATAAATTATTGATTAATTTATGTCCCTTGTTATAGACAATTAAGATTATCATAATCAGCTCTTTAAGAAAATTAAAATTAAATGAAGAGTAATATAACTTATAGGCTTCAATCTTACACTTTAATAGGATATTTAAGCATTTTGACTGTCATTATTCAATAATTATGATAGATTATAAATTATTAAAAAAAAAAATCACATCAAAATGTTAGATTAGAATTTAAGAAGTTCAAATGTAGACGACTCTGAAAGTAATAATAGAAGTCGTATTTAAAACAATAAAATGCCATAAGAAACATATTTTTCTATCATTAAAATTAAGATAATTAATAAAATAAATCATGAACTTTGGGATTAGCGACAAGCCAAATCTTAAAGAAATTTTGGTTAAAATTTTGAACTATGAAAAATGAATAAGGCAAACATCGCAGTCATATTTTCAGTCAAAAAACAACAAGACAAACGCCGCACTCACGTTTTCTGCTTAAAAACATCCAACAGACATTCTTGGACAATGAAGGACATCCATCGAAAGTTGAGAGACGTCCATCGAAAGTTGAGGGAAGTCCGTTGTAAGTTGAGGAACGTATGTGGCATTTGGGGGACGTCCCTCAATACTAAATGTTCAAGGAACGTCTAATGGATGTCCAAGAGTCAGCCTTGGAGCATCGTAAGGATGATGGATGTCCATGGTGGCTGCTAGATGAAGAGATGGACGTCCTGTAATGAGGATGGACGTCCGTTGTAAGCAGAGAAAACAGATATTTGTGAAAACATGATTCCTCCTATCTGTGGGTGCATTTCTATTCACTGCGGATATTCGTTTCACTGTTCACAGATATGCATGTGGGATGTCTGATCTTTAGAAGGGACGACGTCATATTAGGATGACGGACGTCCATTGTAAAGAGGGACGTTCATTGTTTAAAAGGAACGACGTTTTATTAGAATTAGGGACGTCCGTTGTTTAAAAGGGACGACGTTGTATTAGGAGAATGGACATTCGTTGTGAAGAGGGATGTTTGTTGTTTAAAAGGGATTCATCATATTAGGATGAAAGACGTGTGCTAAACGATGAGGTTCCCTCAACGTCGAAAGCAATGTAGGACGTCCCTTAGCTTACAACGGATGTCTCTTAACTTACAACGGAAGTCTCTCAACTTACGATAGACGTCCCTCAACCCACAAAGGACATCCCTCAGCTTAGATCGATGTCCCTCTGCTTACAGTTTCAAAACCTCTCTCTCATTTTAGATTATGTGTTAACAATGAATTGATTTAGCTTTCTATTTTTTCACTCAAATGACTCAATTTTAAATTCAATTCACAACTCATGAAGGACGTCCACCTTGAAAGACGTCTGTCCCTTATCCAACGGGCAGAAACCATCATCCGCCAACACCCCTCCTCTCATCCTGGATGTTTATCATTGTTGCATGACATCCATTTCTTCATCCAACGGCCAACACGAGCGTTTCTTGGACGTCCCTTAGCCTTACAATCGCCCCAAGGTTGTTTCTTGGACGTCTCTTGTCATTGAAAAACATCCATGTGACATCTTTGGAGGTTTTTAAGCGGAAAACATGACTGCGACATTTGTGTTGTCGTTTTTTGACAAAAAAAAAATGTGACTGCACGGTTTATCTTTTTTATTTCCTATAGTTTGAAATTTTAGTTGTTTGCAAAAAAATTTTAAAATTTGACTTGTCGTTGATCCCAAAATTCAAAGTTTATTTTGTTAATTTCCCTTAAAATTACTCTAGAGATATGCATTAAAACTTTGAGCTTGAATAGACATGAGCTTAGTCGATACAAGGAGAGTTTTCCATTATAAATCACTTAGAAAAGGTGAAGAAAGTTAATACGCAAGTTGTTGATAAAGTTATGAGAAGCTATCTTTTATTTTTCATTTATTTCGTTTTATATAATTTGAATGACTCTTTTATTTACCATTATATCCACCCATCTGAAATTCAACTCTTAAATTTGGGTCTCAACTCTTTTCATGCAAACCCCTCAAACTATCTTGAGCTTGAGTGTTTAAATTCTCTACGAGATTCACGTCGTTTTCTTTTTGAATTTTTTTGCATTAGTTTTCTTGTGGGTTGTGACCAATCTCTTTCTAAACTAATACGACGTATTTTAAGGTGTTAGATTTCGGTGTGACCGAAATTCTATTAGGTCGGGCCAGTGGACTCTCATTGTAAATCTCATTTAGAGTTTTGTTTTCTCTATAAATTGATGTAAGTTAGAGTCGCAAAACTCGCGGTTGTATTTTGATCTTCATAGTAGATTCATTCCTCTGCCCCTAATTTTTTTTCTGAAAGGGTTTTTTTACGTAAATCTGGTGTCTCACATCGTATTTTCTTTTTCCAGTTATCGTTCGATCTCTAACATAAGGTTTAATAACAAATTTATGTAAGTCATGTCTCAAATCCAACGTTATATTGTTGCCGGTCCACAAGAACAAAGTAAAGACAAAAAAAACCGTATCTATTTTCTCTCTCTAAAAAAAAATTGATCAAAGAGAGAATAAAAAATTGGAGGTAGAAACGAATCAACATCCAAATGCCCCCACTAGCCTCCATGCTTTCACTCAAAGATTGAAGTCACATTCCATGCCCATGCACTGACACCAAGGCCACGCCTACGAACCTCATCACCCTCTTTCCCCTTCCTTTTCCACCTAAAAGCAAATGCCATTTTCTCCATTTGGGATTAACTTTTCTCTTCTGCTAAAAACAAAAACACAAAACCAGAATACTGTATTTTCCACTGGATAACAAGGGAGAACTTTGCTGATTGCCATTGAAAGAAGAGATGATGATTCGATAAAAGGGATTGATTATCATCATGTCAAGTGTAAGATCATCTCGCAAAGATTCAGTGGTTGAAGTCGACTGTTTCTGCTGTTCTTCCTGGTTTAGACTTAGTTGGTACTTTTTTATCTCAATAAATTAAAATAAGACATCAAACAAGTGTTAACTTAGTTCAGATGTGCAGACAATTAATTATCAACCCTAATTTTTTTTATTGACTTAAAAAATTAAGAACAGTTAAGAATAATGAAGTCGTCTAATTAGAGACTAAAAGCCATTTAAAAAAAGAAAAAGAAAATTGTAAGATGAGGGTCCAAATTAAAATGTTTTCCCAAAAAGCATGCAGTTTTTAGCGAGAATTCGTTGGTTGACTCTATTTTACAAAAAGTGCCATTGTTTTTTCGAATTAAAGCTATGCTTTTGATGCAGTAGAGAGAGAGAGAGAGAGAGCATGTTTTATGATGGGATGGAAAGAAAATGGGTCAGCTTTACAGAAAGGGTGAGAATTGATCGAAGCAATCTGCAGCCACCATTTGAGTTCAACTTCCTCAACCATGGAATCTTTTCGAACCAAGAAACTACATCCGACCCAAACATTTTCACTTAGAGAGACAGACACAGAACGGAAGAACAGCCGTCCAAACATTCCAACAATGGAGGTGGCTCCGGCCAGCACATGGGTTTTTTCAAACCAATCCAGGTAGACAGAAAGCCACGTCGTAGGGTTTGGGAAGACAAATAGGACGAACAATCACGACCGCTTGCCAAATTATGAAGTCTTAATTAATACGCAGAGTCGAACGAGGGATGCTTTTAGACGGCTTTGTTTAAGAACACAATCTGATTATGCCCTCCCACTTATGAGTCTATGTCTCTTCCTCTACTTTCTTAATCTCCAGACATTCCAAAAAGCTGTAATTTTGCGAGCCTTCAACAACCCTTCTCCCATTTTAATATTTGCAAAGCCATGAGTCGCGTATAATAATTAATTAACTTTCTTTTAATTATTCAGAATGTGATTAATAGGCGACCACTTCCCTAGTTTAATGATTAATGGGTTAATCCACAGATAAACGAGATTAACAAGATGAGATGTTTGTTCTTTTAGTATTATGTGTTCGGTGGTGAAGATTTGTGTAATATATCTTATTCGTGTTCCTATTTCTGTGGTAGTCCATCTTGTGAAGGCCAAGATAACTCATGTGAGGATCCGATTCATATCAGTAGGAGTGCAAAATCTGAGAGAGTGAAAAATTCATGATTTATAAATGGGGTTCTCCTCCGTACCAAATAAAACGCGTTTTGGACTAACCTTAAAAACAAAACAATGCGAGATTTGATCAAAAGCGGACAATATTGTACTATGAAGATTGGATACGTTACAGTTGCATTGCCAAATTCTTTTTTCGACAGTGTAAGTTGCATGCTATTAAATCATTTAGTACACTTTAGTATGTATTTCGAGAAATACTAAAAAAATAATTAAAAGAAAATTAAAAAATTTATTTAGTAATAACTACAACAATTTCAACAAAAAAGAACACTTCTAACTTTGTTGCTATCCTGCATGGATTCCGCAAAGAAAGAGTGAAGAACTGCGTATAATGCTTTGAAAAAATAAAAATTATGGTGTTTTGCAAGAATATTATCAATATATATATATATATATGATATATGGTTAAAGTGGTGTCGAGTACGTACTTGAGTGACAAATTAATTAATTTATTAAATATGATTAACACATGCCAATCTATAAATTGTTGAGGAGGAAGAAGACTGGTAATATTGTGAAAAAGGAGAGTCTTTTTGGTAACTTTCGAGCATGCCCTAAAGCTTATAGCTGGAGTACCTTCCACATTTTCCTTTATATATATAATATATAGTTTTAATTACTATATATTATATGTTTCTGAGTCACCACCCTCTCTTTCTCTTTCTCTCTCTCTCTGCAACTATTTCATCTGCACAAGCTTCCAAACAAAGAGAATTAATGGAAAGTGAGATTTGGGAGGCCTATGTTCATGGTTGTTGTACATCTCTGATAAGTCTACGATGAAACTGAAAACAAGAACCCTTATCTGGTTAATGGGTGTCTCTTACAATTTCTTTATTTCTCAAACATTCTCATGGCTCCATCACCTCCTCCTCCTCCTCTCTGTCATCTCCTAAACAAAAAAGCTTCTTCTTTGTCTCCTTCTCCTTCTTCTTCTTCTTTTAATGGGTTTCTTTTGGATTAGAAACAGGCTCATCGGAGAATCTTATCACCGTCTCCGGTTTTTCTTCTTCTTCGGTCCTCCGATATGACCATGGTTCCTTCTCAAAATCGTTATTTCCAGAAAGCTATTTGTTATGGTGGTTGTGGAGCAGAAACTTTAGGTCTGGTGATGAATCGGGTAGAAGGGTATGATCAGTTTAATCACAGTACTGAATCTGGGTTAAGATCTGAGTTTCTTGCTGCTCCAATGGCAGAAGGTGAATCAAGAACAAACAGTGATCTAAAAGATGGAAGCTCCAGCTCTAAAGAAGCTAACGATAAAGAAAAAGATGAAGAATGGCTGCAATTAACTGTAGGATCATCATCTGGTCAAAAAGATGAGCCAGAAGCTCGAAGAAATTCGAGTTTGGTCGAGCTCGATCTGTTACCAGTTGGTAGGTCAAAGCTACCATTAGAACAAGATCAAGCAGGTCCCTCTTTAATTTCTCCTCATCTTCTTCATTTCCCTGAATTTAAATCTCCAGTTTGGCCAATTTCTAACACGAACTCCATTGCAAGTTCTTCAAATTTCATCCCTCCTCCATCTGCGTATTTCAGTAACTCCTCCAGCTTTCATCACCAAGAGATTAACTGGGCGTTTAGGCCATTTCCTCTTAAAGTAGGATCGCTTTCTTCTTCTGCTTCTTATTCTTCGTCGTCTTCCTCTTCTTTCCTACAAATGGGCCCCTATTTTTCCGGTCCGCCATTGATCCAACTCCAGACGTCGCCAAGTTCTGATTTTCGAGTCATCGATCCTCCTCGTAGACCCCATTCGGGAATTTGGTTCACTCTTCAAGCATCAGAATACCAGTAAGAACATTAATCCAATCAACTCAAATTCTCTCTCTTCTTCTTTTTCCTTTAATTCTCTTCATTGTCTTGTTAATGCAGATCGGGAGAACCCTTTTTGCCTCAAATATCAAAAAGCTACCTGCGAATCAAGTAAGAATGATCTATTCTTTTCATGTTCTTTTCCAGTTCTTAGTTAAACTCATTAAGCGAATTCAACCCTTAATCCAGTCTTAGAATTTCTGTATCAATCTCTTTCTCATAAGAATTTTTTCAATTATTTAGAGATGGAAGGATGACAGTTCGATTGGTGATGAAATATCTGGCTAACAAGCTGAGATTGGAGAGTGAATCAGAGGTACGCATAAAAGTTTAACTCTCGAAAGTTTATATTTTTCTGTGCTGATTGTGTTAGCATAAACCGATTTCCAGCACATCACAACAGACAACAGTAAAAGCTGTGTCTCGAACAACCCAAACAAGAACACGTAAGAAACAGCGCCAAACCATTTGATTTAGTACGAAGAAAGCTATCTATTTTCATTAGTTTTTCACAAAACCACCATTAAAGACCAGCGAAAGAAAAAGTCTGGTCTTTCTGCTGGTGTTGGAGACATGAAAGATGCAGCAGAACTAAAATTCAACTTTGTCTAAGAGATTATGATGAGATCAGAAGTTATAAATAGGGTAGGAAGTACATGTCAAGGTAGAGACAGCCTCCAAACTTTTGAATTTACACAATTATTTTATCTCCTCAAAGCTCTCAGCTATGGTTGATTAAGGATGATTACCAGATGGGTGTCGATCAAGGAATCAAAGTACAAATTTTTGATACAAAATTTCTACCTACTACGCTCCTCTCTTTTTCATAAACCCTGAGAAAGTGGAGGAGAAAAGCTTGTTGTCTTTATGTCATTGGACAGTGTTATAGACCAATTTCTATACTTTTGCCAATGTACATTTAATAAAGGAGAAACCTGAAGAGGCATTCAAGCTTAGTAAATAGAATAATTCCTTTAAAAATTGTCAGAAAACTTCAGTCATAAACAGAAGTAATTGATGAAAAGTCTAGAAGAAGTGTTTGAAGGATCAAGTGAAACTACTTGAAGCTGCAGCTGGATATAGAGGGAGGATTGCTTCCATTATTACATAGAATGCTCAAAAGTAGGAAGAAGTCGTCAACTACTGAGAGAAAATTGTGCCAAGCTCACTCTGGGAATCCAAAGACGGCCTAATATTCTATTAATCATGAAGGTCTTGCTCATAGCAGTAGAAGTGCACAATCACACATTGATTGAGAAAGTTGAAATGGAATGGTTTATTAAAAGAGTTATCATCCCAATCTAGAATAACGTGTTTTAGGGTGAAACCCAATAATAAAACTATGAGAGCTCCGGCCCAAAGCGGACAATATTGTAATAGTGTAATCGGGGACTCCACAAGTAGTATTAGAGTCAAAACCCAACCGAAAATGTGATCTACAGGGACGTCGGGCTCCTGAGAAGGGAAAAGATTATGGCGGCCCAGTTTATAAAGGCAAAGACAACCCAAAATTTTGTTAATTATGAAGGCTCAATCCATACAAGAGGAATGTGCACAATCTAGCATCGCTTGAGAGAGTTGAAAGTAAATGGTTTATAAGAAAAAAATTTCTGTTAACCTAGTGCAACACGTTTTGAGGTGAAACTTAAGAACAAAACATTGCAGACTTCTGCCCAAATAAGACAATATTAAACTAGTGAGAGCGGAAACTCCACAAAAATAATGAGATCTAAATTTTAATTGAAAAATTTATGTGGTGGCCATTCTTTGAAGATCAAACCAACAGAATACGTAATCTCACATCGTTTAGGAGTGGCCGAGATGAGTAATTATTAGGTAAAATTTTTCTCTATACTAATATGACGCATTTGGAGTAAACCTGATGATATTTTTATTGCGTTTCGACTGAACAGATCGTACTAACAGGATGAACTTTTACTAATTATCACCAATATATAGGAGAGTAAAATAAATTTCAAGGATTCAATGTGTGAAGATTCAAAATCATTACCCATAATTTCTAGGATTAAAACGTGTGAAAACAATATAATAAGAAAAGGACTGCAATTGTCTAAGTCTACGTTACACAAAGAAAGAAGGGAAAATATACGAGTTACCCTAGTTGCATACATGCAGGAACAGATGGGCAAACAGTGTCTTTTCTGCATTGTTTACATACATTCATGCAAAAAAAGTTCAAAGAGAGAGAAAGTAGAGAGAGAGAGAGAGAGAGGCACTCGACTAAATTCAGTGCTTCTCCTGCACACCTTCATGATGAAATACCACCACTATTTCCCCGTAATTATTGCTGTACAAATAATAGTCTTTCTAGTTCTTTTTGAACAAATCAACATTGCATTCATTTTTCTTAAAAAGAAGTCTAATAAATCAACCCAGAGTTAGATTAGATCTTTGTCTTCCATAACTGTGATTTTCTTTCTTAGATATTATTCTTAGTCATGTCATTAAACCTTTCTAAAACCTTCATCGTTCCACCTCCATTGTTACTCATCATATTCAGCAGGAATGTCTGGTCTGTAGTCTGCAGTCTGCAGTCTGCCTGCAACTCTCTCTCTCACTCTCTCTCTCTCTCCCCCGTCCCTCTCTTTCTTTCTGGACTTGTTTAAGATAGATAACATCGATTCATGTAGTTTGCTCATTAAATATAGGTAATTTAGCACAGCATCCACTATCCAGTGCATAATTATAGTATACCAAGGCCATGCATGATATTAGTCGAGTTTGTCGAAGACCTTGCTACATATGCTATTTTGGTTAATCATAGTTGTTTTTAATCTCATCCTAATCACTAATTAACTCAGGAGAATTAGGATTTAATTAAGTCAACTATAATATACCATAATCTGAATTTTATATTTAATATAGTACTGGTTTTTGTTGTGTTAACGCACTTCATGCCATGAAATTAAATAATTGTATATTAAGTCAATAATTATATCTTTATTCTATAGCTTAAAAGTACATGCAAACACACGAAAATTCTTTTTTTAAATTATTATAATAAAATACTTGCATTTTTTATTTTGTTTTATTATTCTTCAACTTGAGAACATAAGACAAATCATAATTAATTTAATATTAAAAAATTAGACGTGAACTCTTTTGTTTTTTTTTTTTTGTTTTTATCATGTAACATTTTCGTGTTTTTTTTTTTTAATTTTAATGTCAACTATAATTGTGATGTTGTCAGAATATTATGTTATATTCACATTTAATTATAATTATTATATTATATACCATTCTAGCATCAACCCTAGAAAGGAATCCTATGACATTATAAAAAACATATACAAATTAAATTCCAAATTATTGTTTCTTTTATTGCATGAACTCTCTGTCACGATCCGCAAGGGATTTGAGACAGAACGGAGATCGATCCAGTATAAAAGAACTGAATCATCTGACTATTTTTTTATTATTATCATTATATTCTATATCATTCTATCTAGCATCAACCCTATGAAGGAATCCCATGCCATTATAAAAACGATATACAAATTATATACCCAATGAATGTTTCTTCTAGTGCGAGGACTATGATTGAGTTTTTGCAAGTCGATTGAGTTTTTGCTTGCTTTAACTATGGACACAGCATATTGAGCATATGTAATCGAGCTTTATTTTGATTGGTCAAGCTATTAGCTGCATGTTAAAATACTTTTTCTACAGCGATATTTGTGTTCCGCTGAAAAAAGTAAGTCCATATAAGTTTTCACTGTAGAAAATATTATTTTCGTAGCAGATGTTTGTCTTTCGCTACGGAAAGTAAGTCATTGACTATAACTACTTAATGTATGGATCCGCTGAAGAAAGACAACTCATCCGCTATTAAAAAAATTTTAAACTTTTAACTGAAAACGTGATAGCGTTGTTTGTCTTATTTATTTCCCATAGTTCAAGACTTTAATTATTCACAAAATTACTTTAAGATTTGACTTGTCTATGATCGCATAGTCTAGAATTCGTTTAGTTAATTTTTCTAAAAAATAATAATACAGTAGTAAATAAAAATGACTAAATTGTAGAAAGTTTTAAAAATGACTATTTGAAAAAATTCTCATATAAAATTGCTTCTTTTTCCAAGAATTATGCTTCAGATGACACGCTTTTAAGTGGTGCTCCTTGATGAGAGGACCCCATTCCTTTTTATCTTTTATTTTTTTTTATTTAATTCCTATTTATTTATATCTTATCAAATTTCATACTTTGACGTGTAATTATGATTTTGACGTGTAATTTTGGTAGATTATAAACTAAGTCACGTTTTGTTAATGAATGATTAGCATATAGACACCATGTTAGAGCTGTGCAAAATGTCCTAGGAAGACAATAACACCGTGTTAGAGCTGTGCAATATGTCCTAGGAAGACAATAACAGCTTGAGATCAGGTAATTCTGATGACTTATTTGATATAAGTGACATTATACTATCTCACATCGTTTGAAAAAGCTTAAAATTTTTCTTTCGAACTAATTCTTAGCCTTATCATCTGACTCCAGGTTGGCAATTTGGTTAGGGTCAACTCTAGTTTAGCCAAATGTTTATTAATTTAATAATAAGTCTAAAACCCGATTCTATCTGGGTTTTGATCAAACTTGGATCTAATTTTGAATGGAGGGCTGATTTGTAGGATTTATCCAAAGGGTCGACCTGTAAGTTGGCTCTTAATCCTAAAATTGTGTGAATGGCGTTGCTGCCTTAGTAGTCTTGTGTCGTGACACCAACAAAAATATCTTATTATTTTTAACAAAAATAAATAAATGAGTTGCAACTTGAGATATTAGGGTCGAAGGCTCGAGATATTAGAGTCGAAGGCTCAAGTTGTTAGAGTTAGAACTTAGAGTCGCAACCCAAATTAAAAAAATTCAAGAAAAAACAATACAAAATGTCAGCATGTTGATTCCCGACAGACCAAGACTATGATAGTCCCGGCCAAGACCAGACAGACCAGGACTAGGTTGGAACTGGGACTAATTTTCGCAAACCAGGTCAGCTCGACTTGGTTCAATGTCGACGCTGATCTAATGCAACATTTTTTGGGATAAAACTTGAAAACAAAATCATATATGTTTCTTCCTATAGGAGACAACATTGTAGTGACGGAAACAAGACTCTAGAAGAGTATGAAATTAAAAAAATAAATATAACTTAAATAAAAGTCGTACCCACGAAAAACACGAAATCCCTAAGTTTGACGATGGAGAAAAGCATCTGGTGCGTGTGGAGCAATACCCGCAACCAAATCATGCCTCGTTGAAATTCATACCTAACGATAACCACAAAAATAACAACATCACCAATATAACATATAGTTTTTTTTTTAATTCTATGCTTTGAGATTTTCTCGTAACCAACGTTGTTGATTCCTGTTTTTCATTTTTTATTATTTGTCGTAATTTTTGTTATAATTATCTAGAATTCTCTAATTAAAGTTGAAATATGTTACAAGTTTATAATTTAAGTAGTAATAATTAATAAAAAGAAAGAAGAATATGGTATTATTATTGAAATTAAGCCAATAATTAAGAAATTAAATTATCATAATACGAGATTATTCAATCTTAATCAATAGTTTAATAGGAAAGGAAGTCTGAGGGATCATGATGATGATGAATGATAGTTTACTTAGCAAAGTTTAGGGCGGTGGGTCCATCATAATTAAACTCGGGCAGTTTGGGATCGTGGGAGTGCCCGGGTGGCCCCTCCTCCTAGGTATATTCTATAGCTGACCGCTGACCTTTTTTTTATTTTTGTATATTATTTTAATTTTTAATACACTCCAAAAATACAAAGAATGGGAAATGCGTAAGCAACTGACAAAGCGTGACCTCATAAATAACCTATATTCTTTATTTTTCTCTCTTTTTTAATTTCCAATTAGAAAAATCATTAATTATTATTTAATTAAAATAGTTAATTATCTAAAGAAAATTAATAACATATGTGATAAAGATAAATACTAAATAATTTATATTAATAAATAAAATATTAAATTATGAAAAATAAACGAGATAAATATCGTTGTCATATTTTTTGTTGATAATTTAAATTTTGTAGGTCTAATAGAATTCATCGAAAGAAACAGTGAGAAAACTAAAATACTCTTGATATCTGCTGATATCCTTAATTTCCGTTGTGGACATTGCCCTTTTCACTACGAAAAATACTCTTTTCGTAACGAATGTTTGTCTTCTCCTGCAGAATTTTAGGTCTCGTAATAGGACTTTCTTTCCGCAACAGATGGTACATTTCCACTGTGAAAAATATAATTTTCGCAGTGGATACTTACCTTCCGTTACATAAAGATAATATTTGACTAGAACTACTTTATATACGGGCCAATTGCAGAAAAACGACCTATCTGTTGCAGAAAAAAATTTAAATTTTTTAACGAAAAATGTGATAACGATATTTGCTTTGTTCATTTCCTATATCTCAATATTTTATTTGTTAGCAAAAATTATTTAATATTTTTTTTGATAATTTAGACTATTGATAATTCCAATTTAGATTATTGGATGTGAAGATAATTCCAATTTTATTTAATTTTAATGGAATTAATTAGACTTTAATATTTAATTATTCTTAAATTTAAATGAAAACTATCAGAAATAAATTAATTAATTATGGTTGCCAATTTTAGGTGGAGATAACATGCAGAGGGCAGAAGCTCGAACCGTCGTCAGCATTGCAGCATGTAAGAGACAGCATATGGAGTCCAAGAAACGCTGTCGTTTTGATGCCAAACTCCTCCAGTTCATCAGATCATGTAATGGTCTTGCATTATGGTAGAGGACTGCTTCAAACTGAATGAAATATTCTCATCTTTGTATTTTTTTTATTTGAAAACTATTTTTATTAAAAAATTTTGGTTTTTTTTTTTATGATTTCTTCGATTATTTGTATTTGTTTTCGTTCTCTATTGCTAGAAAATAGACTGTGATTGTTGTCGATCGACTTCCAGCATCGACATTACGTATGCATGCTCGAAAAATAGATCGTAAATTTTATTTTACAAAAAAAAAAATGTTACCCGTCTCGTTTTTTCTGTAGACATTACGTTCATGCATGTTCAAAAAAAAATTATATTTTTCATGCTTATGTGAATGAAAATAAAATGGCTAAAAAAATGAAAATTCCCGAAGAACTAGCGTATAAATATTGACAAGCCTCTAGCAACATACATCGTGAAAATTCGTAAGTGACATATATACACACACACATACCAGATTGATAGAAATGATATATTATCGGTTGGAGACATTTAACAAAGTTAGAGGTATCAAATGAACAAATTGACTTCTGCGTTTAAAAAATAAAAAATAAAACTCGAGTTGACTCACAACGGGAAAAAGTTTAGCAATCTTTGTGGCAGCCCGCCCTGTGAAGGTCAGAAATGACCCAGGTGTGAGTCCAGCTCATATTAATAGGGGTGCACAATCTCACATCGCTTAGGAGCATAGAAAATGCATGGTTTATAAGTATGGTTTCCCTCCCTGCCTAGTACAACGAGTTTTTGGATAACCCCAAAAATAAAACCGTGCAGCTTCGGCCTAAAGCAGACAATATTGTATTGGAAGCACTGGAGGATGTTACAATCTTGGTCCGACTTGGCTCAAAAATGGGAAGTGTCGACACCACTAGCTCGAAATGGGACCTCTTTTTGCTCGAGTAGTCGAGTATTATTAACTAAATAATATCTTAGAGTTTCAATCATTTTCACTCTAATTCTAAAAGGTATTTTAATGTTTAAATATCTAATATTTTCAATATAATCAATAATGTACGATGATGTTATAAACTTACGTCTAATTATTTGATATAAACTTATGAAATTTATAGAATTTAATAAATGTTCTACTCAACTTGATTGGTTAATTTGTTATCCGATGAAAAACTTAGTCTCCTCAAACTTAGATTACTTGATTAACTAATTTGACTAACTTGACTTAATTTGCTAGCTAAAATATTAATTTTTTGGGTTAGGTCGAAAAGTCTGTATGAAAATATAATGAATAAAAATTATAATTTTTTTTAAAAAAATTGTGATGTTTGGAAAGAGTCGAGTAGATAGGCATAAAAATATATTTATTTTATATTTTTATATCCAACTCGTAATGTTAATTAATTGATGTACCAGAGGAAGACTTTATCAAAAATAAAAGCCAAGACCCAATTAAACTAGGTTAACTTACAAGTCCAACAGTGACATCCATAACAGTGCAATAATGTAAGTTCAATAAACTGTACAAATTAAATTAATAGCAAATGAGTCTAATAGAAAATAAAATATACTAACAAGAATCTAATCTCACCAATAAACAACTAATAACGAAAGAAATAGCTAACGAGGTAAATGTCATCTACTCTTGTATCGGCAGCTGATGATATCTCTAACTAAGACCCGAAAGGAAGTATCGTTGGCGTGAGTCGACTAAACTCGTTAAGGTTATAGTTTTACATTTAACATTTATGTTAAGAAAAATGAGTAAGCATATCAAGTATAAAATATCATATAAAATCCAAAAAAACGCTCAATAGGGCAAGTGACAAAATATTACATTATATTCTGATACATAAATAAAATAGGCCAAAATTTTAATGAAAATGAAGTTATTCACGAATTTTGGTCACACTATGCATAGACAAAAAAAAAAAAAACGAAGACACGACAACTCTTAATCAGGTTTACGGTTTTGCACTAAGTGACACAACACATTCTGTTGTCACATTACTTTATTTCATAGACAAATGCATCCTCCAACGATCGAATGTGCATAAACAATATATTCTTACATGAGTCGATTAAACTTGGTTCACACAACCAAGATGGTAAGTAAAATGCATATGCATGCTTAATAGAAATATATTCAATAAAAATATACATATAAGATAAAAACATATATATTAAAACATGACATATAATATAAAAATACATCTCAAAGTATGTTTTTATGAAAACTATGCAATGTCGGATATAAAATTACATACATGAACAAGGCTTACCAATGTCAAAGCCCAAATTTGAGAAACCAAACAAGTCAAGGCTATGTATCGTGCCATAAAATTCTCATAAGTAACATTCTTAAATTCTTAAAATAATTTTTCAAATTTGTAAATAGGGTATAAATTGATTTTGGAATCAAACGAGCCAAAACAAAAAACTCATCCAAGACGATGCTTGGAACCCCCTTAAGACGTGACTTAATTACCTTTTAAGGCGGCTTGGTGTCGTCTTAATCCTCGGACATCTAAACAATATTTTATTGAATTTTAGTTGGTTTTCTAGCCGATTTGGTTAGTTTTCTCCATGAAGTCAGACACCATAAAAATGAGACTAACTCTAGAAAATATATTCGTGCATTAACTATAGATTTCATCTATAAATTTTCAAATTTTTTAATCGAAAACTCGTTCTTCCTCTAAAAATCCAAAAACTTTAGAAAGTAGAGAGATTTCATCCAAATTTCCCGTATCTTTCTACAAGTTACACAAATTTTTGAACCCCAAAACACCAATTCGATCTTTCTCTAATGAAACAGTCCGATTCAAAGACAAATCTCACATTAAACGTGTGAAAATTCAAGAAAAGTGGTGAAATTGATTGATATACAACTTACCATCAACCACTCACAAAATTCCTTGGAGATTGCCAGGACACGAAGGGACCTCTGGTCTGATAATGAAATCCAAACGGTCGTTTCTAAATTACCCAAATGGCAGAAAAATGGTTCATGGTGAATTTAATAGTATTTACAATGACTCTGGCCCAAAATGAAATAAGTCCATCTTCAATATCTTAATTACTATTTAGAAAATAAAACTCAAATACTTCAAATATTTAACTCAATTATCAACCAGATTTTACCCGTGGTCTATTATTGTGAGTGCTTGTTGAAGCTCAAAACCAAATGATGTGCCTAAGATCCGACATTGAAAATTGTGGTCTTGGGTGCTTTTTATATGTATTATTCAATCTCCGACTTGTACAAACACGTTTTGAAGTAAAAGTCTAGAGCAAACATGTGCAGACCTCAGCCTAAAACTGACAACATTGCAATACTTATTGGAGATTGAGGTGTTACAATAATGGTATCAGAACCAAGTCGAAAGGTGGCTGATGATGATGTTGGGCCTCTCGAGTGGAGGTGATTGTGGTGGCCTATCCTTATGAAAGCTTGTTGGGGCTCAAAACCAAGTGTGTGACCACAATCCCACATTAGAAATTATAATCTTGGGTGTTCTTTATATGTATTACTACATCTTCAACTAGTACAACGTGTTTAGGGATAAAATTCAAGAATAAATCTGTGCGAGTTTCGCCCTAAAATGAATAATATTATACTATTCAGTGGAGCTTGAGGTGCTACAATAAGGCCAGTGTGTAAAATCTTAAATTTTAACGTGATCGGCGATGATTGAACTTTTCGCAAGTAATTGTTGTTTTAAGAATTAGCCACGATATTAATTAAGTTTTACTTCGTTAATTAGATGATAAACTTAATTATAAAGAAATAATATTACTGATAATATTCAAGATAATTTGTTGGCAAATTCCTAGAACTTCTCACCTATATTTCTAGATAGATTTTACTTCCGATGTAGGATCATCGATACAATTGGTTATTATAAATGAAGTGATGAGTGCGCATTTAAGGTTATGAACTTCGCGACATTTCAAAGGCAAACTCGTGAGGGAGTCAAATACCGAGGACAATGGTATACGATAACGAGTCAATACTAGGTAAGGAATTTTACTTGTTGTTTGCACACAACATGATTTTTGTATATATAGTAGAAAGATAAAGACATGTCTTGTCTTAAAACACATCATGGTTATATATTACGTGACTTTTACATGTTTATCTTACCACGATAGATATTAGACGGGCGTTGATTGGTTGTGATTGTTGTGCATTTACAATTGAACGAGTAGGTGTTTGCACGTTTTGCTCGTGATATTTGAGCCAGGTTGTAATATATCTCGAGTAGATAGACCACAAAATTACCATATCAAAAACTACTCAATTAGAGCTCAAGCTTTTGCTGGCTTATACAAAACAGATTAGGGCAAAGAATTCTAGGACTCTAAAACATAATATGAAACTGAAATTTTGTATCCACCCACGTCTAGGTTTTAAAAATTTCACCATTTTTGGACTTCCTTTCTTGATTGCCGAGCGTCAGTGAAGGAGACCACCTTCATGGACACTGGTCATCTGTTTGCACAACCAGACAAAACCCTTTTTCAGGCCAAAAAAAAAGAAAAAAACCTCCTCCGCCCTCCATAAATGGAGAGAAAGAAGGACGAGTTGTTACGAGCTTTCCAAGTGACTCAGTGGGCGTTACTAACTCAATGGAAATTGCAATGGCAATGGCTACTTCTTCTGACTATGCTATGGCTGTTCCAGTGAGTGAACCTGAAGTTAAAAACTCAGGGAAGGACTCGTCGAGTTCCGCTCGGAATAGACGACGTCGTAGGCGTCATATGAGACGATCTACTGTTGCTGACCCTACTTGTCTGCAGCCTCCTCTTCAACGCCTCCCTCTTTTGCCTCCTCCTCCTCCTCCTTCTCCTCGGGTAAGCTGCTTCATATCTCTCTCTCTCTCTCTCTCTCTCTCTCTCTCTCTGATATCTCTGTAGCAGAGACATTGGCTAGGGTTTCGTCCAAGTAAACGGCGAGAAGGTTCGTAAAGCCATTCTTCACATACATGAACATACACATAAACATGCATGCAAGCATTACATACACACACATGCATATATACATACATACATACATATATATATATATACACATATATAGACATATACACATACAGGAAGATGAAAGGAAAGATCGGTGCAGTACCATTTTCTTTAAGTTTTTGAGAAATAGTTCAGGGAAGAAAGGATTTCAACTGAGTTTCATAACACATGCCTCGTGCATGTTCATATCTATGTTGATCACCACAACCAACTTTTAATGAAGCATGCATGTCTATATAATTGCTTAAAAGGCTATCCTGAGTTCTTTGATCTCGATAAAACCTACACTACAAATTACATATTAAACTAAACCCTTACTTTGAATAATGAAATTTAGGGTTTTTCCATTATTTCCTTGATCAAAAAGGTTAGTCTTATTCATTTTCTTCTTTGGCATGTTAGATTTTAATTGTGTTAATTTCGTCCTATGATAGACTATTGTGTTTTTACGTTATTTAATGAAACGCTAATCATTTACAGTTTTGTCGAAACGTAAACTTTAAGCCTTTTATATTGAATGCTTGATCGACAAATTTTAATTTTGTCAAATTTTGTTCGTACCTATCAGATCCAAATCTATGTTAACCATATATAGAAACATGTTCGTAACGATCGTTTTTATGTCGATTATTGTCATATTTGAACTCATAACGTATTTTAGAATGTCTGGGAATATCGACAAAATTTCCGTTGTCGCATATTAATTAATATCATGGTGCTTTAATAATCTCTCCTAACCTATGATTTTATAAATGTTGTATGCATGTTATAATTAGTTAAAGTTGATTCCAAAGTATACAATTAATTATCATATCGTTAATGAGTGTCACGTCACATTATAGTCACAACTTTAATTTACAACGATAACACAACCATTTTAAATATTTCTTGCTTTAATTAATATATTATTTCTTTCTAATTACAAACCTTGCATTAAAGTTGGTGGATTATCTTAATTAATAAGCTATTAATTGCTTTAAACCCCCGTCAATATAATCTAGCTAATTCAGTTTTTTTTTATTTATTTTTTATATGACCTGTAATTTATTTTCACAATTTAATTATTTTGATTTTAAAGAAATTATGATAGTGCAGATAAAAAAAAAATTAAAAATTAGAAGAAAAATGTGGTATTTCAGGGACTAAATGGATTGATGATAAGGTTTCTCTTTGAGAAGCAATTACAGAAGAGCGATGTCAATGCAGCTGGAAGAATTGTCATTCCTAAGGTTTGGATTAATGTCTTCCTTTTTTTATATGGCAATTTAATTGGTAGATTATTTGATAGGTTTTTATTAATTTAAATAACTATTGTTATCAATAAGTAATATTGATGTGGTAATGGCTTTGGCTTACGCCACTATCTGAAGAGAATCCGGGACAGAACGGAAAATAACCCAGTTCAGATTCGGACCGAATCTCTCAACTCTTATATTTAACTACTTCAAATAGTAGTAGAAGACTTACATAAAGTAAAAGTCAAGTCCCAAAATATCTAGACTAACACTTAGATCCAATAGTGACATCAAGGTATAATAATAATAAAAGTTTAATAAACTGTGCAGAATAATTGAATAACAAAGAAATTTAACAAAAAATTAAATAAATTATAAGAGTTTTATCTCATCAATAAAAATGCCTAAACGAAAAAATAACTAAATATATTGAACGTCAATTAGTCCTGAGTCGGCTGCAGAAGTTCTCCCACACTAAAACCTAAAAAATAGGGGAATCGTTTGAAGTGAGTTGACTAAACTCAGTATGTATAAAGTTTTACATTCAATGCTTAAATTAAAGACAATGACTAAGTGTGTTTGGTCATGAAAATAAAATGTTTTATGAATTCATTTGAGAAAAATGTACAGAATGACTCACATTGACACAACCACTATAACATGGTACGTAATTAAAATAGACTCTTTTCGTACCGTATAAAAATCTCAGTGATAATGGAGTCATTCATAGATTCAATACACATCATGTCATAGACATATCACAAAACAACGGCGATATTCGGCGATTGCAAAAGCCACGAAAAAGATCATTATCAGGTTTAGCATTTTGCGCCCTGGAACAAGATACATGCAACTGTCTTATTACTCTAGTTAATAACAAATAAACATATCTCCCATGGTCAAGTGTGTGTAATAATAAAGCAGGACCCCAATTCGAATCAATTGAACTCGGTTTACACGATTAAATTGATCCATAGAATTTATGTGAATGCTTAATAAAATATGTATAGTAAAAAATACATAAAATATATAAAATCTCGACCAGCCATAAAATGAACATGTCTCAAACTAGATCTATCATTGACAAAAGTCCAAGTATCCAAAATCGATGGAAACCCAATAAAGTGTCCAACCACATAACTTATTTAGTCAATCACCAAATAAAGTCGGCCCAATCAAACCGGTCTAGTCTGGTTTGGGTCTAGTCTGGTCCAGTCCAGTTCAAGTCAGTCTGACGATCGAATGATCGTCCTCCAAGAAATTTTTTGAGCTCCCTCTTATTCTAAAACGGATCGACATCAAATTCGATACAGAATAGTTTCCAAACATTTTTGTGCAACTTAACTCAAATTATAACCATCGAATTCGATTTTCAAATAATAAACTTAAATTTTCATATTAAAAACTCAAAATCAAATGGAACTCTGTAAATCGAGATAGATCGTAACTTACCCACATAAAATGTTGGAGAATCGTAGTAAATTGACTCCCTTAGAATGCAAATTCGTGTTTGCTCTACCTAATCTACGCAATCAAATAGAAAATCTAACTCAAAAATTGAATTTTTATAAAGAATAACATCATGTGATAAGAATGCCAACTTGCTCTTGTTTATATACTCCACAAATTCTCGTCGTAGATCGACTCCTTTGAAATGTTGATTTATCTCCTTGATCAAATTCTGACCTTGATTTGAATCCACAATTAGAATCTGAAATCCGAAATTAATTAAGATTATTAATAATTATAATTAGTAATTGTTTTTTTTATTGATATTTATTTTGATATGCTATTGTTAGAGAGTGGCTGAACTTCATCTTCCTCCCCTGCATGCAAAGGAGGGCATTTGGATGCATTTTGATGACATGGATTATCTCAAAGTTTGGACCTTCAAATTCAGGTTCAAATATTATAATAATTATTTATTATGTGCTAGTAATCATTTAAATAGATAGCTAATTTCATTAATGTTTTTTTTTTCTATCAATTATTGATAATCTTGAAGATTAACCATGCAAACTGATTGGGATCGTAAAATTCTTTGTTTAATTATATATTATGATCTTATAATTTGACGTGTCGTTCGTTTATCGATAAAATAATTATAACACACATCACGATATGTAAATGTAACATTACCGATGATTTATAGGAGTCACGTGTATCGTGATGTTGATAGAATAAGAGAGACATAATAGTTTTAAAGAATAATTTTAGGGCCAACGAAATTTTAGAGGAGTAAACGGCATATTGTTCATTTAATGATCCGTTATTTAAAATATTTTTTAAAAATCGAATAGGAAACTAATAAATAATTATCGTGTTGCTTAGTTCTTTAAAAATAGATCATAACTACGTGACTTGCGCATTAATCGTTAATTTGATTAACTTAACCAAGTATGTTATTATCTTATATTGAATTGGGTGCAGGTTTTGGCCAAATAACAGTAGTAGGATGTACATTTTTGAGAATACGAGTAAGTTTAATTCTTTACCTTTTTTTATTATCACTATTTTTTTTTAAATATAAAAAAAAATCATAAAATGCATCGTTTTGATCGAACGGAATGCAACTTGCAAGATCTTCGATCTTAGGTAAGAATACTCTACTTTGTTTATTTTATCTCGGTTCCTATATTTGTCGATATCTATACGGTTCATTTCAGATTTAGTATCTTGTATTCAACCGAATTTAAATTAATGATATAAATTTAGACAATAATTGAGAGGATTCTTCATCATGGATGAATGTACTTAACGTTCCGTTCAAAATTTTTGGCAGAGTCCTTTATTACCGGGTTTGATTTGAAGATAGGAGACTTCTTCATGGTGTTTATAGATGATCGCACTAAGTCATATGTAAGTTGTGTCACATAATCTCGTGTCTAACCCTCTCCAATTATATGTTATGTTACACGTATGATGTCGATAATGTTACATGTTACAATGTTAATTGAATTTTCATTACAATTTGTTATTCGTTTCTCAATACGATCCTCTATTTCGATAGTTATAATGTCGTATTTAATATGTTTTTTTTTAGCTCATACGATCAAGGAGGAACCCTGATGAATTATTCTTCCATGAAGAAATAGTCCAACCAAATATCGCCTTCAATGGCAGAATCTCTGCATCACCTATCATCCAACCCCCAGAAAGCTCCTCTCTTTATTACGAGGACGAAGGACCTTCTTCGATGGTGGCCTTTGGCGAGCTCGATGAAGAGCCGCAGTTCTCCCACCTTGTTCGTTCGACAAGCTTCGAATCCATCGACTTCTCTGATTTCTTCGAATGAACAACTCTTTTCCTTTTCGACTGCTTTAGCGAAGAAAAACGCTTAGTTGTGTTACTTAGTAGTCGAGTACTTTGAAATAAAAGTAATAAAAATAATATGACTCTAAGCGACGTTTTAATGTATAAAAACGTATCGTATGTTGTTTATTGTATGTATGAAAAGTCATGCTTCTAGTTTTATCGATGCCTAAACCTAGTGACGAAAATAAGCAATCGAACTTGTCCCTATCTATATTTAGAGCTTGACATTTTATGCTTTAGCTCTAAGTTTGAAGATATTTAGAGCTTTAGTTTATACTAGTATTTTGAGGTTATTTTTGAAATATTTGGTAGGAGAATTACCATGTTGTCATCCTTTTTTGTCTCAGCAATTGTCGAGGTGAGGGTCTTTCTAGTAATGTTACATCAAAAAGTGTTTATTCTTTAATTTTGAAAAATGATTCTACATTTCTTTAACGCTAAAATTACAAATTTTCTTCAAGGAGACTAATACTACATAAATACCTCACTGGTAGTGTAAGTTAGCTACCAATGGCGTTTTCTGCCCTTGGACTAGCGGGGAGAATTCATCTCAATCTTCTTCGCCATCCTTTCGATTTCGGCGTTCTAAAGGTGTGTGATCGGTTCCTAGCTCTTTTCTTACATATCCTTTTCTTTTGTTTTCTGAATGTTTCGGTGTTTGGTTGATTGGCGAAAGCGTAAATGTCTGGCTGCGTGGAACTAATTGAAGCCTTTCGTATTATCCAGATTTCATTTCAGTGAATGTTTACTCGGCAGTTTACGGTTTTCTGCAGGTTCGAATTCGATACTCCCTTGCCATTGAATCAATTGCTGAACCATTTAGCCATTTAAAGGAAGAAGAAGAAAGAATTTCATTTTCTATACACGGAAAGGGTGAATTTGGTTGCTTTTTTTGTTGGAAGATTTGAGTTATTAGTTGAAATTTTTCAGTTGTAGTTTGAAGAGCGTTACATTTATTCTCAAAGTTCTCTTATTTGAGGATTATGTTAACATAGAGGATAATCATGGCGAGAGATCATCGTGGAAGAAGTTAAATTCGAAAGAACTTGGTATTGAGACAACATTTATTTCAAAGCCAACGCGGTTAGTTTTAAACGGGCTTAGGAAAAAAGGTCAGTCTTTTGTTCCTGTGAGTGTCAACTGATGTTTATGAGATATTTACCTGGAATAAGTTGATGCTAAGAGTAATGGTCAAAATATAAGATGGTATGTCTTTCTATTTTCTTTACATTAACTCAAAAATGGTGTTAGATTGTAAATATAGAATTAAAGAATATTTCTGAGCACGTGATATAATGATTCAAATTCATTTGAAAAAGTAAATGTTTTAGCTTAACTAATCATTAGATGCTTCTGAAAATAATTATCAAGAACAATAATCAATATATGCATTGGTGCTATTTCTATTTCAACCTGTTTCTGTTGGCCTGCAAAGTGATGCTCAAGTGTTCTGTAGGATATGAGGTCTACCTTGTTGGAGGTTGTGTTCGAGATCTTATCCTGAAGAGAATTCCAAAGGATTTTGATATTATAACTTCAGCTGAACTCAGAGAGGTTTTTTCTGTCAACATTTGTTACTTAGTTGCAGTTTCCGTTATATTTGTCTTTTTAAGAATTTTTCCCATGGGTTGCAAGTTTCACGTGCAAGAGTTTAGTAATAAAAAGATCGATTCAACTAAACCTAAACTGGACTGAACTCTACTTTTCGACCGTGTTTTACTTTCTGCAATGGTCTGTAACTTCCACAGTTCCTTTTTTGGCACTTATCATTATTTCCTAATGTCTTTCACGGGTTTGCTGCATACTCAATCTATATCCCTTACCCATATAATATTACATGATCATACAGCCTAAAATTTTTGTTGGTATCAAATTGAACGTTTGATGCTTATAATTTTGGTGAATGTAAACATTTTGTTAGCCACTGTTTTAGTGAATAGTGCTTAGATATGAATTATATCTTCTATGAGATAATGGTAAAAAAATTAATATTCCTTGTCTTCTAGAAAGGGTCTCCCAGGGCTTCATATTTAACTCCATATCCTATGGCTGGTGGAGGAATTTACTTGTGTCTAGAAAGCCTCCTCATCATTTTGCAGCAGATCTCCATAGTTGTTTCACATGTGCTGAAGTGCACATTGTAGGGTTGTAGTTTATCTGAGAATTATCTGAACCATCAGATAGCACCATTTAATTATCTTATTTTTTATTGGAAATTCTAATGTTATGATGCTATAATTGTCAATTTTAATCATATTAAAATGTTGAAAGCAGCATTCTCAGTTGACTTGTTTTTGGTGTCCCATTCAAATTGACGTATTTGATTATAATCATAATCTCAATAATTTGTAGGTACAAAAGGTATTTTATCGATGTGAAATTGTTGGAAATCGATTTCCAATATGCCATGTACATGTATATGACACCATTATAGAGGTAATTTAACTGATATGTCATTTTTATTTTCAAGATCCTAATTTTCTACGAAGCTACTTCATCAAGTTTTATGTTAAAGTTGTTTTCTGTTCAAGGTGTGTGTCGCCAGTTCCTTATATCTGTAGTCTTGCTTTGATATAGGTTTCAAGTTTTAGTACCTCAAGACGTAAGTCAGGCTTAAAGTTGAATAATTATTTCAATAAACCTTGTGGCTGTGATGGACAAGATTATGTTCGATGGAGGAATTGCTCCCAGCGAGACTTTACTATCAACAGGTAACTTGCTTATGACTTTTTGTTATTGATGTCCGTTCATTTCAGGCATTTTGGCTTTTAACTTTGATATTCTACCTTTATGACCTATTTTTTGTCATACTATCATTGACTTACACTCACCAAAATATTTCCAGTTTGATGTTTGATCCATATGCAAAAATTGTATATGATTATTTGGGTGCAATGGAGGATATTAGAAAATCCAAGGTACATTTATACCACATTTTATTTTATTGGCTCTAAAGTTAATGTCTATATCCAGAAACTTTATTATGTTCTTTTGATCTGACTTTTTTTATGAAGGTACGAACTATAGTACCTGCAAATCATTCTTTTTCTCAGGACTGTGGTGAGCATGTTTTTGCTATTTGTCAGTTTTAGTAAATTGAAAACAAACTGGTATCTTGTCAAAATCATAGGAGGCATCTTATTCAACTGAAATCCAATTCTGCAGCCCGCATTTTACGTGCGGTGAGAATCGCCGCCCGTTTAGGATTTCATTTTACAAGAGATATAGCTCTTTCTATAAAAGAGCTATCTGGCTCTGTGCTAAAACTTGATAAGGTATTTTAAAGTCTACTTTCTGTTTATCTGACGTGTAAATCAATATTAAATTTGGCTAATATATCCTCTTTTTGAGTCCTATAGGGTAGGATTCTTATGGAAATTAATTACATGCTGGCATTTGGGTCTGCGGAGTCTTCTTTGAGATTATTATGGAGATTTGGACTTCTGGAGATACTTCTTCCCATCCAAGTGAGTTGTTGGTGATGTATTTATATCAATAAGGGACTTGATTGTGGATTTATGTCGAAATTACATTTTGATTTAGTTGTTGCATCTTACAGGCATCATATTTTGTGTCAATGGGTTTTCGGAGACGTGATGATAGATCCAACATGCTTCTCGTACGTATTTCTGGTTATCATTTAAACTGTAAAGTTATGTCTATGTTATGAGAGCGAGAGTGCATCTAAATGCTCCATGCAGAAAATTTAGTTTTGTGATTGTTGTCACGCCTTCTCACAATGTATTACGAATACAAAACACTTATATATCACACATTCATATAAAATTTATTTCGAATTTTGTCATATTCTGGCAGTGCTTGTTTTCGAACCTCGATAAACTGGTGGCACCTGATCGACCATGCCATAGCAGTCTATGGTAGGAACTTCTCCAAACATAACCTCACTTTTCTTCTCTTGTAGTATCCTTTTATTGATCTGAAAAGAATCTCTCATCATTTGTATTGATGAGCTTTAGTTTTCTAACAAACTTTATTAAATTATAAAGAAAAAGCACCGGCTATTACGTTATATAATTTACCTGCATTCACTGAGGAAATTATTCTAATGGGGTTAAATATGCAGGATTGCTATCTTAGCATTTCACAAAGCTCTAGTGGATAGGCCTCAGGATCTATTGGTCGTTTCAGCGTTTTGCCTTGCTGTTCATAGTGAAGGATCTTTGTTTGCGGCAATAGAAATTGCTAGAAACATTTCACAACCTCATAGCGCATCGTTCTATGAACTATTAGAAACTACGGATATATACTCAGATAGTGTAATAATCCGGCGGGTCCTTGATCTTGCAGCATCGGTGAAAGCTGTTTTATGCCAGATGACAGATCCATATTATATTTCTCAAGCAATGGCCAAATACCCACAGGCGCCAAGATCCAATCTCGTAAGTGCTGTTACCGTATCACCTTGTTTTTATGGCATTGGTAAGGAAAGTAGGAAATAATATTCCGCGGATTAGTTATATTTATTGTAAAAATTATTAGTGAAGCAATTTTAGTTCAATTATTTCACCATTTTGTGATGATTATTTGTTCGTTCTTCCTAGATCATGTGATGTTCAGCCTTAGGAAAACGAATTCATGCACGGACATTTACGCCTGAAATTATATTTTTAGATCTGGTCTGACTTAATTTTTAATGCCTGGATCTAATTTTTTGTTGTGTTTTGCTTTGCAGGTTTTCATTTCCCAAGCATTATCACTAAAAGTATACAAGATTTTTGAATGTGTACGAAGTGGTAAGGAGGGAGGATCTGTTTCAAGAAGACGGAAAAAGATTGATTATGAGTCATTGGCGTGGGGTAATTTGCAGGAAGTTCAACACATGTTTGCGCGAATAGTCTTCGATACCATTTACCCATCAAATAAGAACCTAGAAAATTCAACTTGATCAGGGAAAATCAAGCAATTGGCCGGATCAGTTGGAATTTCTATCGTTCAAAGTGGCGCAGGGAAGATGAAGTTTGTTGGATGAACATAGTTTTGGTGGGCATTCAACACAAAACAGACAGCAAATAGGCCATGATGTCAACTCCAAACTTCTTCCAGCTCCCAAAGCTTCCATTGATCAGACAGCACAGCCTATTCTTCAATCAAGTAATCCAACTCAATTGGTTTTACAATTATGCAGATCCTTCTATCTTATAAATTGTGTTTTCATTTTTAAGTTTACCAGGATCACTTCCTTGTAGCGTTTAGCAAATTTAGATAAATTGATTAAATCTTGATTTTAAATCAAATAACTTAGACTTAGCCATCGATGGATAAGAAGGGGATCTTTGATCATATTGATGAGTTTGCACTTACTATCCCTTATTCATATATAATTGGAACAACTTTCCATATGTTGTGAATGCATATACTTTCTTAGCAACAAAACAGAATTTTGTGACAGGAATGTCGAACCGGCCCATTAGGCTTTAGAGATTTATGGGTCGGGCCATCTCCGCTTTGAAGCCCAAAGTTTCGAATAGAAAGAATATTTCTTTGAATTGAGTGAATTCGACCGTGATTTTCGAGCTGTGGGGGTGAAATCCAACCGAAAAAGGATGGTGTCGTTCAAAAAATGAATCTAAATATATATAATCATTCATTGGGAGGAGGTTTTGTTGAAACTTTACAAGTTTAGACCATGTCTTAGCAGTTGAATTATGTGGAGAACAACCATTCCAATTAGAATTATGTGTTTGTCTCCTCTGAAATGGACTCTCTCTCTCTCTCTCTCTCTCACTTGTTTCCCCAAGTTTATGGCGCGGAGCACGCGGTGCAGGTATAAGCAAATGATCAAGAAGGGTGAAATGGGCATGTTCTGCACTTGGTATAATATTATAAGTTGCAGCCTCAGCCAACCTATGGTGGCATAAAAAAGGCATAACCTTTCTTTATTTCTTGGTGGAAACACCCAAAACAAAAGGTACCCAAATGAAAATTTCTAAAAGTTGCGCATGGGAAAGACCCAAACCCCTCTCTCTCTCTCTCTCTCTCTCTCTCTCTCTCTCCTCCTCTTCCCTCCTTCTCTCCCCCTATCTCTCTCTATCTCTCTTCTCTTGACAGTTTTTCACTTTTGGGTATCCTTCTTTCTCATTGAAAGATAACATCAAACACTTGTGTCCTCTCACATTTATTCCTTTCTTCTCAATTGTCCATCAAGTTAGTCAGCTACATTTGACATTCTCAATTCCTTCTTTTTCATAAAAAGCTCACTTTTTTTTTTCCATTTTTCCATGCCATTCTCTCTCTTGAATTACTCAAACCCACCTTCTAAACCAACAAATTATGATTTATGGTGTCTTAAAAGTCCTTGAACATCATCATCATCTTTTGTTTTATTTTTTACTTGTTTATAGATATCTCTCTCTCTCCCTCTCTCTCTCTATTCACATTCTATTTCATCTTTTTGTTTGAGAAAAAGGGTGTCTCAAAGTTTGTGGAAGTGTGGGCAACCCTAAAAAAAACCAAATGAAAAGGCCAAAAATACCCAAATATTTTATTGAAATTTGGTAAGAATTGTTGGGTCCTTTTTTATTTTTTTATTTTTTTAATTCACCACTTTTAAAAAAAATTGATTTTTTATTTTTTATTTTTTTTGGGTGATGAGAGTCCAAGATGAGAGAAATAAATGTGATCCTTGAGCATTGTTTTCTTCAACATGCTCAAGTGGTTATCATTACCTTCCCCCCCACATCACCTTTTCCTCACACCCACTCACAATTTCTTATTTTTATTAATTTCTCTCTTCTTTTTTTTTTCTTTTATATTCTCAAAAAATAAAATTTAATATTTGAACATGGTTATGAAATTACTATTAAGTAGTTTTGACACTTGAAACAATCCAAGTCATAATAGGTTGAAACCTGCACGATTTTGTTCTTGTGGTTAGCTCAAAACGTGTTGTACTAGGTATGAAAGAAAACTCTATTTATAAATAATATATTTTTTAGTCTCTTAAGCGATGTGAGATTGTACACCCTCATTGATATAGATCATCCTAACTTTTATAATATGAGATGCCACATAACTGACTTATGAATCTCGAAATTAAACGATCTAAAACAAATGAGTTGAGTAAGTGAAACGAGTTTTGATCTCATACAAGATGAAGTCATATGAAATAATAGGATTTTTTTACTAATTTCTTTTCTTTTTTTTTTTTATATTTTCTAAAAATAAAATTCAAGGTTAACTAGCTTTAATCATTTTTGCATTACTTAATTAAAAAAGTGGTTTCTTCTATTTTACAATAATTTTTCTCAATTTTCCAAAAATAAAATAGGGTGTGATTTCCAAAGCATTATTTTGTTTATTGTTTTTGGAAAAAGCAATCAAAATTATAATCAAAGATTGGAGACCAAGCGACAGTGGGGCTGCCTATTCCTTCCTACCTATCTGTCTCTGGGCCAAAAGTTTCCAAATAAATTCCAATTTTTTAAATTATTATTGTTTTTAAATAAAAAAAGATTGACAGCTTTTCCCCATTGTTGTGAAAAAATACCCACGAACTTTCTTGAAAAACATAGAAAAGTTAAACAAAATTAACGAAACAAACTCTCAACTATTAATCAAATCTTAAAGTAATTTTGTGAATAATTAAAATTTTAAATTATAAGAAATGAAGAAATCAAACTTTGTTATTACGTTTTTTTGTTAAAAATTTAAATTTTTAAAATAATCTATCAAGTATTCGGTGCAGAAAGTATATTTCTTGCAACGGATATTTGCTTTCTGTTACAGAATCTTAATTTCCTTAGTAGAACCTGAAGGTGAAACACAACCACAACCTGAAGCATAACCTCAACCTCAAGCACAAACAATATCTCAATTAGTCTGTTTCCAAGCTATATCAAATTGTTTCTACTCATCGATCTTCATGACTGAGTCAGCGAATGATAGATATAAAACATATATTAAAAATTGTTCCATAATTATATCTAGAAGAGTATATTTCAATATATTGACTGATATGAGATTATAAGATATATTTTTGCTGAGGATTTCACATCGGAAGACAAGTATCTATTGGGGAAAATATCATTTCTGCAGCGGAAGGAAATCAAGTCCTTGAAATAGACTAACTTTACGCAGCTTAAGATGTGCTTCCGCTACTGAAAAGTGGATACTTGTCTTTCGATGCAGAAAATAAGTTTGTAACTGCAACTACTTCATATACGCGTTCGCTGTTAAAAGACAACTTATCCCCTTCGAAAAAATAATTAAATTTTTAACAAAAAACGTGACATCGATGTTTAACTTCTTCATTTTCATAGTTCTAGGTATTAGTTGTTCCTTGTTCACAAAATTACTTTAACGTTTGAATTGTCATTGATTCAATAGTTTAGAGTTTATTTTGTTAATTACCCAAAAATTTAATTTAATTTTCTTTCATCGTATCCTAAATTAACCAATAATAATAAATAATTATTTAAAAATTAATTTATCTAAAAAAAATATTAGGAATTAATTTGTGAGATTCAATATATATTGGTCGTTTTTTGTAGACAGATGGGGACAGAACATAGGCGAAGGCTGTTGGAGTATCGAACTTCTTGTCTTACTTTGACATCACAGTTAAAGTAAAAGACATAAATAGTGTTTTATTTTTGCAAAAACAAAAATACTCATTATATTTTCTTTAATTAAATAATAAATAAATTCAAAAACTATTATTTTACAATAATCAAAAAGTTGAAAAATAATAATATATTACTGAAAAACATTCCAAAAAAGGTTATATTCTTTAATTTTACTTTTAAAACTTAATTTTCAATATATAGTAGTATTAATCATTTATTTGTATAAATGACCTATTATTTTTATTATTTACAATTTATTACAAAATATTCTACCAATAATTCACAAAAGATTAAATTTATAAGCTAAAATTAGAAGCTACATATGTGACATTATCAAATTTAAATACGTAGAAAGTACATTTTTTAATAATTAATAGGCTTACAAAATACAGCAAAGGTGGTATAAGAACCCTTGAACTATGAAATCAATAACAAGTCAAACCACTTAACTTTAGAAAATAAATTAAACAAGTATCGTTGTCACGTTTTCCGTTAAAAATTTCAATTTGTTTCTGCAACAAAAAAGTCGAGCATTCACTTTATGCAACGAAAGACTAATTTCCACTGTGGAAAGTACTCGTTCCGCTGCAAGAACGTTATCTTTCCGCTACAAAAAGTGAGTTATTGGAATATGATTGACTTTCCACAATGGGAAATACTCTTTCCGCTCCATTTGCTGAATTCTTTATCGTTTTTCAGTGTAGCAAATAATAATTTTCGTGCGAGCTTCCTCAGTGGATCGAAAACATGTCTAGCTTAGAGTACATTGATTTTTCAACAAACAGCTAACTAGAAATCTTCTATTTTTATACGAAAATTGATTTCGAACAGTTTAACGTTTCTAAAATCTGTTTTCCGGTAAATTTCCTTAGTGAATCGAAAATATGTTTAGCTTAGAGTACATTGATTTTTCAACAAATAGTTAATTGAAAATCTTTAATTCTAATAATAAAATCGATTTTGAACAAGTTAACTGGAAATCATCAATTTTTGAAAGTCTATTCGTTTTTAATGTTTCTTTCAACAAATTAACAGCGATATGTGCGTCTTTCATTTCACATAGTTGAGTGTTTTATTTATTAACGAAAATTTGTTAGCGATTAACTTGTCATTGACTCTATAGTTCAATGATTATTTTGTTAATTTCCCTTTTTTGTTTTTATGAAATTCCTTTTTAAATAGACAAATATTTGAAAGTTTGTGAATTAAAACAAATAATATGTCGAAAAATATACCTTAGTTAGATCCATTATTAATCGAGGATGTTGTTACGGGGGATAATATAAAGATTATTTCCTTATTTTACATAATCACATAAATAAATAATTAATAGATGGTACAACTTAAAACACTTTTCACTTGATTTAATTGACCAAGACTCCCTTTTTTATTACTCGTTCTTTATCACAATAATGAATATGCAAGTGAGAATTCTTAACCTAATTGCTTTCGTATATTATTTTCACCGGACATGATAATAAAGTTTACAGACCAATCGATACGTCATAACAGATAGATTTTTAAAAGCATTTACCAAAAAGTTCACGTGATAATAGTTAAATTAGATATTATATTATTTTTTTGGATAAATGAAACTTCTATCTTTTAGTTATCGATAATTTAGATCTTGACGTTAATTTATTTGTTAAATCGAGCATATAAATGTTATGTTTTTTTGTTTATAAGATGTTTTAATCTAATTTTTAACTCTTCCGTCGATATCTAGCTCGATTTTGAACTCCAACAATCTCCTATCAGGCAATTGTGAACTTCATCAGTCATGCAATGAATTTTGAAATTAGGTTATAAATCAACGGAAGGAGATAGATGGAGTTCAAACTGTAATTAAAAATCCCCAAAAACTTTATAAAATGGAAAATATACACATGTTGGATTTGACGTAAAAGTGATGTTAATGGCTAAATTGCTAATAAATAAATTATGAGTTATACTTTCTTCTCGTTTAAATCAAATGCAGTGTTAATGAAGTGATCAAATACAGCAATGTAATCAGCAAAAATGAGAGAAGATTGTCCAAAGACAGAAGATTTGGCTTTGTACTTGCAAAATTTTGAGACATAATCAGTGTTTGAGCACAAATTCTGTCTGGGAAAAACAAAAAGATCGTTTTTTTATCTACTTTTTTTGAAATCCCCAGTCATTATTAGACCAGACATTCAAGTTTTCCGAGAGAAAGATTGCTGTCGAGCTGTGAATCGTGAGGTTTTTCGTGTTTTTTAATGAAAAGGGTGAAAGCTACTAGCGAAGAGAAGAGTCAGGACCTGCATTATATCAGTCCGATGGGTAAATTTTGGATTCAGATTCTTGTTTCTATCACTAGAAAACAAAAATGGAAGTGTAAATTTATTTGAACAAATAATTACAGCTCTTCAATGATCTTGATTCTCTTTTCATTTTCATGTACAGTCTCTCTCTACCTATTTGCTGTCTCATCCACATCACGCCCACGAGAGGAGAGAGAAAGGGAGAGAGAGAGAGGATTTATTTAGACTGTAATTGAGTTTTCCTCTGTTCCTCACATATACATCTCTTTCAGCTCCAGTTCTCAGAGTGGGCAAGTGTTTCAAGTAATAATAATTACAAAAAACAAAGGCCATCCTCTCTTCAGTCTTTATATGATGCCACCCAGCGAGCAACATTCAGTTGGCTACCTCCCCTCTCTTCCCTTTCCCCCTTCTTTCAAATTTTCTCTCTCTACTTCACTCCATTGCTGTAGGAGAGAGGTTTCTTGAACGCCAGCCATGCCTTTTCTGCCTTTGAAAACAGTCGCATTGGCCATAGCTTTGCTCCAGCTTTGCTCTTTCTTAAAAGTGGAAGCTTTTCCTTCCCAGCTTGATTTAATTCCTTGGTTACCGGGTCAGCCTCAAGTTGGGTTTTTGCAGTATTCAGGGTATGTGACCGTTGATGATAAAAAGCAAAAAGCTCTCTTTTACTACTTTGTTGAAGCGGAGATAGATCCAGCTTCCAAGCCTCTTGTTCTCTGGTTGAATGGAGGTTCTCTATTTTTCTTCAAACCCAAAGAAAATTTTGAGTTTTTCTTTCTGGGAATTCTCTAATTGTGGAGTCTAAGCAAGAAATCTACTTTGTTTGTGTGTAGGGCCTGGCTGTTCTTCTCTGGGCGTGGGTGCATTTTCTGAAAATGGGCCGTTCAGGCCTAGTGGAGAAATGCTGGTCAGAAATGAACATAGCTGGAATAGAGGTAGAATCTTTTTTCTTCCTCATTTTGTCTTCTCCATTTTAATGGTGTTTCTTCTCTGAAAACATCAAAAAGTAGTGATATTCTTCTTGCTCAATGCTTCTCAGAGGCAAATATGCTGTATTTAGAGACCCCTGTTGGAGTTGGGTTTTCCTACTCGACTGATTCTTCTTCTCAACAGACCGTAAACGACAAAATCACAGGTCAGTGACTGTTCTTGACTCTCTTCCGGTTTGAAAATCCAAAGACCCATCAAGCTAATCTTTCCCTACCTAAGCTTCAAACCTTTCTTCTCCTTTTTCTCCCTCCTCTTTGCTGGCATTTTGTATTCTACCCTAAAAATACAAACCAATCTTGGAGACAATAGAATATTTCATTGCATTATACCTGTACTTTTTTCTCACTTTTCAGTTTCGCCATGTTCATTTCTCACTGTTTCTGTCTTGTATTTTTCTGGGTTTGTCATAAAAAGTGAACCTTTACATGTTTCCTTCTCTTCCCATCCACAGCCAGAGATAACGTGGTGTTCTTACAAAAATGGTTTCTCAGATTCCCACAATACAAGAACAGAAGCTTGTTCATTACAGGGGAAAGCTATGCTGGTAGCCATAGTTCTTCCAGTATTCTACATTTTCTTTTCAATTCAATCCAAAAATCCAAACCCAGAGAGGGAAAATCATAATATATTTTCCTCCTACAGGTCATTATGTTCCTCAGCTGGCAGAACTAATGCTAGAAGCTAACAAGAAGCTCAATTTGTTCAATTTGAAAGGCATTGCTGTGAGTTTTCTCTGAAAAACCAAAACCAGATTCATTAATAGAACAGTAAATCAAAAGCACATAACTTTATTCCTTCTTTTTTACTGTTTTAGATTTTGAAAATTCTGGTTTTTTGATGATGTTTTTGACTTAAAACTGCAGATGGGTAATCCTGTTCTGGAATTTGCTACTGATTTCAATTCAAGAGCTGGGTTTTTGTGGTCTCATGGATTAATATCAGATTCAACCTATAAAATGTTCACTTCCATGTGTAACTATTCAAGATATGTTAGTGAGTATTACAGAGGCTCTGTCTCGCCAATTTGCTCAAGAGTGCTGAGCCAAGTGAGTAAAGAAACCAGTCGATTTGTCGACAAATATGACGTCACTCTCGATGTTTGCATCTCATCTGTTTTCTCACAATCCAAAATTCTCACTCCCCAAGTAAGTTCTTCAATCTGTCAGCTCAAACCTTATTTTCTCCAAATAAGTCACATTTTATTGAATAATTTCTTGCATTTTAGCAAATCACTGAGACGGTCGATGTTTGTGTGGAAGACGAAACTGTTAATTATCTCAACCGGCGCGATGTGCAGAAGGCTCTTCACGCCCGTTTAGTTGGCGTTCGAAGATGGACAGTGTGCAGCGAGTAAGCTCTCAACTGCAAATTGCTGTTTTATTTGGTTTTTTCATAATGCTTTGATGAAAAAACTGTTGTGAAACATGGTTTTTCCTATAAATTATGATTAGTTGATTAATTTACTGACTGTTTTGCACTGATTGTTGTGTAAAAGTATCCTGGATTATGAGCTGCTAGATGTGGAGATACCAACAATCAAAATTGTTGGAAAATTAATCAAGGAGGGAATTCAAGTCTTGGTTTACAGGTGAAAATAAATTGATTTTCTACAATTTTTGGAATCATATTTTGTCAATTGACTTCCTTTTGAGGTCTCGAAAATGTTCTTAAATTGCAGTGGCGACCAAGATTCGGTCATACCGTTGACGGGAAGTAGAACTCTAGTTCATAGATTGGCGGAGGAATTAGGACTCAAAACGACGGTGCCATACCGAGTCTGGTTTCAGGGTCAGCAGGTAAGATGTTGTTCGAAAGTTAAAGAGCAAAGTCCATTTTAAATATTGAACTAAATGAGTCATGACTGTGCCGGAAGTTCTTTTTGAAGAGATTTTTGTTTTTAGGTTGGTGGGTGGACGCAAGTTTATAATGGCAATCTACTGGCTTTTGCCACCATTAGAGGAGCCTCTCATGAAGCTCCCTTCTCCCAACCTGAGAGATCACTTGTGCTGTTCAAGGCGTTTTTGGAAGGGCGGCCATTGCCGGAAGCTTTCTGATGGACCGCCGGATTTGTTCTGTTTTTCTGGGCAGAGATTATGAGTGAGCTTCTGAATTGTAAAGAATGGGTGGCCCTGTATTTCTTTGTTTGTTCTTCCCAGTCAGTCCCTACCGTGAAATCTTTGTAAAAATGATCAAAAAGAGAAAGAAAATCAATACCTTTGTTTGTACTTTTAGCTTAGAATTCCTTTGCTTGTGTTGTGTCTTGGAATAGCTTTTAAAAGTCGTTTTTTCGACCTATCCAATCGAATAATAAGCAGCTTTCAAAATCTGAAGATCAGTGATTCATACGACATGGATTTATCTCCCTCTTCTTTTTCAATGCTTCCTGTGTTTGTTATAAATTCGGGTTGATTCTCGGTTCTTGATTTTTGAGAAACGACCTATCCTCCATCTTGCCTCTCGTTCAGATGTCAACCCTAAAGGCCTGAAGTACTTCGTAGTAGGGGTGTTCACGGTTCGGTTCGATTTTGATGTGAAATCAAAACAAACTAGTCGGTTTCGGTTTTAAAATTACAAAATTGGAATCGGTTTTAGAAAAATCATAACCGAGTAGGTTTCGGTTTTAAAATCTTGGTTCCGGTTTCGGTTCGATTTCGGTTGTTTCTTTATTAATTTTTTTTCAAATATTATAATAAAAATTGTATAAAAATTATAAAAACATAATTAATAACAATAAAATTATTCTTCCTCTTCTCTTTTCAAAACAAAATTTTGTCCAAAAAATAGTTATTAGGTCTTTTGGAACTAAAAGCACTTCAGAGACTGAGGCACAAATGACCGAATATAGAACTTCAAAAAAAAAAAATACTATAAATGTATTTATGCGGTTCGGTTTCGGTTTTTCGGTTTTGAAAAACTAAAACCGGTAACCAAACCAAAACACTCGGTTCTTACAAAAGAGAACCTTATTCGGTTTTTTTAATAGAAAAAACTTTATTCGGTTTCAATTTTTTGATCGGTTTTGGTTCGGTTTGTCGGTTCGGTTCGGTTTTGAACACCCCTACTTCGTAGTCTGCACTTCATCTCTCTCTTTGTTTTTAGTGTTTTATGACTATTTTAAAGTCTTTATTTTTCACAGTTGATTTCATCTCTCTGGTGAGAATTTTCATACGAGGTAGCTTCTGAAATTAAAAATTTAGTTTTTGCTTATTGATATATGTATATGTTTTACGAATCGAATCGTTTTATTAGATTCTTGATGGAGATTTTTGGCCTTTTCAATTTCAAATGATCATAACTTTGGCTACGAGTATCAGAATTGGCTCTATAAGATATCAAATCGAAGCTCTCTTAGAAATCTATGACAAATCATTGGGTTTACCCGTGACCCACCTTATTGGCCCCAAAATCACTCGTTTCGACCCTCAAATCCGCAGTTGAACATTTTATAATAGAAAATCACCTGTAACTTTTTGATTTTTCAGAATAGAAACAGAATGTCAGAAACAGATTAAACCACTACGATGGAAACTGAATATTAATAATAATAATAATCCAAATTTAGAACCAGAACCGAACCCAAATTGGTTCCGGTTTTGGTTCCTCATTCTTGTAACCGAGAACCGAATGGTCGATTCCAAGAGATCTGCGACATGAACCAAAAACCGTTTTGCCCACCCCTAACGATAAGGGTGAGTTTGTTAACATACTTCATGGAATATCTTATTAACAAAAATGGTTTAAGCATGGTTTGTTAGTAGTGCAAGGGTTATTTTTGGCTTTTTTGAATAGATGAAACCGACCGTTCAAAATGGATCGAACCGCCATTTCCACCTCTCCGACTGAATAAACTAACTGCACTCGCATTCTGTTCGTTTAGGCGTGAAAGAGTGAACTGGAGAGGAACGCAAATCCTAATTCGATCCTCAATCCTTCGATTCTACTTCCTCTCTGATCACCTGCAATTTTGTTTTCTCTCGCTTGCAAATGGATCGTTTGCTGTATTTTCGCGGCATGTCGAATCACTGCTGTGGAATTCGCGGGAATGTACAACTCCCGCGCGTTCCGTCGATCACACTTCCGGATAATCGGGTCCTGTTATCGCCGTTTGTGGCTTCACGTTCTGGGCTGTATACATCTGTGAATCTCTGCTGCTCTAGGAAGTCGCTGGTAGTGAATTGCAAAGCAGGGGATGAGATAGAGACAGAAAGAGGAAATTCTGGTTTGAATTCGAGAAATTCCGCTGAGCCATTGACGTGCGTGATGAAATTTGGAGGATCGTCGCTGTCGTCAGCGGCCAGGATGAGGGAGATTGCTGATCTTATTCTAAGCTTTCCTGAAGAGAGGCCTATTGTTGTCTTATCCGCCATGGGAAAGAGCACCAACAATCTCCTGCTGGTAATATGATGAGTTATATGGCAATGGCAAAGTATTTTCTGATTTTTTTGGTTTGAATTTAATATTTATTCTCAACTCTCTAATTTTATCCCTGATACGGTTCCTGATGTTTCTTGTTTAGGTATAACTTTGTTTCACTGTTAGAGCCTGAATAGCCTGTAAATCCCTTCACTTTTTTTTCATTATGTTTGCTACTAATAGAAGATAATGTCAGAGTAGCTCTCTATTATCTAAGAGCTGGTAAAATTTTGAAATTTTTTAATTAAAGTTTTACAGTTAGCTGCTTTTAAACGCAAATAACAATGTAAAGTTGTATTGAATATTTAACTTTCAAAAACAGAATGTTTAAAGTGATAATACTTTATATTTAAGTGTTTTGGACTTTTGCTATTTTAGGCAGGAGAAAAAGCCGTCAGCTGTGGAGTTGCTAATGTTTTGGAGATTGAAGAATTGAGGTTCATAGAAGATCTACACCATAGGTCCGATGAAATACATTCTTGTAGTCTTTAGCTTCCCACTCATGGTTTATATGTTTCGTGCAAAAGAAACATATTACATGAATTTTCTGTTTAGCCAGTTGTACATTTTTTTCAGGACTGTTAATGAACTGGGAATAGAGTGTGCTGTTATCCATGGTAGGTTCTTTTCAATACTTATTTGTTTGTGGGACTAGTTATCTTCATATTATTTTGTAATATTCATTAGTTCAGGTGTAAGAAATTGTATTTTAGATCTTGCCTTTGTTCTTTGTTATGTTTTTTAATCAATTCTTTTTTGAATTTGACATCATTTTTCCACGTTCAATTTTGCCAAATCTCTAGATAATGGGATCTTACTGTGTAATTGAACATAAGTGCACATTTGGTTCTGTTTCTGAGATGTTCTGCAGCTCACTTGGAGGAATTGGAGCAACTTCTGAAAGGAATAGCAATGATGAAAGAGCTGACTCCCCGCACAAGAGATTATTTAGTTTCATTTGGAGAGTGCATGTCCACTCGAATCTTTGCCGCTTATCTGAACAAGATTGGAGTTAAAGCACGTCAAGTACGTACTTAAGTGAATGTTAAAATTAGTTTATTTTTTTCAAGTTAGTGTGGAAATCTTGTATCCATAAAAGTTAAAACTGGTTGATTTTACGTATCTCTGGCAGCAATGTATTAAATGTGATTAACAGAAAAAGGAAAATTCTTGTTTAGGATCTTTTTTGGTTGAATAAATTTTTTTTAATTATTGTTTGGCATCTAGAATCGGTATGGCTATAGGTGTAATATAAATTATGAATATTCTTTTTAGATCAGCAGCATCAGTATCCCTATCTCTTCATTTACTACTTGTGAGTCTTGTTGTCACCAAACAACTATAAGTATTTCCTGGATACGCAAGGCTTGGAGTTAGGTTTTGAGCTTTTGAGTATATCTTGAGTAGCTATGTACTGTGATTTCAATATCTTGGATTTCTAGCTTAGTTAATATATGCGTTAAGGTTTCAAATTTTTGTCCCCTCCCTCATAGTAAAACATAAAAAATAGGAAAATCTCTTTTCGCTCCTAATCATTATTTTATTCTTCTCTTCGTTGAAATTCTTGAGATGGCTGAGTAAATTCTCGCGAGTCTTGTTCATGACCACTAGTGAGATAGATTCCTTATAATGTCTCCATTTCATATTTGCAGTATGATGCATTTGTTATTGGTTTCATAACTACAGACGACTTCAACGATGCCGACATCTTGGAAGCAACTTATCCAGCTGTCGCGAAGAGATTGCATGGTGATTGGACCAGTGATCCAGCAATTCCCATTATTACTGGTTTCCTTGGAAAGGTATTTTGCTTGGTAAAATCAGCTTATACTCTTACTTGAAAGCTGGAAAATTTGACTTCCAGTATATAGTTTTTTCAGGGCTTGGATGGAAGGAGGTTTGTAGTTCGATTATGTTTATAAGGTATTTGCTGACATGATTTATTTCTCCTCTACAGGGCTGGAAATCATGTGCTATTACGACATTAGGCAGGGGTGGTAGTGATTTGACAGCCACAACCATTGGTAAAGCCTTAGGCTTACCAGAGATTCAGGTTAGACTCAGCCTTGTGTCACGTTCCACACCAAATAATGAGTAGAAGAATGTAGTAAATCTAGATATTCAAATGAGAACAGTCGTGGGACTGGTCATATTTTTACAGGTTTGGAAAGATGTTGATGGAGTTTTGACTTGTGACCCTACCATTCATCCACATGCCAAGACAGTACCGTATTTAACATTTGACGAGGCAGCTGAGCTTGCATACTTTGGTGCTCAGGTTTTTCTTTCCCCTCTAATATTCACTTCCCCTCAACTAAATAACTGTAAAAAGACAGCTAAGCTAGCTATTACGGCTTATTACATAGTACTCCCACTTAATTTCTTCTTCTAGAATAAGTAAACCTAACTAAAGGCTTATCAATACTCCCCCCCCCCCCCAAAAAAAAAAAAAAAAAACCTTGTCCTCATGGTTAAATTCCGGAAATTGAAGCCGAATTTGATCGAAATCTTTCCATGTAGCTTCAAATGGTGTAAATACTTCCATTTAATAAGGACTAACATTCTAGATGGATCTCCACATTGCCTTTGTGCATCAAGCAAAGATTCTGGCTGAATCTTCCAAGCATCCTTCCCCAACGAATCCGGTAAAGCTACAACTCGAGATACCTCCCCTACCACCTTTTTTAATAGCAAAACATGTAAAACCGAGTGGATTGTTGCATTCTCTACTAATTCCAATTTATAAGTCATAGATACAATTTGTTGAATCACCTTAAACGGACTGAAAAATCTAGGTGATTACTTCACATGTAACTTTTTGCTCATCTATTTCTGTCAGTATGGCTGAAGACGAAACAACACAAGATCACCCACCTGAAAGTCCACTATTCGTCTTTTTTTGTTAGCCACGGTAAAATCTCATCCCTATCATTTATTGCACATCAACAGCTGATACTAATGACTTTGGAGGAGTTTCAAACTTCATTATTGTTGGAGGATCCCTTTTATAAACGGCCTTAAAAGGACACATTCCTTTTGCCGAATGATATGACGTATTATACCAAAATTCTGCCCCTGCCCAAGCCAACCATTTACACCAAGCTAAAGGCTTATTTCCGTTGAAACATTGCAAATAAGCCTCAATTGTCTGGTTTACTATCGCCGATTGTCCGTTAGTCTGTGGGTGATATGCCGAAACTTCGATACAGTACCCTGTAATGAAAAAGGTTTCCTCCAGAATTTACTAACAAAAAATCTTGTCTCTGTCTATTGCAATAGATTTTGGCATTCCGTGAAGGCAAAATATATTATTGAAGAACAAAATTGCCACTATTTGAGCTGAGAAAGGATGTTGCGAAGATGTAAAATGAGCAAATTGCCACTATTTTTTGTTTCAGATCAATATAATCTTTTTTATCTCACTGTGATCATCATACTGTTTTCTTTCTCTCACATGTGTAAAATGAACCACTTTGAAAGGGTCAGTTCTGCCATTTCAGTTAAAGGAGCTTCTTTCTAGAGGGTCTGTTCTGCCCTTCTCCTTTTGCATGCTCATGTTCCAATGCATAGGATAACTTGCATAACAATACTTTTCCAGTGCTCTTCAATATGATCAAAACCAAAGTGATGGGCTTGTATCTTTCATTTTGTTGTACTGGTTCTAGATAGAGATTGAGAAAGAATTGATTTGTTTTAGATCTGTAGTCGGGAAACAAGGAGAATGACCTTCAAATTCCAATAATATGCAGGTCCTGCACCCACAATCAATGAGGCCAGCAAAAGAAGGTGATATTCCTGTCAGAGTCAAGAATTCTTATAATCCTAAAGCTCCTGGCACCCTTATAACAAAAACCAGGGATATGAGTAAGGTCAATATGGAAATTTTTAATTCATAGATGACTTCATGTATGATGTTGACCATTTTTCTTTTTTTAATTAATTACAGGCTTTGCTAACTAGCATAGTTTTGAAGAGAAATGTAACCATGTTGGATATTGTTAGTACGCGCATGCTAGGACAATTCGGTTTCCTTGCAAAGGTGACGATGAAACTGATTTTTCCCTTAATTACTCAGAATACTGCTTCAAATATGGAATGAGATGTATTTGATGAAGCAGGTTTTCTCTATCTTTGAAGACTTAGGCATATCAGTGGATGTTGTAGCTACTAGTGAAGTTAGTATATCATTGACTCTTGACCCATCAAAAATTTGGAGCAGAGAACTGATTCAGCAGGCATGTTTCTCCTTTTTCCTTAGATTTCGGGCTCCAAATTTAAAGAATATAATATTTAGAAGCTTTTCAAGATCTTGGATTGCATTGTAGAAGCTGAAATCAGATAGAACTTTTTTGGTGAATTCCTAGGAACTTCAGATTGCTTTAGCTTAAGCGATAAGCATGATCGGGAAAGTTTGAATAGAAAGAAAAATAGGAAATGTAGATTTTCTTTTATAGTTCGATGTTACTTTCAAAGTGGCTTGTATTCATGTGGGTATTATGTATGTCATTATTATCCTTAACTACTGGAAACCAAGGATCGAGGGAAAGTTCTAGCTTGTTTTAATTTTCCTGAATTAAGGAAAATTAGAATCTTCATCTTACATGGTTCCAGGACCTTTTTTTACGTGAATAATTTCTGTGCTTTGTGATCTCTCTCTCTCTCTCACACACACAAACAAACCCAAGCACCCACACACATGCATGCACACGCTTGCCTTCCAGGACCTATTGTGTGTGCTTTCTGACCTGTTCTATTATTATGGTTCTAACTTTATAGGAGCTCGACCATGTTGTGGAAGAACTTGAAAAAATTGCACTAGTGAATCTTCTTCAGAACAGATCAATCATCTCGCTTATTGGGAACTTTGAGAATTCTTCTTTAATATTGGAGAAGGTGGTGTTGTACATCAACTGTTTTACCTTTTAATGTGTTTATATGTAATTGGATCAATTGTAGTAGTGAACTTTGTTCCTTACAAATAATGGAATCTTCTTTCACTGATTCGTCTAAAACCTAGAATCTTGTTTCTATTTTTCTTTTTTCATTGGATATAATCTGCTCCATAATTTTGACAGGCATTCCACGTTCTTCGGAAGAACAGAGTCAATGTTCAGATGATCTCACAAGGGGCATCCAAGGTTTCCCAGCCTCTCCTTCCAAACTCACTTCCTATACCTCCCCAGCTAATCTTACTAATTGATCAATTCCGTTGGGTGATTTCCAGGTGAATATCTCACTCGTAGTGAATGATACTGAAGCTGAACCATGTGTTATAGCCCTTCATCAATCTTTCTTCGAGAGTGGTGATTTCCGCAATTTCGATCACATCGATGGTTCTGAGAATGGTTCTGCATTCCCCTTGGAAGCTCGAAATCATTGAATCTGTTATGTATTCTAAGCTCATCCATTTCTTCTTATGCATAATCTGCTTGATTCCATGATAGAATTTGCTTCTTTATATTATATGTAATTAGAACGAGGTTCACTATAATAGATCGTGCAAATTTTATAAAGCATTATGTTTATGTTCAATTCTGATATCAGATCTTGAAACCAGCTCATGGATTGTGTCCGATTTGGTAGATTTTGTTGTTTTTCTTTATAATTTGTTCCAAGGAGTAGCTTCAAACCCAAGTCTTGGAGTCTTTTCCTTTCTTCATTTTATGTCTTGTACCAAGAGGAAAGTATAGGTCCTGCTAGACCCGCATTTTTTAAACACTAGAAAATTTGATGTCTTTTTTCTTTTTTTTTTCCTTGTCGCTTTCTATCTTTTGCACATTGCCTAAATCTATTCAGTCTTAATTATATTCATTGTTGATTGTCTCTAGCATTAGCTGTTTTCATTCAACATTCAGCCTCACTATAAATATTGGGCATGTGACAATGCAGATCAATTTAGTCTTGTGACTCTTATAGCTTATTTTATTGGAGGGGAGGACTATGTGTTTAAGTTTACCTGCTCTTAGCTTTTTAAAAATCTTCTTATTTGAATAAAATATAAGAAAAGTCTACCAATCTGTTTTTCAATTGTCATAATGTTTCCAATTCTGTAAGCAAAACCAAGCCCAGATGGTTTCTTGTCTTTACGTTATTTGTTTACAATGATTGGCATAGCCAGTTTTGATGTTGTTTAGGCAGCAGCAAGGTGATGAAACGCCAATGGTATGGGAAATGCTTCTCTAAATCTACAATGCCCACCTTCTTGTTTCGGTATGGTGCTGCATTTGCTGTTGTACATGCTCTGGTTCGTTTTCAGATTGGGTTCTAAGTGCATTATGCAGTACTCTGTCTGCTATGCGTTTCTGGGATGTATAAATACTGCATTCACCCAAAAGATCACCCGGCCAAGAGGCTAGCAAAGATGTATTTGGTCAGTATAGTTGTCGGAATACTTTGCCGGCTTTTCGACCGCCTATTGTGCATGGACATTTCTAGCTGGTACTTCAACCCACAGGGCCATGTATTCATGGGAATCAATCAATTCATATTTTGCAAATACATATCTGATGTTTTGTCAGACGCAGCAACTGGGATGGAATCCGCTAGTAGTCCACATTTTCGGGATATTTCTTTGTGTGAAGATTCAGAAACCAAAAACTCGTGAGTGAGATTCCTGTGGAAGATAAACATTGAACTCTCCCGTTTTTAAGCGTGGGATTTTGTTCTTGGCAGGTGATCAATAGAATTTCTTCTTTACTTTTTTATCATTTATGCTTTGTTCTTCCTCTCAATGGATGTAAATGATATTTGACACTCTCAACATATTGAATATAATTGGTTCAAGTTGTAGCTACCTTTTAAACTAAGTGTCTGCTTTTAAGAACTTACATACTGCTGCGATGCGGTACTCCATACAGCAATAGAGGCAGAGATAAAGCTTTTGTGCTTACACCAACATCAGTGACAGTGCAAACCCCGACACCAAGAGAACAATTGCAATACTTAGCTTTGAATCTTTGGAGTATCAAATTTTGTCAAAGACAACTTCGAAAAAGCACGATACAGTTTCGTTTATGAATAAGATAGGGTCATATGAATCAACAACCTGTGTGTGAGTTGCAGAGCTTCCGAGCACAGACAGAGATGAAGACAATGCTGATTGACGAGTTGCAGAGCTTCTGAATCTCTGATTGCTGAGTTGGAACTGCCGCGCTGAGCTTTCAAGCAGAACTGAGAACTTCCAAAAGGAGGCGAGGAACTACTACAGACACGACCACAGTTTGGGCTTCCCTGGGAGAATATTGCCGGTTAGGGTTCGAGGTTCTAGTTCGCTGGGAGGAGGCAGTCTTGTGATTCGGTGCTTTGAAAGGAGGACATCGCCAGAGGCACAGACGTAGGGGCAGGGCTTGAAGAAATTTGTGTGCAAATTGAAAGAAATCTTAGACACGCTAAGCATGTGCAATATTTAACATCGAAAAATTTGGTAAAGGTCTAAATAGTGACCCCAAACAATAAGGTTCAATTTGCACTTTACCCATACATATATATTATGTATCCTCCTCAGTATCCAAGCTGAGCTACGCCCATTGTTTCGGCACAAATGCAAAACTAAAGTAGGCACAAACAAGTATTGCCGAAAGGGCGATTCAAAAACTGAACTAGCAATATAATTTATTCATCAAAACACAATAAACATGTGGGCATTGAAAATGTGTCTCGTCCAGGAATTCCAGCGATAAACAAACAGAGTATGAAATGGTAAAGCTAGGGAAAACCAAAAAACAGAGAATAAGAAATTGCAACTGCCACTTTACCTCTCATCAAGAGAATTTCCAAAATACTGAAGGTAGCAACATGTGACTGGTCAGAGAGATCTGGAATCGGTTATGGCATCCAATATTTTCTTCTCCAGTTTAGATTCATCGATCCACAGGGAACTTTTTCGACGCAATAGCTCGTTCTTTTCTTTTTTCTTTTCTTCTCTCAACTTTTCCTTCATCCTCCAATGTTCAAGTTTTCCAGCTCTTTCTTTCAGCTGCAGTCACACCGATAAACACCCTTAGAATTACAAAATATTGGGCACTTCTTCCATCCCATGAACGTATAGGAGCAGCGCACAAACGTGCAATTGCTTAAAAAATATCAGCGAGCAACAAAGAAAGAGCACGAATATAAAATTATCTAACATCTTCTTTGTAGAATCTCAAGTTATATTCCATCAAATTTACATATACATAAATGAGATAGATTCTTGAAATAGCAGGTGTCTGGTAGAGAGGTGCCTAAAGGCTGTAATTAATGGAAAAGCTTTTTTTTTATTCCAACCTCCATAAATTTAGTTTATAAAAGTACAAGATCAATTCTATGCAAGACTAAATGTCTGTAAATACTCAAAGGGTGTCAGTGATTTCAATCAAAATTTTAATTTTCGTGCTCTAAACAAAATATGTATATTGGAAACTTCTGACAACATGCCAATCAAAGATATTTTCTCATTTCTAGTACCAAGATAAATAAGCTCAAAACATACTGATAGAGCTTCATGTATAATTTTCTCATTTACTAAAAACTGAAATAGAAGATAATCTAAATTGCTTCAAATACAATTGTGCTACTTCCCCCAAAATTTCCTAAGAGTAGGTCTTCTTTCAAATATTATGCTTATAAGTATAGTTGTATTGGGATAATGTTACATATACATTCTAATCATACATTCTTGATGTGTCACAAACAGGTCATTCATTCATTAATCTAAGTGATTTATAATTTTTTTTTACCGATTTATAACCTTCGTAATTACGAGCTCATTGACTAAGGTGACACCATATCATAAAATTAGTGTATGGATAATATTATTCTTGATTTTCAAACTTTAATTCTACATCCTGAGGACTGAAATTTTCAATTTTTCTGTTACGGTTATACACATTATCAGATGAAAGCAGAAATGAACTCAGGCAACTCCAGAAAAACATATATGGGAAAACGTGGACATTGAATCTTTAATAGCTATTTCTTTCAGCAAATCTCTTTCTACTTTGAAATTCTTCGCAATCTCAATCAACAAAAAAAGTGAAACATTAAAATTTCAAAACTGACAAGAATCAAGGTAAACATATTGCTAGCACTTACAATGGTTTGGCGAAGCTCTTCCTGGATCGTCTTCCGTTCTTCGGCTCTAACTTTGGCAGCTGCGTCCTTGAGCTTTTTACGCTCCTCATTGGCAACCCTAAGAGCCTCTCTCCTACCCTCGTCCTTCCGTTGCTTCTCAAGCCTCATGAGCTCAACCTCTTCGATGTACTCTTTACGGAGGTTTTTAACCTGTTTAGCATAGTCTCTGCGGAGCTGAGCAAGTTTGGCTTCGGCCTCTTTAGGGTCTTTGGTTATCTTCCAACTGCCAATGAATTCATTGGCTTCCAAGAACTTGTGGTTATGCTGGTGGTGATTATGATGAGAAGGCCTGTTAGTTGTTGATAAAAATCGCCTGAAATGTTTGCAGAGATTGGTGTATGTACACAACGCCATCTCCTGTGAGTGTGCCGAGGGAAGGATTGCTCACTGTCAACTCGCCGTCGCCAACTCTCGCTCTCGGAAGAAGCTCACAGTCGCCGGCCGAAGGAATCGCTCGTCGCTCGGAACTGCCGGGTTCGTCCCTCGCTCGCTCGCTCTCGGAAATGTTCGGACAGAGTCGATCGAAGCCCCCGCTCGGAATGCTCCGTCAGACGTTGCCGCCGAGCTCCCGCCTTCGCGAAGCTCTCCTCGCAAAATCGCTTCCGGCCGAAGTAAAGCAGTGTAGAATGGTTGCCCTAATTTTTTCTTCACCAATGTCTGCCGCGGGCCTTCACATCATTTTATTTCGTCTTTTCTAAATATCACCCTACTCGTTCAATTTAATTTTGTTTTTTTTATTCAAAATTTTTTAATTTAATTAATTCACCAAAAATTTCACATGCAATCGATAACTCTTTATCGTCTTACTTGGTTGGTGAGTTTTACAATTCGCTAAACCCAATTCCAATGAACAAGGAGTTGGGTCGACCAAAACATTTACTCATCGTCATTGTCGGAGAACAATCTAACTAAGATTATTATTAAAGTTATGGCAACAAAAACAAGATCGAGCAGCTCGAAATACAGAAACCCATCTGGGTAAATGGGTTTCACAGACAGCTACCTACCCACCTACCTCCACAGGTAGAAGATTCACGATCGACGACACTTCCCAACATCCCCACTGTTCATGAGAAGAAAAATTAATACAAATACTGAAATCAACTCGCACCCAATGACATTCTTCAAGAACACAAAACCAACGTCGAATGAGAGAGAGAGAGAGAGTAGGGTATCTCTCTTTCTCTCTCTCAAAGGATCCATTGCGCAGCGAGATAGAGAGAGAGAGCAGTAGGCTCGTCAGTTGGGTTCCCGCATTTCCAGAGTGTGATCCATTGACACGGGAGAGAGGGAGAGGGAAGCCATAGCAGGTGTCGCCATCAAAAGGGCGAAAGCGAAGCATCTAACTCTGTGAGAGAAGGAATTGACTGAATGAATGTCATCAGAGTTGTTGGTTCGATTAAGCATCCGGTGACTACACAAAGGGAAAATAATAAATCAACGTGCTTTATTTATTATTGGGGACAAACCAATCAACGTGGTTTGTTTTTTAACGCATATTTATATTTATTTACTCATTCATTTATAGACTAAACTTTAGATACAAATACAATAAATTAAATTTAACATCTTACAAACTATAAATATTGATGATCAGTCCAAAGTCCAGCTTGATGGCCTAAGATCTGGCCTCCAATTTTATACCATTTTTCATCCAGATCAGACCAGAAAGAGGAGTCTTAATTTAAAAATTACAGTCCCAGGAGAAGAAGGGTGAAGGAATAGCAGGAGAAGGAGCTACAACCACAACAAAAGCTTTCCCTATAATAACCAAATTACACAATGGCCGAAATTTCATCATCATAAAAGTGGAAAGCAAACTCAATAAACAAGAAAACAAAACATGGCCTCACCCCACAAGCTGGTCGAAAGGCTATCTATCAGCTCAGAAGACCAATCACGGCAGCCATTTTGCATTGCAATTCAAGAATATGCTCTCATGGGGGGGTAGGCTAGCCAGCCTACCACACTGTAGGACACCCTTAATTCACTCTCCTTTCTTTTCTTTCAGTTTCCATTTCTAAACCAGCTTTCCAATATATGTTATATCATCACATTGAAATATGCAGTACCTTCATTTCCTAGCACCTATGCAAGTCAACATTCCGGTCAGTGTTTCACCCGTTTGAGTTTGAGTCCGCTAACATAGCAAGTATCTCCCTATCATTGCATTTCGACTCAATTGCCAGCTGAAAAAGGGTTTTTCCTTCTCCATTAACAGCACGCGGCTCAGCCCCCCTGTCGATAAATCGAGAAAACTTTTATCCTCTTTATTGGATGTTAACAATTCCCCAAGAAAGTCGTTGTTTCTCTTTTGATTCATCCAAAATTTCAGTTATTTACAAAAAAAAAAAACAAATAGCATTGTGCACCCCACACAAGATTGCCGACAAACACAGATGTACATGAAGGAGATAATCGAAACACCATAGGTCTAAAGAAAATATAGTGCACAAATTTGAACAGGGACTAAAATGCTAACCTTGTAAGAAGTAACTTTGCAAATGCAGTTTTGCCTTTAAGGACACACAAGTGAAGTGGAGTTTGACCTCTTGAGTCGATAGCGTTTATATTGGCAGCATACTGCAGGAGAAGCTCAATCATCCCAATGTCAGAGTTTTCACAAGCAAGGTGCAAGAGTGTGCGTCCATCTAGATCCTCCATGGTCTGGCTTTCACTAGCACCTCCAAAATTCAAAGAGCTACTGGAAGTTCTGTCAATCCCATCACGGGGCATGTAACAAGACCCATGTTGAAGGCCTGTGTTGTCTTGCAAAAGAGTTGCTTTAGCAAGAGATAAAGACCCCCATGAAGCTTGGTCATACACAGTATTCATGTCTGTCTCGGAGTTGACAATGTGACGATAAACGGCTTTCTTGTCATTAGAGCGTACGCCCTCCCACATTTGTAGTGCAACTAAGTGAGGGTATTGATTGTCTTTTGGCTTACGAACAAAAAGCTTTTCTGCATACTGGGGTAAAAAAGAATACACATTCACATCCAACATCTTTTAACAATTTAACCTCTGCAAAAAGGCAGAAAGGAAGATAATTTTACACAGATGACAAATTTAACAAGGATCCAATAGTTAAGTGACAATTTGGGTCAAGTGTCTTTCATTACTTGTATATCTTACAATGGCTGCCTCAGGAGAGTCGAGAATTCTGTCGAAAGGAAGTAGATAATATGTAGAAGAGATTTTTAGGTTCAATTACTAGATGAAACTATTTTCACTTGAGATACAAGCTTTTTTTTTTGTTTAGTTGTTTACAAAAAAAAATGCCTTCCAATAACAAACAGGAAGGTCCATTCCTTCCTAAAGAGAAGTGCAATTCAACAGTTTCATGTTTCAAGAAGATTTCAATAGTGTATTGTTTGTTAATTTCATGAAGGCAGATAGTTTTACGATTCCTCTCAGTAACAAATAGGAATGACAGCCTAGCTTTTTTTGACATCTAGAGACACGACCCGACAAAACTCACTATCGTTTTCATCAACAAAATACACTATCTCAAGACTTTGGTTCAAGAAGTTATCAACTAATTATGGTACACACGTTTCTCACACAAATTGATGGCACCCGATGAAAGGGAAAATACCATTGTTTTAAAAAAAAGAAAAAGAACTATATCAAGTGATATGAGAAGACTAGTATCTTAAAACATCATACCTTCGCATGGATGAATTTCTCCTTTATTGATATAGAATCAGAATGATTGGGTTTGTTGATGAAAAGCAACTGCTGTTTATCAGATTTGTAAAACCTTCATCAAGGAACAATAGACAAACATTACAACAAAACCAAGATGAAACCTACTAGTTAGTTGTATGCCTTGACGTAGGAAGTAAAGGGGAGCTTAATTTACCCTGTGGAGGCAAGATCAACCTGAAAAGCACTTCTTGATTGCAACAGCTCCTCCCACACAGAGTTGGCAAAGGTATTGCCAAGAGACTGAAATAAGCTGATAACAGAAGGCTCCCATACTTTGACATCCAATGTTAGAGATCTTACCTGAAATAGTAAGATAGAGGAAATTATTGTTGAACAATATCACAATTTAAATCCATGCACAAATAGAATGATAAAAATAACAATTTTAACATGAAACTGTTCATCCCCTCCCCCTTTTCGATGTTAAACCAGATGACATTTTAACCTCCATCCATGGCCAGAATAATTCACCAAAAAAAATGTCATCAAAGAACAATAAAAATTCTAGTCAATTATATATGTGAGAGTTGTATGGGACCTAGCGAATACTCAACGTCCTTGTGGTAACGCTGCATGCGTGAAGTTTGATGAGAAAAGAAAAAAAGAAATCTATTTAAGGATTATTAGGTATTATTTTGCAATGATAAACCTTTTTCCATAAAATCACAATAAAGAATCAAAATTACATTCACTTGTGGTTGATAAAACTTTACTTTATTTGATTTTATCATGGGCCATTGATCACCTGTTCAAGAGGCAAAAATCTATGGATGTTGGCATATGGACATTAAGTACAGGTCAAACACGGGACAGTCTCATGCATTATCTACTCAAAAGTAAACACAATAAAGCAGAGTATGCTAATGATCAGGTACAGATAAAGACTCAAAACTCTGTAAGTTTCTAGTTGTCATAAGTTTGTCACATAGTAATATACTATGCATGTCTCACAGAAAAATATACCAATACTAGTAATACACATCTCAGATATAGTTATAACACTTATGGTCCTAATTTCTGTAGCACTAACCAAAAAATAAATGTCTTTAATAATCAGAATGAGTGTATAGTTCTAAATATTTTAAGGATCATCTTTTTGCTATGATCATATCCAACTAGATAGACATAGCTATCTCGCAGAGTTAGTTTCGACTGCTGTCTTTTTTTTATTTGCGTTTTCTAAGGAGAATTATATATATTCTCCTTGTACTTTTTTTATCTAATACAATTTAGTTCCCTATCAAAAAAATAGAAAAAAAAAAATCATGTTACAGAGTTTCCCAAATGAAATTCTTGGTTTAGCCACAAAAATGTGAACGGTAGTGGGTTGCAACCATATAAAATTTGATATAGACTTGTCATGGCAATTAAGTAACTAAGTAGTCGGAACATCCAAAAAGGAAAAATATGATGTAATTTAAGAAGAAAATACAAAGTTTGATTATCTACCTTCGATATGTGTACACCAAGATTACGGTGAACGCCGGAGCATTCAATGCAAACAAGAACTCCTAGGTTTAAAGATGCCCAATCTGGTTCAGGGGCACCACAATCAGCACATTTATCATTCCCGCAAACTTTTCTCAGTACATCAATAGGCTTCTCAATTTTTAAACAGGACCGTTGCTGTAGCAAATTCCTGGATGGGCGATCATGATGAGAAGAAGACAAGCTCCTCTCGTTCGTAAATTCTTCAATTGCAGTATGATCAAAATCAGAACTTTCAAAAGAACTACTCTCACTGGCAGACCGTTCATGGCCACTTCCCATGGGACTAGCTGATAAACACTAGAAAATAGTATGACTAGTCAAAATCATGGAGAATGTTTGAGAGAAACAAAAACAACTTGTTTCTTATAAAACAAAACATAAACAACTTGTGGAAAACAATGTAAATACCCTCTCAGGAGCCTGAGAACTAAGTAAAGAAGCAATAACTCCTGTTATTTTCTCAATCCAATCCATTTGATCCATTGCACTCTCTGCCTGCGCTAACAAGCACAAATAATTTCCAAGATGTGAAACCTTTTTTTAGAAGTTTAGATTGAAATTCATAGGAGTGAAAGCTCAAGGAAAAAAAGAATAAGCTGAACTCAAAGTCAAACCTGCAGAGTGTAATTTTTTGTAGGTGAAATGATCCTGAAGCAAAACCTAAGATCTGATTGGTCGGCGTCAACTTTGATTGTTGATGTTAGCAAGTTCACAGTGTGATGTGCAACAGATTTCTCATCATGTACTCCACCATGATAATGCGAAGAAAGCCAGCGGCTGAGTAGTCCAGATCCAATCTCAGAACTATTCCTCTGATTGGTTAGTTGACCTGAGTTACCCTACAACCAAAAAAACAATTATATGAACTAATGTGTGAAGAAGAACAAAATCCATGACCTTTTCGTCATAGCTGATTTTCTATCAAATTACTTACTGATGGTTTGATGCACTGTTTTCGATAATAATACAACATGCCACGACTATCAAGAACAAAAAATCTTCTTTTCCAGTCACCTCTCAAGTTTGACGACCGTTTTGAGAGATAGCCCTGTCGAATGGTTTGAACCTGGAATATCACTGAATATTAATATCATCGAGATAATCATTGCAAATAGAAAGAATGATGTACACAAGTAACCAGTTCAACCTTTCCCCTCGCAGCAGATTGCATTACTGCCTCTATCATTTTATGCGAACTTCTACCAATGGTTTGTATACCATCTCCATTTGGAGATCCGTTAGAGCCATTGGAAGACCACCTACTCTCTCGATCGACCTGCCTTTTGTACTCTTGCATCCTTTCGTTGAGAGCTGCTTGCTCATAGTTGGATCTTTCTCGTGACTGTTGAGCATAAGTCAATACCTGTCAAACACAGACAAAAAAGAATCAAAGTTAATCTTAATAGAAAGACAATAGAGAATAAAAAATTCATCTAATCATTTTGTCCATCTTCAGGTAAGCCCATCTTTTTAAATCTTAACTGAGAAATATTGTCCAAGCCAAAATCATACAAACACAGTTGATGGAAAAGAGAACAAACAGCAGACTAAATGATTAATAATATTTCTTTGATGACAATTCTCTCTCTCACACCTTTCTCTCCACTCTGCCCTACCCCCAATCTTCATCTTGCATCATATCGACTTTGAGGCAGAAAATTAACAACTAAGTTATTGGCTTTATATTTAACAAATTCAGCTAGTCATGTAGCTATATGTGCCCATATATCTCCAACAGATGTCAATTCAGCAAATGAACTTTTGACATTCACTTACTTCAAGCGGCCAATCAACTGCAGAAATCAAACCATTAAGTTTCCAAAGACTTCAGAACAAAATCATTTGGGCTAATTTATCAATCTTTCTTGATATTGTTCTTCTCTCTATATGGAGAACTCTTGATTATTCCTCTTAGCACTTGCAATTATAAAATTGTTTAAAATAGTAACACAAACTTAGAAAGGCCAAATGAAACGGTAGTATTCGTTCAAAAATGTACAATAAATAAACCGTGAGAAAAATTTATCTATGCTCTTCTACAAACTCCAACCAGCTATACACCAAACAAACCAAACTGGAGCCAAAAGAAGAGCTCTCTATAAATTTGGTTTATTAAGCTTAATATTGGCGGCTCCACAGAATTGAAATTTTCTCATTCCATGGCAAAACCTTATAAAATTAGTAGCCAGTGTCCAACTGAAGACACAAGTAAAATCAAACCTGATTAATGTATGGCTCCATTTGATGTAACAGCTCATACCCCTACAGAAAGAAAAAAGGCAGAAAAATGAGCATGTTGTGGTGTATGTGATAGTAATCAGATAAAACGTTACTAGTGAGAAGAGATCCACCTGTTTGAAGTATCGGAGATGTGCATCCATCGTCCCACTCACTGCTTCCAAAAATTCAAACCTTTTCTTGGCCTCAACATTAGAAAGAGCAGTTACCTGTTCGATGGGGGAGAGAAAAAATTATAAAAATATTAAGAACTGCAACTAAATACCTTAACTAGTATTACATCATGCTAAACAAAAAAAAAGGAGTAGATTATTACCAAATTAAAGCGAGAATGCTCAAAGGAAGATCTTGCACTGTGAAGTTCCTGGAATGTGTTGCACCATGTCAAAACAGTGAAGGATTTTCACTATTAACACAACTCATGGAAAGGATAGATAGTTAAATATGCAAATTACTTTTTGCATAATACCTCTTCCAAAAGTGTAGCTACATCATTTTTAGTGCCCTTCCTCAGCGACAAAAACTTCTCACGTGCCTGGAGAATCATTATTTTAACTTACATAAATATGCACAAGATAGTACTACTGACAAAGAAAACATTTGCATGATAATTACTCCTCCCCTCCCAAGAAAAGTATGTAACAGGAAACTATTGGTCCCAGGATTCTATTAAGACAGTCCATCAACAAAGAAAAAGGCTAGGCTATTATAAAATATGAAGGCAATAAACAACAAATAATAATTTTAATTTCATCATATGACATACAAACACGACAAAAGGCTTCTCAAGTGGTAGTGCACCAATAAATTAATCCAAAAGCACTCCACCAAACAGGTGCCAGTTAAAACTTCACAACGCCATTTCTAGAATAAAAGTTCATTTGTTGACAAAAAAGACAAACTCATCAAGAACTATAACTACTGAGCACCTGGTCATAAAGAAGGCTAGCCTTATCAAATCGTTTTCTTGCCTCCTGCATGAAGACAGGAATAGTTAAAGATGAACTTATGGAGTGAAATATCATTAAAAATAAAAATAAGCCAAATAGTCACTATAGTAAGTTAATTAGACACTAACAAAGTAAGACCTTGATGAATCCATCCGACATGGGTAGGTTTACTACTTGAGCACAACTAAAAAACCATTAAAAAAAGCATCACATATGCTTCATCCATTAATTCACTTAATATGCAGCAGGTAAAATTATCAAGCAAATATTAACAAAGAAGTAATGCTACATTTACTCTTTATTCCTACTTTTTAATTCTTACTTCTTGACGTGATAAACATTGATTGATACAATTAATGTAATAAATTATAAATAATTAAAAAAATCATTAATTGCACCAATCAATGTTTCTTGCGTCAAGAAGTAAGAATAAAGAATACTGATAGACAGTAAACATAACATTATTTTTAACAAAGTGTAGGTTTAAGCCTCAAGAGCACAACCAAAAAATAAATCATCGCTAGGATTCACATCTATTTCTTTCCCATTATTTTATTTCATATCTAACTGATACATTGATCATGCGTAAAGCGTAAATGAAGCTCCGATATCACCTTACCTTCACCTCATGCAAATCAATATTAACGAAGTGTAGCAATCTGTCATTTAACATATGCTCCACCTAAGTTGAAAAGAACAGGAGAAAAAGAAACGTCACAGATCATAAATAAGTTATCGGCTCAACATTGTTTATAACAGGCTATAGCACTGCATGGTGCTCAATAAGTTCTGGCATGACAATTCAGAAGCCTAGAGCAGTCATTATTTCCTTTTCTTTCGCAAGAGGAATTTTTTTCCTCCATTGTATTTCCCGTTACTGATATTTTAATTCTTAATAGAAAAAAATGAAGCATACAATAAGTTGCATACAAAAATATTGTTTATAACATACCAAATTGCAAGTATATGTGCATCATCTGATTGAAAATATATGTACAGATATCAGAATTATACCTGGGACCGAAGAACTTCCTTGTATGTCCCAATTTCCCTCAGAGCAATCGTAAATTTGGTCATAACAGGGCCTAAAAAAGCATAGTTTCACTCAATTCAACCAGAAAACGTCAAGTTGTCGTGGTTTTAACAAATTAAGCCACTAGCATGGTTTCCTTTCCAAAGTCCTCATGGTTACCGCTTAAAAACGTGTGTAAATTGCGAACATTAAAGTCATATAGAAAACTGTTTTGAATTTCAAATCACTCAACATCATACAGCACTATATTTGCCTTGAATGTCAAACTAATAAGTTTATTTCTGCCTATACAAATAGCTTCAGCTTTGTACGATACCAAGAAAATTTAAACAACTAAGCAAACCTCCAAAGGCCACACTTATGGGATCATTATGCCCTCCACCAAAAGTTTCCAGGGCACTTGCAAAGGCAATGTCTCCATCATAAAACTCTCCGAGCCCTTCACTACCAAGAGAAAATTTTTTGCAATTAACATTCTTTAAGCCATTCCAAGTCCATAATATAAACATTTCATCAAAACTACATCAAAGTGAAGTGCGAGTTAGATACCATCATGTAATTAGTAAATAATTAGCAGAAGTTGCAAGATTCTCTCACATAACAAGTTACCAAGAAAAGCCAATACCTTCATGATTTCGCACTTTCCTTTCAAATAGAATTAAAGTTGAAAAAGAAAAAGAACTATGACAAAAATACCCATATTCTTACAAGATTTTAAATATAACAAGAGATCCAAGTAATAGAGCATTTCAATTAAACAGCGAAGCTTTTTACTCATAATAGGCACTATATGATGAGCAGTGTATGACAATCAGTCCTTAGCAGATTGACTTCTGCTCCAACTCCACTTGAGGAGCAGTTAGGAAGAAAGGTTACGGCCACAGGAGGAAAAAAACTCAGAACTCTTGAAGAAAAATTAGATTTGTATACATCTCCTTTTTAAGTTGAATTCCCTCTTTATAAGCTTTTCAATTAAGAGTTGTAAGTTAATCAACAATTATCGTAATGTACATGTGTATAGTCTGTTATTTGACAAGATTAATATGCATCTTATTCTAGTCTAAGAACAGAAAGTAAACAGAGTATAAAGATAAAATCAACTTCTTAATGAGAATGCTTTTCACAATACTTTTCAGTTAATTCCACATGATTTGGTCGAAAAACTCCCCTACTGTGTTTAACTCGTTTGGGACCATTGAAGGCATTTTGGGTTATGTATGGTAATGAAACATCGAAGCCTTGATCCCATTTTGGGTTATGTATAGTAATGAAACCTCAAAGCCTTGGTCCCGAAAAAGAGCTCCATCATGGTACAGTTTTTAGTTAAGCTAAACCATTTTATTAACATGTGAAAAAGGTAATTGACTTTCTGTGGAACCAAAAGGTGGAAAGATATTAACAGAACAGCTCTTTCACAGAAATGAATATGACAGGCAAAGTAGAAGTTAAGAGAAGGTACAAAGTTAAATCTAACATACGTGTATTTTCGACATCCTTTATAAAACTTTAAGCTTCTCTCCCTTAAGGATTCAGAACTCTCCTCCAAGCTTTGTATCTGTTTTCCAAAGACAGTAATAACAACTCAATTTCACCCGTAACTTTATCAGAAACTCAGATACTAAAGGATAACCAATTAACCATCACTGTCATGCTAGGACAATACCATGCAAACTGGAGCTGGACATTAAATCGTAATAACTTAACTGAAGGACTAGAAAAATGAGTGAATGCGGAGGTCAAACAATTTCCATCTTTAGCACAATCATGGTAAGTTATCTATTTGTCATAGACCACTAAAATAAGTCATAAAAGCTCTTTGAATCTTTAAGAGATGCATATTAAAAAGAAGACTAAACATCCCCAAGAAAAAGAGGAGAAAAAACCTAAGAACACCTAAAAGAAGCACAGAAATTTACAGTAAAATATCATCCAGAAATTCCAAATGGAAGATATTAGCTTAACAATCTGATTTGAGCAGAGGGCAGATTGAAAAGTTTCCATTGTTAGTACAAACTAAATAATTATTGGGTTGAACTTACCATAATATTAGGAGATTCATATCCACTCAATTAATAAGTTTTCCTATAATAACAAACTCTTCAAAACATCTATGAGCTAAAAGACATAACTCGACAACCTTAATAAAAAAAACATCTCTTTAAGGAGTCTTAAAGCAGAAAAAAAAACCTTTCCCTACACGACAAGAGGTTTAAAAAATTTAGGAACTTTTGGCGCATGATTTATAAAATTGAAAATTTTCTCGTTCCTACACCTCTAACGAGCCAAACAGCAATTAAAACAGTCAACCATGTTGGATTAACTCCAAAAAGAGTTGAAAGAGAGAGAGGTGACCTGCTTGCGGAACATAGGAGAATCATCGAGCTTTGCAAAATGCATTTTCCGAGAGCCACAGTAAGATTTCCTCTCTGTTTTGATAAAATAAATATCGATCACAGTTCCATCAAAACAAACCTAATTTCGCATCCCAAGCGCGATTCATCAAAAACCCAAACCAGATCTCTCGCATTTCACTCCGATCTAAGCCAACATTGAAACCATCTCTTCCAAAAATAAATAAATAAACTACCCTAAATTGTCCTTCCGAAGAGACCTTTTTTCAACAACAGAATTGACACATTCCAATGCAAAATATATCGTTTGTGATCGCGATTTGCCCAGATATCAGTCTCCAGTGGGAGTGAAATAAAACTTCCCAAATTTACGCTCCAAAAACCAACCCTCTTTATTATATCTGTTCCCGGTTTTGGAAGAGCTTGATTTGGGCATCCAAAACCCTAAACAACAGAAAAAGAAAACAAGAATACAAAGACTGCAGAATGAGCAAAAGAGAAGGTACAGAAAATCTGCGCTCAAGGGTGTGATTTTATAGCTAATGGGTATGTTGAAAATTGAGTGTGAACCGATTCCAACGTTTCACTTCCATTAAACTGAAGAATGTCGAAGGGAAAACGATGGATTTGAGACAGAGAGAGAGAGTGTGTCGTAGATAAAAGCGAAAATGAACAGCCTTTTTTCACTGTATCTTCCTCCCTTTCTTCCTCTTTTCTTTAATCTCTTTTAGCTTTACTTGCGGAGAAGAGGAAGGACTTCGCCTTGAGCTTCAAAAGCCACCGAAACTATGTCGTTTCTGTGGGTTCGTTCTGGTTGTGAAGAACGACGTCGTTTAACTTGCTGAAACGGAAACTGTCAGTTTCGGTCTCTGACAATCATGACCTTTTTTAAGGCTTTCGAGATTAAAAAAAAGAGAGAAAACAAATAACTTGTTTTGCCACTCGCTACATCTGCGCGTTTCCGTACTTTCTTCCTTTATATTTTTATTTGTTCAAATAAATTATTTTTATATGGGAAAATAACAAATTAACCATCGTTGTTTGCGATCAATAATGTCAAGATAAATGCGTAGTGGACAGTTAGTTCTCATGTGTAGTGGACAGTTAGTTTTCATGCATAGTGGACAGTTAGTTCTTCTCAGTTACTTTTTTTCATTCTGTAGCAGTTTCCTTTCACTCCTATAAAGGAGAAGTACTCTGTAATGCCGATAGTAACTTTTTACCAAATACATTAATTCTCTCAAACTTCTCTCCTTCTAACTTGGTATCAGAGCCACCCATGGCTTCTTCTAGTAGTACAGTTCAACCTGTCTCTCAATCTTCCCCAGTTCAACCTGTCTCTCAATCTTCCCCTGCTCTTCCTTCTCTTCCATTCATCAATCAACCACTTACAGTAAAACTTGATTCCTCTAATTATCTTATTTGGAAAAAGCAAATTCTCAACATTGTCATAGCCAATGGTCTTGAGGCTTTCCTTGATGGGTCATCTTCTCCTCCTCCCCAGTTTCTGGATGCTTCCCTTCTTCAGATAAATCCAGAATTTTCTATTTGGCAGCGTTATGACAAACTTATCATGAGTTGGCTATATGCTTCACTCACTGACTCTCTTCTTTCTCAGATAGTCTGTTATACCTCCTCTTCTACAATCTGGTCAGCTCTCAATAATCTCTATTCATCAACCTCCTTGGCTCGTTTATCTGAACTACGTGGTCAATTACATAATCTCTCCAAAGATGGGTTGACAGCATCAGAGTATATACAAAAATTGAATTCTATTTGCAATACCTTTTCTGCTATCGGAGAGCCAGTATCCTCAAAAGATCAACTGATTTACCTCTTCAATGGTCTTGGCAGTGACTACAACTCATTTGTTACATCTATCACTAGCCGCCTAGAGCCACCTGCTATTGAGGAAGTTCATAGTCTCCTCTTGAGTTATGAACACCGCCTTGAGAAACAAAATAGCATACCTTCACTAAGCTCTCTTCATGCCAACTTCTCATCTGTTTCCACTGGTCGTCACTCAAAGCCCTCCTTCTCGGCTCCTCATCCAAGGTTCTCACCTCCAGCGCCGATATCTGCGCGAATATCTTCATCAACCGTCAACGGCATTCTCGGCAGACCGGTGTTCACATCACCCACTTGGAAACCCAACAAATTTACTCACCAAAAACCCAAGTGTCAGATCTGCCACAAAATCGGACACACAGCTTCGGTGTGTTATCATCGCCTAAATGCTTCGTTCAAGCCTCAACCTCCTCCTCCAAAAGCTTATCATACAACTGCTTCTTCAACAGAGATATTTAATAATGGAGTTTCACAACCACACAGCAACTCTTCATCCTCACCGTCCACTTGGATTCTTGATTCTGGAGCCACCCATCACTTCACTCCTCAAGAAAGTGATCTCCAACCAGCTCATCCATATTCTGGTCCAACTAATGTAATTGCTGCCAACGGTAATACACTCACCATCTCTCATATTGGAAACTCCTCTATTTCTTCTTCTACAGCAAATCTTCAACTATTAGATATTCTTCATGCCCCTTCTATGACCACTCGACTTATCAGTGTTCATAAGCTTTGCTGTGACAATGACGTCATGGTTGAATTTCACCCATTTTTCTTTCTTGTCAAGGATCGGAACTCTAGTACTGTTCTTCTTCGCGGCAATGTTCATCAAGGTCTTTACACCATTTCTTTGCCGTCGCCTCCTCCACCAACTACACTTCTTGCTTCCACTGTGGTCCCTTCTCAACTGTGGCACTTTCGTTTAGGACATCCCCATTTTTCTACTGTTAAAAGAATTTTATCTTCGTGTAATGAATCTGTTTCTCATGTTTCTCCTTTTCATTGTCATGCATGTAATATAAGCAAATCTCACCAGTTGCCATTCACTGAATCTACTTCTTGTGCTTCGTCTCCTTTTCAACTTATTCATTCTGACGCCTGGGGTCCTTCCCCAGAACTTTCAACAACAGGGGCACGATATTTCTTGTTGTTTATTGATGACTTTAGCCGTTTTACATGGCTCTATCCATTAAAAACTAAGGATGAAGTTCTTACTCATTTTATTCAATTCTATAATATGATCCTTAATCAATTCCATATTTCCATTTCCTCCATTCAAACAGACTGGGGTGGTGAGTTTCGATCACTCACTCCCTTCTTACTTTCCAAAGGCATTCATCATCGCGTTTCTTGCCCATACACTCCAGCTCAAAACGGACGAGTGGAACGTAAAAACCATCACGTTGTTGAAATGGGACTTTCCTTGTTTTTTCACTCTCACGTTCCATTGAAATTTTGGCCTTATGCCTTCTCCACTTCCGCTTTCCTCATCAATCTCCTACCCACTCCTGTTTTAAATTTTTCCTCTCCTTATGAGTGTCTTTTTCATAAATCTCCTGACTACTCTCTCCTTCGTGTGTTTGGGTGCCTTTGTTATCCTTGTCTTCACCCGTATTCTCCTCACAAACTATCTCCTCGTTCATCAAAGTGTGCTTTTCTTGGTTACAGCCCCCATCACAAAGGGTACCTCTGTTATGATATGTCATCCACCCGTCTCTATATTAGTCGTCATGTTATTTTCTATGAAAACATATTTCCTTTCTCTGTCCCATCCTCTTCTTCGTCATCTTCCTCCACTACTTTAACCCTTCCCATTTTGCCCCTTACTAATCCTTCTTTTTCTTCGCCTGTTCCTATTCCTGCTTCTTCCTCCTTTTTACCTTCTATTTCTGACAACTCCTCTCCTGCTCCCTCTCCATCTCCTTCTCCTGTTTCCGCTATTCCAAATAACTCTGGTACTGATAATCAACACCCCATGCAAACTTGATCTAAGTCTGGTATTGTCAAACCACGGGTATTTTGTGTTCCCCTTGTTCACGATTTATTTGAACCTGTCACCTTTCTTCAAGCTGCCAAACACAAACATTGGATGGATGCCATGCTAGCTGAGATTCGTGCATTACGCCTCAACAACACTTGGTCATTAGTTCCTCCTCCTCCTGGACAAAAAGTGGTTGGCTGTAAGTGGATTTTTAAACGTAAGTCCAATGCTGATGGTTCCCTTAACAGGTTCAAAGCCCGTTTAGTCGCTAAAGGTTATGATCAAACTGCTGGGGTTGATTTCACTGAGACGTTCAGCCCCATTATTAAACCTCAGACGATACGTTTAATCTTTTCCTTGGCTTTTTCAATGAATTGGGACATATGGCAGTTGGATGTTTCCAATGCCTTTCTTCATGGTGATCTCACTGAAGTGGTTTATATGTCTCAACCTCCTGGATTTATTGACAATCTTCATCCAACTTGGGTTTGTCGGCTTCACAAATCACTTTATGGCTTGAAATAGGCTCCCCGTGCCTGGTACACTAAACTACAAACCGCTTTATTCCAGTGGGGTTTTATTATGTCCCGTGCCGACAACTCCATGTTCATCTACAAACGCCAAACCACGGTTATAATCATGCTTGTTTATGTTGACGATATTCTCGTTGCTGGCAACTCCAAGACCTCTGTTGATGGCCTTCTTCACTTTCTAAAATCTCGTTTTGCTATCAAAGATCTCGAATTATTACACTATTTTCTTGGCATCTCTGTCACTCGTTCTTCCTCTTCTCTTCTTCTCCCTCAATCCCAATATATCTCTGATCTCCTTGCTCGTGCGCGAATGGTGGACTGCAAACCCGTTCCGACACCCATGGTCTCTGGCATCCAACTATCCAAATCTTTTGGCTCTCCTCTACTTGATGGTTCATTATTTCGGAGCTTAGTCGGTGCCCTCCAGTATTGTACCCTGACACGGCCTGATATAGCCTTCGCCATCAATAAACTGTGTCAATTTATGCACTCGCCAACCGATCTCCACTGGCAGGCCTTGAAACGCCTTCTTCGCTACCTACAAGGTACTCGCTCTTATTCCCTCTCTTTTCAACCATCGTCATCGCAGACTATCACTTGTTTCACCGATGCTGATTGGGCTGCCTGCCCTAATGATCGCCGAAGCACCAGCTCTTTTTGTTTATTTGTTGGCTCCAATCTTGTCTCCTGGTCTTCTGCCAAACAGTCTGGCGTCTCTCGTTCCAGTACCGAGGCCCAATACAAAAGCGTTGCAAATGGGGATTCAAAGGTCATCTGGATCCGGTCTTTACTGCAGGAGCTTGGTTTTCAGTCGTCTGCTTGCCCAGTGATTTATTGCGACAATATCAGTGCAACTTATATGGCTTCCAATCCTGTTTTACACTCCAAATCTAAACACGTTGAAATTGATTTTCATTTTGTACGTGACAAGGTTTCACAGGGTGCACTCTCAGTTCAATTCACTCCATCCTCAACACAGCTAGCTGATGGACTTACCAAACCGCTTCCTTTGTCTAAGTTTCAACAGTCTCGGTTCAATCTCCGCGTTGTTCCCCCTTGAGATTGAGGGGGGATGTCAAGATAAATGCGTAGTGGACAGTTAGTTCTCATGTGTAGTGGACAGTTAGTTCTCATGCGCAGTGGACAGTTAGTTCTTTTCAGTTACTTCTTTTCATTCTGTAGCAGTTTCCTTTCACTCCTATAAATGAGAAGTACTCTGTAATGCCGATAGTAACTTTTTACCAAATACATTAATTCTCTCAAACTTCTCTCATTCTAACTCAAGTCAACCACTATTTTTTATTTTTTAACAAATTAACCACTGACGTATGGAAAAATGACAAAGCCAACATCGCTGTCACGTTTGCCGTTAACAAATTGATCTAGAGTTGCGGTGTTTGTGGAAAGAAGGTCAAATTTGGCCTGGAAGCCACGGCGGTCCGTGGAAAGAAGGAGACACCCAAATTTGGCCTAGGACGCCTCTGTGGCTTCCATCAGAACATCTTCTGCAAAACTTTTTGGCTTGGACACCGTGTCGGTGTATGGAAAAAAATTTTATCGTAAATTTGAGGGCTTAAACGAGTGATTTTAGTCCCAAAAAAGGGGAGTCATAGGGTAAACCCTATGATAAGTTGTAGATCTCTAAGAGAACTTCAATTTGATACATTCTGCAGCCAATTCTGACACTTGTAGCCAAAGTTATAGTCTTTTAAAGTTGAAGAGGTTAAAAATTTAATAAAAATTTTAGATTCGTAAAACATATACATAAAGACCTCGAAGTAACCATGAAACACTAAAAATCAAGAACTGTTGCGGATTGTAAAGTAGCAATGCATGAAAACAAAGAATTCCAAGAATAGGCAGTGTCCAGAGACGTCGCGACGTCTCAGGACCCTTTGGCCTGGACGCCGCGACGCCCTGTCAACTTCCTAACGATGAACGTGACAACGATGTTGGCTTTGTTATTTTTTCATACGTAAGTGGTTAATTTGTTAAAACTAGTTAAAATTATAAAAAGGAAAAATGACAAATTAATCATCGTGGTTTGCGATCAATGACAAGTCAAACCTTGGAGATTATTTTTTAACAACTAAAACCCTGAACTATGGGAAAATGTCGCCGGCGACCTCGCAGTTACGATTTTCGTCCAGAGCCGTCGAGGTTAACGCCCCGTTTGTACCCTGTCTAGCAGCGTCGAACGGAGTTGAAGGGCGATGGCAGAGCCAACGGTCGAATCGTCCAGAGCCGACCGAAGTACGACATTCGTTGGCCGTTGGATCGACTAGGATCGTCCCTCATCTGGATCGACGGCCAGGATTGAATCTAGCGTCCCTGCCAGATGTGATGACGGACAAAGATCCTTGGCTGTTGGATCGAGCGAGGGACGTGCCTCAGATCGACGGCCAGGATTTAATCCGCCTGGCGAAGACGGACGTCGATCATTGTCCATTGGATCCTCGCCTGGATCGAACGGTCAGTAGTGACTCCAAATTAATTGGGTCACGTGCGGGTCACATGCGATCCTAAATCACCAGAATTCCCCATTATGACGGACGTCCGTCGTTAAATAACACGTCATCATCCTCTGGACGACATCCGTCTTAACATGACGGACGTCCGTATGAAAATGACGGGCGTCCGTCACTCCCGGATTTTATACTAAAACCCTAACAGAGTCGAGCACAAAAAGTCCGACCATTGCCATAGATATTCGAGAGAGAGAACTTGTTTCCCCTGACCAACTCCCTCAACGTAAGCGAACGAACAAGAGTGTTGCACATCACATGGAGTCGTCAAGGTGTGCTTCTTCATCATACATGGTTGAAGAATCCATTGACTATGGAATGGAGGTGGATCCTAATCCTAATCCTATTTCGGCAGTAGAGACCAATGAGAATCGGTGGTTCTACCACGAAGCCGGTATAGAATTACGTTCAATCTCGGGACCCCTGGAATTGGAGCTACGTTCGATATGTGACTCAGAGGATGATGATTGGGCAGAGAGTATGCATCCCCAAATTGAATGTTCGTCCTCGGAGCTCTGTCTGGGTAAGAAGTATAGTGCGTTGAAGGATATTAGAGATGAAGTGGTTAATTATGCTTTGAAAAATGGGCACAGGATCAGGTTTGTTAAAAGCGAACGACATCGGATAACTGCTGTGTGCAGTGATGGATGCAATTGGCGGCTTCACGCTTCAAAAATGAAAGGTGCGCTGACCTTTCAAATTAAGAGCTATAATGAGGAGCACACATGTGCACGACAAATGGAAAGCCGACACGCTTCCTACAAATGAGTGGCAAACCAATATTTGGATAGATTAAAAAGTCAACCCAAGTGGGACCTTGCTTCCATAATTGAGACTGTAAGGAAGGACTTTAATGTCAATATTTCTCTGAGTCTTGCTAGAAGGGCAAGGAATTTAGCACAGACTTTAAACGAAGGGGATGGTGACGAACAGTACAAGCTACTTTGGTCCTACGCAGAAGAGATTCGAAGATCCAATCCAGGTAGCACACTGTTGTTGGTGGTAGATTTTCCAGATTTGGTGGCCCGTCCAAGTCCAATATTTAAAAGAATGTACATGTGTTTGGATGCGTGCAAGAGGGGTCTGAAGGAGTTTGGTAGACCCATTATTTGTCTTGATGGCTGTCACTTGAAGGGGTCGTGCCCAGGCCAATTGCTCACAGCTGTCAGCATTGATGCCAATGATGGGATTTATCCAGTTGCTGTGGCACTTGTTGAATTAGAATGCAAAGACTCCTGGACCTGGTTTTTGTGTTGCTTGCTGACGGACTTAGACAGTGACATAGGCAGAGGATGGACACTCATTTCCGATCGACAGAAGGGGTTGGTGCCTGCTATTGAACAATATGCACCAGCAGCTGAGCATCGATTTTGCCTAAGACATTTGTATGCCAATTTCAAAAAACAATTTTCAGGAATACAATACAAAGATATCATGTGGAAGGCAGCAAGGGCCACAACATCACCGAACTTTCAGAAAGAGATGAGTAAACTACTTGCGCTCGACCATACAGCGCATGCATATATGCAGAAAATTAACCCGAGGTGTTGGTCAAAACATGTATTCAGTCCTGTCCCAAAGTGCGACATGGGCCTTAATAATTTGAGCGAGTGCTACAATGCCTGCCTCCTGCCAGCACGGGACAAACCAATCCTCACTATGTTCGAGATGATTAGAACGGGCATAATGACTAGGATCGTTAAGAAACATAAGCAGCTGGCTGAATCAACAGATCTTTTGTGTCCTAAGACCACAAAGAAGCTTGCCAAACTGAAACATGCGGCTCGGAATTGGTGTCCAACACCTTCAGGATGTAATTGGTTTGAGGTAAGCGATGGTAATGAATGGTACGCAGTCGATCTGGACACGCGTATCTGTAATTGTAACAGATGGGAGCTGACTGGAATCTCATGCGTGCATGTCATCCATTGCATCAATTTTATGCGGACTTCAGCGTGCATGCATGGTACCATCGGGACACATATATGAGGATGTATTCCCATTTTACCCGACTTGTCAGTGGCCACCACATGTGGTCTGCAACGAACCAGCCTCCAATTTTGCCACCACCAGTAAAGAGACTCCCTGGTCGGCCTCGAAAACGAAGAGTGCGAGATGCAGACGAGCCCCGTAGCAGCACGGTACTCAGCAGGAGACATATCCCTATGACATGTAGTCGTTGTCATGGTGTAGGCCACAATGTCCGTTCTTGTCAAGGTGGAGGCTCAATAGGTGGCACTGCAAGTGGCAGTGTAAGAGCAGAACGCTCATACGACACCTTCATGGGGTTTAACATTGTTGCCGATACACAGGTGCTTAGATTGTTATACTTTCTTACGTTGTTCTCACTATGAGCGTTTCGTTTGACATGAACTTCCTTTTGTGTTTTGCAGGAGTCCGTCGCCCCACATCCACATCCTTAATCATGGAGCTTCATCTACGTATTTGTTTTGTTCATGTATAATACACTAAAGTTTTTAATACATTGAAGTTTATTTGTTCCTTTACGTAGTTGTTTGGATAATATTTGTTCATGTATAATACACTGCATGTGATGGACGTCCGTCATGTTAAGATGGAGGTCCGTCATGTTAAGACGGACGTCCATCACATTTAGACGGCCGTCCGTCACCTTGAGACGGACGTCCGACCCCTTCTGACGGACGTCCGTCACATGCAGACAGACAGCATTTGCCCTGTTTTAGGCGCCCCTCGCGCCAATACAAAGCAGATTACAGCCTCCAACAAACCACAAAGCAGTATGAAGAAAACCACAAAGCAGACTACAGACTACAACAAATAATTGAATTCAATTTCAATTGAGCCACTTGTTCAACGTTTTTTCTATTCTTTCAACTCTTTCACGTGCTGCACCTCTTGCACGCCTTGCACCTCTTGCACGTCCTGCGTTTCTTGTATATCTAGAATACGTTACAGGTGGTACCGTTGCAAGTGGCTGAACAGGTGGGGCCTCTTGGAGTGGCTGAACTGGGGCCTCTGGGCGTGGCTGAACAGGTGGTGCCTCATCAAATATGGAAGGCTCTGCGTCCCGGATGTCGATGATGTTGAAGTGCAAATCGGAGCTCATCTCCACACTCGTGCACTCCTCGTAGAGTTCATCTCGATCGTACGGATCGTGGAGATGGAAGCCCTGCCCATTGCATTTGGACATCACCGACCACCCTACAAGGCGGGAGACTTGAAATATGCCGTGTTGGCTGCAATTGGAACTACAAATTAGTTTGTCACGTCATTCAAAGCGCAGGTCATTCAAAAACATACCATTTTTTGTCCACAGGTGCCATGACAATTGCAATTGAATCCGGCATCAATTGTTCGTACGCATACTGTGTGTGCATGTCAATCGATGACGTGAAACAATCCATCTCCGGGTGGCACTGTAGGAGGAAGAAATATTAAACCATGTATGATTTCATGAATGAATAGAAGTGGCTTACATGGATCCAGCCAATCGTCAACAAACCCTCCCTTATTTGAACAACGGCGGTGTCCTCCTCATTTGTCATCACGCACTGCATTTTAAGAACACGATTTATGTAGTTATTTTTAGTAACAATATAATATAAGTTGGTTAAACATTCTCACATAGTTAGGAGCGCCCGATTGCTTTGGCACAAGGAGAGTTGTGATTGAATATATCTTGTCACCCTGTAAATCAACAACATGACGCACAACATTAATTTTCTAATCACAACTGATAATAAATTTCAAATGACGTTGCTTCTTACCTTGGAGCCGCAAAGGAGAGCACACGTCTCCTTGTTATTCTTCGTATTGACCCGTGCAAGTGCCATGAACTCTTCCATCAAATTCACAGGCTGCAATGGAAATTCAGTGTAAGTGTAAATTCTACACATTGTATAAAACCAAATAGAAGACATACCACTTGCACTGTCATCCTCTGACGAGCGGTAGGACCCACCACTGAAAGATCTGGGGCCAAAATCTTTTGAACTTTAGCCAGGGTTGGAGAAGGGGACGGTTGCCTGATGATTGGAGACCTACATAATTGTAACACATTGTTAATCAATGATACTAATGCATATAAGGAAATTACATGTAAAATCAAAGACATACTGGCATCCGTCTGGACCGGCATCGGAAGATGTATGAGATGCTGATGGATGAGATAGCTGGGCGGTTGTGCGAGCAGTTGCCATATGCGTTTGTACTTCTTACATCTGCAGTACAGTGGCTTGAAGCTGGCCAAGTTGACTCTCCTGTCTATCCAACTTGGCTTGAATCTCGCCAAGTTGGGTGACAAGCCACTGCCACCTCTCTTCGCTGCTGAGTACGGAGGGCGATGATGAAGACTAGGGTGGGGGAGGTGCATCATCCGCCATAGGAGGCACAAAATCGTCATCCATAGGACGCACAAAATCATCATCCACCTCCACGTGATATGTCGGTTGTGCGTTTGCTGTCCACGGAATTATGGCAGTGCACATGGAAGGAGCAGGTGGAGCTGACGTGGATGGCGGTGGTGGAGCTGACGATGATGGCCGTGGTGGAGCTAACGTGGATGGCGGTGGAGCAGCTGAAGTGGAAGGACGAGGTGCAGGAGGTACAAGATGTGCAGGAGGTGCAGCTGCCACATCTCCTCTGAATACCCACTCCCCTCGTACTTTTTGCAACCCCATCCGAGCCAATGTAACTTCATTATACATGTCAAGTGGTTTTTCGTCTGTTCGTCGCTCTGTGTGAGGGACAACCAACCCATTGCTATCAATAATGCGCTGAATGAGCCAATTATATGGGAGATTCTTCCTTGCACTATTCAGAGTTGCTTTCATTTGCTGCATAATGACGTATGCAAGGTTGAACCTCTTCCCATTGTATAGCTTCTCCATTACGTACAAATCCATGGCTGTGACAATGTCTCTATGTCCATCACGAGGCATAAATGTGTGCGTGATCATGTGATGGATGACCCTTGCTTTCGCATCAAGATCTTTTGATTTAGGCCGGAAGAAAGACTCAACGGCTGTAGGATTGCGAACCAATTGCTTCAGCAATGCAAGACCTTCTCCTTTTTAGACAAATTTGGGGTCCTTTGTCACATGGTAATACTACTCCAACGGCTCCTCCGTGGAGCATCCAATGAGCTCATTTAATTGTCCTAGAGTTATCCTAATATGTTTTCCAAACAGAAAACTCCTCAACTCTCTATCACTTGATTTGTCCAACTCCAAATTGGCATAAAACAGTTTGACAGCTCTCTCATAGAAATAACCTCCCATTGTACATAGTTTATCCAATCCAATTCGTTCAAACATTGCCTTCAATCCAAAATCAGCAAATGAATTGAAATTTACCTTCCTAGATATGATTATTGCACGGGGTACAATGTCCTTCTCGTACAGTACATCGATCCAGGCGAGGATCCAACGGACAAGGATCGACGTCCGTCTTCGCCAGGCAGATTAAATCCTGGCCGTCGATCCGAGGCACGTCCCTCGCTCGATCCAACGGCCAAGGATCTTTGTCCGTCATCGCATCTGGCAGGGACGCCAGATTCAATCCTGGTCGTCGATCTAGATGAGGGACGATCCTCGTCGATCCAACGACCAACGAATGTCGTACTTCGGTCGGCTCTGCCATCGCCCTTCGACTCTGTTTCGACGCTGCTAGACAGGGTACAAACGGGGCGTTAACCTCGACGGCTCTGGACGGAAATTGTGACTGCGAGGTCGCCGGCGACATTTTCTCATAGTTCAGGGTTTTAGTTGTTAAAAAATAATCTCCAGGGTTTGACTTGTCGTTGATTGTAAACTATAGGGTCTACAGTGTTATTTACCCTATAAAATATCACTTACCGCGGTTTTACTAATGCGTAAAAATAAAGTCTTCTGTCAAATAAAAATAATATTATATGGATAATAATAAAAATTAAATTTATCGAAACTTCCAAACCAATTTACTCGTTGTTTAGTTTGAATAATGTAAAAATATTATCAAATTGTTGAATTCGCTTCCAAATTTACCTTAAAAAATATATGATTCACAAGTAATTTAATGATTTTCCACGAAAGATTATAAAGTGATTGTGCCAAACTTATTTAATATTTAAATTAATCAATTAATGTGCATACAAGAGTGAGTTTCAACAATTATAATCTAGTAGATGTCACCTACATATTTCAAACGAACATATTCTTCTTTAAAATATAAAATTTACAATTAACAAGTGAAATAAGTTAGATGGTATATTTCTCATACAGTTGTGCTTAATGGGAGTCAATACCACGCTTAGATTGAACCGAAAAAAATAATAATAATTAAAAAAAATTAAAGAAAAATTAATTAAAAAAAAATTAAAGAGAAATTAACGTTGCAGATCTTGTAGTTTGCAGTTAATGACAAATCAAATTCTGAAGAAATTTTACAAATAACTAAAATCTCAAACTATGAAAAATTTTCGCTGACGACATTGCAGTCACGTTTTTCGTCTAAATTTATTGATTTTAATGCTTCGATTTCATTGACACCAAAAATTGTTGAACGAAGACAAAAGACATTAATTACCCGGGATGAAAGACGAAGGACGTGACTTTAATTGTTAAATTTTACAATTAACAAGTGAAATAAGTTAGATGGTATATTTCTCATAGAGTTGTGCTAAACTGAGCCTAGATTGAACTGTAAAAAAATAATAAATAATAATAATAAATTAAAAAAGAGGGTTTTGGCTCAATTATTTAGTTTGGCGTGTGTTTGTCGGAAGCGCGTGGGATCAGAATGAGAAAGAGAGATTCTTCTGTGCGGCAGCACACAGTGAGCAACTTACGGGTGGGACCCAATAAAAAGAATTCCCTCCAAATTTCAGGATTTTAACTGGAAGAAGAAAACAATAAATGAAAATTATTATTTATTATTATTTAATAAAATAATAATTAAAAGGACCAAAAGAGTGATGAATTATGGACATTGGACCACTCTTTTGTCTATTATTGCCATTTTAAAAATAACTCCTTCGCCCACTTACTCTTCTTTTTGTTTTTAGGAAAAAGGAAAATGACTATACTTTGTTATTAATGTTAAATTAACTATTAAATTATTCTTTTTAATTAATTAATCACTTAACTATGAAAAAAAATTATCATTAATATCAGTGATACGTTTGTTATTAAACATTTTGATTTTGATCCACGGCAGATTGATGACGATTCGTGGCTGTTTGATCATAATCTGCGGTAGATTGATAAGAAGGAAATTACTTTCTTTCACTTAGAGGAACGGTGAATCTTTACATATCGATAATTCTCTCTATTTTCAACGATTTTTTATATTTGAGGACTTATTTTCCATCATTTTTTCACGATGCACAGGTAAGAGAGATCTATTTTTGTCATTCGGTGCATATCAGAGTAGATTCGAGCATAAAAAAAAATAAGATCGTTTACTCAAAAACTTCGAAAAGCCATAACTTTGTGCTCATTCAACCAATTTGGACGAATTTTTTTTTATTTCGCATAACGTTTCGAGATTTACACTCTGGCAAGATGCCAAAGGCAGCTTGTCCCACTTTAGATGGCTAAGTCCTCTAATTTCTCTTACACAATTCAAAATCGTGAAACTCCGCATGTTTTTCTGCCCGAATTTGCTCTGATAAGCACTGAATGACAAAACAAATTTTTCCTACTTGTGCATCGTGAAACGATGATGGAAAACGAGTCATCAAGCGTCCAAAACTGTTGAAAATGAATAAAATTATCGATCTGTAAAGATTTACCGTTTGTTTAGGTAAAATAAATGAATTTCCTTCTTATTAATCCACTGCAGATCGTGGTCAAGCCGCGGCGGATAGGGGTCAAGCAACGACAGATCATCGTCAATCCGCCGCGGATTACTACACGATCCATCGTGTATTGAAATCAAAGCGTTTAACTACAAACGTGACAGTAATGTTAGCGGTGACTTTTTTTTCATAGTTCAGTAGTTAATTTGTTAACAAAAATAGTTTTATGGTTGACTTATCATTGATCGTAAAGTATAATGGTTGATTTGTCATTTTTCCTTAAGAAAATTAATAAATCAACCATTGTATTTTGTGTTCGATGACAAGTCAACAACAAAAGTATTTTTGACAACATAACCAATGAACTATGGAAAATAGACGTTTAAAATATTTTTGTCACGTTTGCTGTTAAAAAAGCGTTGTCATTCCACATAGAGGAAAGACGACTTTCTGCTGCGGAAAGAGAACGTTCCACAAAGAAAAATTGTCTTTCTGCATATGAAAGTTTGCAGATAAAGAAAAAATTCATTGTCTTCTTCGTATAAAAACACAGACAATACATAAAAACGGTGATTCTCCAATAGACAGTAAAACAATTTTAAATCATCTGAAATCTTTACATTATATATTCTTTTACAAAATCTTCTAAATTTTAAAACTAAAAAATATTAAAATCAACTTATATAGTATTTTCTCAAATTCATTCTTCATGTGTATTAACTATTTTCTACTGAAAGTCTCTAAAATCATGAGTTATTGTAGTTTTTTTCATGGATATTAGCTTTCGAGTTTTCATAAAGTTAACAGCAATATTTGCTCTGTTCATTTCTCATAATTCAGTGTTTAAATTGTTAGCAAAAATTGTTCAGTGATTGACTTATCATTGAATTCGTAGCACAATAGTTGTTTTGTTAATTTCCATTGTTTTTAATTTCTTTTAATGGTTTTTCCAATATGTTTTTTGTGATTTATTTGATGGTACAAGTTTATAAAATTGGGATATAATTTTGATCAAAAAAATGAATGATTATATAAATTGTTGATGATGTAAAATATATATAAGCAAATCATGAAAATTGATATTTTTTAAATATTAATCCTACATTTATATTTTTTTATTATTTTTTAATTCTTACTTTCTAATTTAATAAATATTAATTAATGTAATTGATATAATAAATTATAAATAAAAAATAATAATAGTATATTTACTCTCTATTCTTTTTTTTTTTATTTCTAACGCGATATCTATTCGTTATATAACAAGATTTTAATAAAAAACGGAGAAAAACTAAGGAAGAGATCATTGTTCATCATGTGACATGAACAAAGACATTAACGACTACCACATTTGTGATACAACCAATCTATTTTAAAGTACAATAATCATCCATGTGGGTCTAGACCATTTAATGGGGATAATATGATCATGTGCAACAACATAAGATTAATGGCTCGACCCCCTTTCAAATTAACCATACTTTATATATTGAATAAATGCTGATTGTTGGGTGATAAATGAGGAAGGATGTCACGTATTTTTGGTATCATGTATAGAAGTTATATTTGATATTAAATGTAGGTTAGATTGTCTTTGATTGTTGTGACTTATCATGTGTCTTAAAATGAAATTGAACGTGGTTGTTGTACATGGTGGTGATTGAAATTTATGCATTGAATACAGAAGAATTTGGCTATCGATGTTAGGGTGCCCCGTAAGAATATGCTAACACAGATAAAATATAAATATGAGATTGTGCGAGGTCTGGTAGCCTACCATTTTGTGTTGTATGGTAATGCACGAGACAAATAATAAAAACAAACCTTAAGCGATGATGAGTTTAGCTTGTCATACATGATCACAAGAGGCTTTGGGCCAATTTTATATTATTACAGTTTTTTAAATAATCACATTTGGACGTGCTTTAAAAATAAGCAAATGTGAAAAAATAGTAATTATTTGGTAAATTAATTAATCATAAATTAAATTTTAATTTTAATTATTATTTAACAAATTATAATGTTCAATTATTAAATTATATTAAAGTATATTAAAATTGAGAGATACAATGAGGGAAAATGACAAACCAATAATCGTACTTTACGATTAATGATAAGTCAACCACTAAACCATTTTTGTTAAAAAATTAACTATTGAACTCTGAAAAAAAGTTGTCACTAACATCGCTGACACGTTTGCCGCTAATCGTGGCGGATTGATGACGAACTACAGCGGCTTGAAGATGAACCCACGGCGGATTGACTATGATCCGCAGCGAATTGACCACGATCCATAGTAAATTGATAAGAAATAAATTTTTTTCTTCACCTAGTGCGACAGTAAATCTTTATAGATCGATAATTCTCTCAATTTTCAACGGTTTTGGATACTTGATGACTTGTTTTTCATCTTTTTTTCGTGATGCACAGGTAGGAGAGATATGTGTTTGTCATTCGCTGCATATTATAGTAAATTCGGGTATGAAAAAAATGAGATCGTTTACATGAAAACTTTGGAATGGCACAACTTTGTGATCAGTCGACCGATTTGGATGAATTTTTTTTTTTGATTTCACATAAATTTTTGAGATATATACGTTGGCAAGCAGCCAAAGGCAACTTGTCCTACTTTCGAGGCATAAAAACACTTCTCCAATTTCCCTTACACAATTCAAAACCGTGAAGCTCCACATTTTTTCCTACCTGAATCTGCTCTGATAGGCATCGAATGACAAAACAAATGTCTCCTATCTGTGCATCGCGAAAAGATGATGGAAAACAAGTGCTATAGCATCCAAAACCGTTGAAAATTGAGAGAATTATCAATCTGCAAAGATTCACTGTCGCACTAAATGAAAGAAATAAATCTCATTCTTATCAATTTGCGGCGGACGTGGTCAAGCGTTGAAAATAAGTGTGACAAAAAATGAGCAATTATATGTTTCTATTTAACATTTTAAATCATTAAAATAAAAAATAAATTTATCTTACCACTCCGTTAAAATTATTAAAAAATTAAAGTTTAGATTTTTTTGGGAAATTAACAAATCAACTATTATACTTTGTAATCAATGGCAAGACAATCACTTAACAATTTTTTCTAACAACTTAAACAATAAACTGTGAAAAATAGACTCTGCAACCATCGTTGTCACATTTGCCTTTAATATATAAATTTCTTTTATATTTACAAATCATTCAACGGCAGACGACAACAAAAATTTCTCTTGTGGAGAATAAGACGAAGATTTCAGAGTCTAGACACATCTGTAGAATGGATCGTAAAACTGGAATTATAAAGATTTAAAGGAAAACTGAGGGAAAATTTATTAAACAAGGAAATTGAGGTAGTGAAGCTGAGCAAATAGAATGCGAGCAGGTTTTTGAGAGAGTAGTAAATTATCTTATAATAAAATAACAAAAAATTGAATGTGAAATAGAGAAAATGAATTTTCCATAAAAGACAGAATGAATAGAACTTCGTTATTCGTTATTCCACTGCGGAACGACGACAGTTCGCAGTGGAACGACGTTAGTCCCCAATAAAACAACAAAATTCCGCTGCAGAAGGAAAAAAACAAAAAAAGATTGAAGGAAATTATTATTATTTTTTCTTAAGAGAAAAGAATGAAATTTCATTTCTTTCCACTGGAGAAAAGAATAAGAGGAAAGAATGAATGTTTCCTTTATCATTCTTTTCTCCTGGGGAAATAAGGAAAATTTCATTCTTTTCTTCTGGGGAAAGAAGGAAAATTTCATTATTTTCTCCTGGAGAAAAGAAAAAAAAGGGAAAAAAAGGAAAATTTGGAGAAAAGTTATTTTCTCCTGGAGAAAATATAAAAATTTTAATGGAAAGAAGAAATGAAAGAAATAAAATTTCTTATAAAGAAATTTTTCTATTTCCTATGTATGGCATTTTGCTGCGACAAAAGTCTTTTTACGGAGAAAATTGTAACGTTCCGCCGTGGAACAACAAACTATAATCATTGTAACGTTCTGCGACGAAACAAAATTTAATTGTTTAACGATAAATATAACAACAATGTTTGCAATGTCTATTTTTTAAAGTTTAGTGATTAAGTTGTTAGTGAAAATATATTAGTGGTTGACTTGTCATTTATCACTAAGTTCAATAGTTGATTTGTTAATTTTCATTGTTTTTTTTTTCAAAATTTCAAATTTATTAGTGGTTATAAAACACGTTTTTTTAATCACCAAACATTTTATAATCATTTTAATTATAAGTATTTTTAGCATTCAAAAGCTTTAGTATTTTTAGCATAGTAGAAAGATTAATTCATGTTGCGATACAAATGATGAAAATGAAAAGAAAGAGTTGAGTGATGGTCACATTGTAGAATTTTTTTAATTTTTTTTAAATGTCAAAATGCTTTAGAATATTAAAATATTGAAACACATGATTATACTTGGTTGGTTAGTTTTGCCAGTTAGAAATCCAACAAAAAAAATTGAAAAATAAAATAGTACGTGAAACATGAGATTTATGTGAAATAAATGACAGGTGAACAAATTTTCTATGATGATTAAAATATAACCATGAGTTTTGAAACTCTTATTTATGTGAATTTATATAGAAAATAAAACCTTAAATGAGATATATAATGTGAGTCTACCAGTATAGTTCAATAGAATTAAGATAACGTTAAACTCTAATAATTCTCATTAGGGGTGTTCACGGTTCGGTTCGGTTTGATTTTAATGTGAAATCAAACCAAACTAGTCGGTTTCGGTTTTAAAATTACAAAACCGGAATCGGTTTTAGAAAAATCAGAACCGAGTCGGTTTCAGTTTTAAAATATTGGTTCCGGTTTCGGTTTTTTCTTTATTAATTTTTGTTCAAATATTATAATAAAAATTGTATAAAAATTATAAAAACATAATTAATAACAACAAAATTATTCTTCCTTTTCTCTTTTCAAAACAAAATTTTGTCCAAAAAATAGTTATTAGGTCTTTTGGAGCTAAAATTACTTCAGAGGCTGAGGCACGAATGACAGAATATGGAACTTCAAAAACAAAAAAACACTATAAACGTATTTATGCGGTTCGGTTTCGATTTTTCAGTTTTGAAAAACTAAAACTGGTAACCGAACCAAAACACTCGGTTCTTACAAAAGAGAACATTATTCGGTTTTTTTAATAGAAAAAACTTTATTCGGTTTTTATTTTTTGATCGGTTTTGGTTCGGTTTGTCGGTTCGGTTCGGTTTTGAACACCCCTATTATTGACATAAATTCTATAAGAGAGATTCATAATGGGCATTTGTCAACATGACAAACAAAAAAACGAATTTAAAACTCTTAATTTTGACAATCTTCAACTCAAAACGAATTATGTTGTAAGAAATTAATTTTAAATTTTTATATATTCATCTTCCATACCCTTAAAGAAGATCTGCAATGATGATTCATATGTTATTTTTAAATAAATATACATCATCAAAAGGTAAAAGTCTTCAAGGATAAATTCGATGATCAGATTTAAAAAACATTTAAATCATAATGACGACATCTTCAAATCTAACAAAGCGTTAACTTTTATATCACAAAATTTAACTTTTATTTGAATTTCAACTGAAAACAATATCTAAGATTAAGATGTTCTTGCAATTTCAAATATACCATAAATCATCAAATTTAATCTCCAAAAAATCTATAAGATTTTTAACAATTTTTATTTCTAGAAAAAATCCAAATTTGCAAATGACACTTTCGCGGCAACCTCAATCAAACAGTTTGACACTAAGAACGAAGAACAATAATACAGATATGTGGCGACTAACGATGAATATAAAACTTACTGACGACGAAACTGTTGTTCAAAGGGACAATGAGTTTGGGAAACTCAAAACAAGGGAAAATTGAAGTTTATGATAATTTATGATAGCGTTTGAACGGTAGATAATAACAAATTTTATGAACAAGACCAATGGTAGAGGAAATAATTTTTTCTATCTTTTTTTTTTTTTCTAAAAACATTATCTTTTTGAAAAATTATGAAAATCTTATTCGAAGCGGAATGATTGGAGAGAATCGATGTTTCGTCGAATTTCGAAACTCAGATTCTATAATCTCTCCCAATCAGATTTTAATATTTGTTAAAAATCGAACGATAACCGAAAAAAAGAAAATAAAATATTAGACACCAAATTTACGTGAAAAAAAAAAAAATGAAAAAAAATCACATTGGTTTAATTATTACACTGATAAAGAATTGACATATCGCTTTCACGTTAATTGCAAGGTTAGGAATATGGGCCTCCGGCCCGCAATCAACGTCGGCCGTTTTCATCTATTTAACTGCATCTCGGCCCACTCTCTCAATATCTAATCCTCCCCCTCTTTCATCTTCCTTCTTCGTAGTTCGTAGTATTCAGGAGGGAATAGGGATTATGTTCTCCCGTTTCTTACCATTTACCAATCAATCACAGTGTAGAATCAATGCAGTAGTTTTGGTCTCGAACAGAAGAGGTTTTGCTTGTTGAAGACATTAGACTCATCAGGTATTTGCTGATTTAATGGTTTTCCACTATTTATGGCGCATTTCATTTTCCTAGGGTTGTTGTTTGTCGTGAGAAGGTATGGTTTTGTGATATAATAAGCAGCAAGGTTGCATATATGACCGTGTTTTAAGAATCCGATCGTTCGGCCTCCCTAATGGTGTTTAGGGTTTAACAACCGAATCATTTTCTCGTGCCTTCTTCCTGATGAAAGCATTAAAATAATCGGTAGACCTTCTCAAATGCTAATAACGTTTGAGACGCTATCTGACCCACTCTTAGACGCTGGCTGCTTTAGTTACTTGCCCGTACTAGGAGAAAGGCCACCAAGCTTCTATGGGATTTGTACTATGGAAATGACGTGTGAGAAGAGGCCATTTGGGGAATTATGCGTATTAGAATTAAAAAACAAGGGCGAGAGAGCATAATTGCCCATGAGTTCTTACTCTTCCGATCTTAGACTCCCAGGTGGTGACCTTGTATAGTCATATTTCATTCCCCTTGTTACGCCACAAAATAATTCCTCCTTTATCTTCCCCTCCAGAATCCATCCTTTACCTTCAGCTTCCTGTACAGAGCATTATTTGTTTAATACACATGTCCCAGCTCTCTTACTCTCTACTCGACCCATTCCCTATTCTTTGGTCCTATCACCTTTTTAGTTTTGTTTCTTTGCTTGCTTACTTCTCGGGATTATAATGTTATATTCTGTTTGTGGAGTTATGGTAGTGTTTTTTTGAAAGTTATTTTCCACGTAAATTAACTTCATATATTGATGTACCAATAGACCATCCTCTAATGTTTAATACTTATGGTATTTCAGTGATTTCTGTTTGACATTGCTGTTTTCTTATAAAGATTGCCAACATTTAATGTGTTTCTATGTGTTAATATTTTGGTTGTTTTGCTCTTATTATTGTTTTATTTTGAGGCATAGTAGTCAATACTTTTTGAATCATTCAACTTTGGAGGTTTCCTAGCATTTAGGCTATATTTACATGCTAGTAATAGAGGAAAGGGGCAGGGTATATGTTTTCAGCTCCTTTTTGTTATGCCTGTTTGACTGAATTAGGGAAAAAAAGATGGTGGAACCTATCAAAATTTCTTCTTTTTTCCCCTCCTATGAGTCATTAATTCCCAATTATGATCAATTCCCTCCCTAACACTTCCTTTCTCCAAATATTTTAGGTAATCAGGACTTACATTGATACTATTAACTTCTTTATTTCAAAATTTTATATTGTAGGTAGAGGTAATAACTTATGACTTCACTTCTTGATTGGACCATGTAAAGATATGGTGCATGTTCGATACACGTAATAACTACTCCTAAAAGCCAATGAATTACCTATTTCATGCGGTAGGTTGAAGTGGAATGAAATATTAATTCCCATTCCAACTTTCGGTTGCCATGTAGTAGAAAATTGATTTTTTTAGAAAAATTGCTGTAATTTTTAGAAATAAAGGTGAAGAATTGGTTATTTGAAAGGAAAGGCAATGATATTAAGGAAAAAAAAAATTAGACAAAAGGAGATATGGGGAAACCTTAAGTAGCGGTAAGAGAAAATTTTGGAAAATGAAATTAGAAGGTAAAAAATGGTCATAAAATTATTTGGTTAATAGATGGAGCGACAAAAAGTGGGTTTGAATAAGTGGTGTAATGGAATATTTGTTTCAAAATCGAATTAGAAAAAGTAGAATAAGATTATATTATCAAAATAGGGATAATTTGATTAATCGTCAAAATTTGAAAAGTTTGTAACTAATTTTCATCACAACTCTTTAAATAGAATACAGATTATAATTTAAAATTTATAATAAGATAAAGTTAATTTTTATGAAAAGTTATAAAAAAATAAAGTTTATTTAAGAAGCTAAAATAAGTGAAATTACATACTAAAATAATAGATAAAATAAAATACTAAAAAATATCTCGAATTTATAATCTCTTGTCCAACTCACTAACTTGTTTCTTTCAAAAATTCATCACCTACCTCATATTGAACATCATCACAGACTAAAACTTTCGTTGAAGGCAATGATCATCTGGTTGGAAGTTGTGTGAAGGAATGGAATCTCATTTTAGGGTTTGAATTTTTTGAATCGGTTATGGAATTACATGTATCGACAATGTGCAAGGTTCATTCGTTGCAAGATGATTGTTCTTTGGACTGAACAATTGCTGTTGTTGTTGTTTGTTGTTATAGTTGGAGATGATGGCGTGTTGTTCTGACAGTGGACAATGGTTGGCTAATTTCGAGGCAAAAATTTGTCCAACAAATTAGGGTTTCGCAAATCTTAATATTTTTTCTATTGTTCGTCATTTTTTTGTACTTTTGTCATTGCCAGAGTAAAAATCTCTAATCTTCAAGCGTTGTTTCACATGTTCATATCTCATTTGATTAATGCTACATTTGTTCTCTACTTCTATTTTCTAATTCTTTATTCTTGACGCGACAAACATTAATTAGTGTAAATTAATGTATTAAATTACAAATAATTAAAATAAGACATTAATTGCACCAATTAATGTTTAGCATGCCATAAAGTAAAAATAGATTATAGCAATAGAGAGTAAACATTACATTATTCATCTCATTTTAGTAACAAATGTAGTAACAATCTGCTTGAGATTGCAAATGAGTTTTTTGTCTCAACTAGTCAGTTTCACGTTCATGTCTCTAACCCCTATCTGGTGCATCATAAGATTTGTTTTGAAATCGAAACGTAAAAAGTAAAATAGCAGTAGAGAATAAATTCACAAAATAGGGTTGATATGATTTTTTGTCTAGAGTCTCTTTCTATTGGTCATCACAACCCCTTTAAATAGAGTTCAAGTTATGATTTAAAATTTTTAATAAAATAAAATAAATTTCTACAAAAAATTTTAAAAAGATAAAGTCTATTTAAGAAGTTAAAATGAATGATTTTAAATACTAAAATAATTGATAAAATAAAATATTGAAAATCATGAACATATAGGCTTGAGCCACAGCCGTGCACGGTATCAAAAAGAAAAATAAGTTTTTGAATATAAAGTGAAACTTGCTTTTGAGAATAAAATATTTTGTAAAAATCTTGAAAATTGGAATAGTAGGTGAGGAAATAGTAGAGAGAAGTAAAATAATGTAGAGAGACACAGACAAGAGGATGATGAAGACAAGTGAGAATAACTATTCTTTACGTAATTCTTCCTGCCAAATTATGTCAGCATGCGAGCATTTTGAAGACATGAAACCAAATACTAGTGTTCTGTAGGAAACATAAATGACCTTATTGCAATCTGGGCTTATAATTTGATAGAATAGGCAATGTAATTTTAGTAGAAACAAAACTTTTCATCAAGAACGTTAAAAGATAGGCGGACTATTCAAGAGGTTTGAAGCTCACCCAGATTACTCTTAATTCGTCTTTACCCTATTTTTTCCTATTGCATCCTTCATATACAAATTGATTCCTACAAATACACCCACCAAAACATAAAGAAATTGTTATAATAAATACTAAAATACCCAAACTGCAATACCCAAATGTAGAATGGATTTAACATTTCTACTAGGCCGTGGTAGAGGCCTTATACCTCTAGGAGTAAGAAAATTTGATAGTAGGTCTATCAATTTTGCCCGCCACAAGATTCACGTTGTTTTCAAGGTAAAGTGATGAAGTTGATGATTGATGATGTCAATTGTCTCTCAAGTTGCATCCTCTTCTCATAAGCCTTGCCATTGAATTAACATTGGTGATTTGGCGAACCCGTGCAAGAAAGCAGCTTCCACGTTGAATTCCATATCATCATTGATGGGAGGAGGTAAACAAGGGGAGGTGAGAAAAGCCCCAATGGTGCGACAAAGTTGTGATACATGGAACACAAAGTGAATAAAGGACCCCTCTAGAAAGGAGGGATGGTATTACACATACTCAACTCAAGGTAGCACGCTATAAGGTTTGTAAAAATGAGGTCTAAGTTTTTTATTCCACTGTCAAGCTAAAGAAATGTGGTGATATAGCTGGAGTTTAAGAGATAAGATCATCAATCTCAAACATCCAAAATAACACCTCGATCATGTAGCATAGACTCAAAAGAAGACACCACAGTATTACCAACCCAATGTCAAACTAGGTGGCAGATCTCACCTATAAACTGTGCAAAATGAAGTAGTATGAAAAGCGATGTGGAAAGAGTTGTACCAAAATTCTGGCCTCTTCTTGCAACCAAGCTAGGATTGCACCTTCCAAACAAATTGCAATGGTCTCCATCTTTTCCACCTCACTCCATCAATTTAAAGAAAAATTGTTGTGCTAAAGATTTACTCGTTAGGGCCATGGTTGTCTTAAACAAGTAACTCCAACTTGCAAATTCTTGTTTTTGCATGGTTTCCTCCTCTCGAAACCTAGAAATCTTCGATCATCAGGTTGAAGAGGGTCGGAATTGATGCAACTGCACTAGCTCCCTGTAGTAAGTGAACTTGATAGAGGGTTTATCATAATTCTTAGTATTTGATGAATGTTCCCTTGGCTATCATAATTTTCAACGGGATAGACATTACTTAAGCCTACATGTGTTTTTTGCCATGTTATCCACATCTTTGGAAAAATTGCTTTTGATTATACATTCTTTTTTTTCTAATAAAATTAATTTCTTGTAAAGGAAAACTTCTACTTTTAATATCGACACATCATTATTTTAGTCTACCTTTAATATCGACACATCATTATGTTAGTCTATTTTGTCTTTATAATGTGTACTTTGTTATAGCATTGGTTCCCTAAAAAGATCAATATAACATGTGTGAGATATCCATGATGATTGGGGTGTTGCATGTCTTATGAAATCTTATGAGAGAAACTTTAAGAAACTAAAAGATTATCGATCACTATTTTACCATAATGTGCATATTTATGATTACATTTCTTTTGAATTTTTTTTGATCTTGTACAATTTATGATAGGTATATCTTGTTCTCACAACCAACTAATGGCGAGGACAAAAAACAAGAGATCGAAGAAAAAAAGATTACTTGAAAATTCCCCTTCGGGAACCATTAGTGTGGACAAAAAGTCAATGAAGAAGAAGAAGAAGAACAAAAACAAAAAGAATGCTTTATTTGTTTTAAATTCAAGTCTTCCTTCTTCATCAAACCTCAATCTTACTCCAACACAGGCCGTTGCCTCTACTTCTTTGTTGTTTCCTTCTAAAAAGAAGGAAATCAATGAGAGTAAAACAAAACGAAGGGAGAAAAATGAAAACAAACCTGGCTTTATTTTCATGTGTAATAGGAAAACAAAACCTGAATGCTATCGCTACCGTATTTTTGGGTTACCTCGGGGAAAACTTGACATTGTGAAGAACATTGAACCGGGAATGAAGCTCTTTTTGTATGATTTTGACCTAAAGCTTTTGTATGGTGTCTATGAAGCAAGTTCTATGGGAGCGTTGGATTTGGAACCGAGTGCATTCAATGGGCTATATCCCGCACAGGTATCTAATAATTGTTTAATAGAATTTATGATCAACTTGATGGGTAGTAAACAGGTTTTTCATATATAGTTACATATTTTTAGTATTCATCAACTTTTACCCACCAAACTTCATTGTGCTATTGTGTTTTCACAACATTTGTGCTTGTGATAATCAAATTTTATAAGTAGTTTGAATTTATAATTGAAAATATATGTAGAAAGTATTTTATAAATAATTTTATTTGGCAAGTATGATAAACATATGTAAAATATGATTTCATTGCTTTTAGTTAAGAGATTGTTTCAATTTATTCATTGCAATTTTAGTTTTCTCATTAAAATCTTTATAGTACAATTTTGTTTTTCAATGGTCCTTCAATTAATTTTCATGAGTATATTGATTGTGCATAATGAATAGTAGTTATAATTAATAACTGTTAGGTAGTTAATGAATGTTAGGTGGTTATTGTAGCTGTTCAGTAGTTAGTGAGTTGAAGTTAGTAATTAAAAGAGAGGAAAAAAGAGCAGGGGAGAGGATGGGTATTTTGTAAGGAGATTTCAGGGTTTCTAAAGCCTGGGAGAGTGTGTGAGTCTCTTCAATAAAAGTGTAGTTCCTATCAATTTGGTATCAAACCATGATCTTGAAATGCCAAGTATGTTAACAAGTTTAGAATCATCACAGAAAGAGGCTATGAATGAATGGCTGAAGGAAGTCGTTACTATTAGGAAAGAATTAAAAAATCTGGATAAACTTTCTGTTATGGAAAGAATTTTGTTGGTTAATCGAGAACAAATATATCAATTGGTTGCAAAGGTAGAAGACAAACAACCAAAGGGTCTTGGGAAAGTTCTGAGCGAGCAAATTGGAGATGTAACTTCCAGAGGTAAAGAAAAAACAAGTTATGTTGGTAATAAAAATGATTTGCAAGTGTTTACAGGGATGGACTTAGAAGAATTGATCTCTTGCGCACACAGATATTTCGAAGGTAATTGATTTACAAATGTGGAAAAAATTGAAGCTGCACTTTTGTGTCTCGAAGGACCATCTTTAACATGGTTCCTATGAGTTCAATCACATAATGTGAGGGAGTGAGTAGAATAAGAAAAAAATAGTGATCATAGAAGAAAGATTGGAGGCAACGAAGAAGGCCGAGGTGGAAAATGAACTTGAAAGAGAAAATAGGAGGTAAGTAACGATCAAAGAGGAGAAAGAATGTCAACAGCCAAGGAAATCGTTTGTGAAATCAAGCGTGAAGAGTGGCAACGAAATAAATCTTCTTGGAGAAGATGGACGGAGTAGCAGAGACAAAAAAAATTCTGAAAGAACATGGGTGGGCAAATCACAACGGCGGAAAAGGAGGTGCCTGAAGTGGAAGAAAATAATTTGTTTGCGCCTGTTGCAAGGGAGTAGGAGGCAGTAAGAGGAGAGGAAGCTTGGAACTCTAAAGAAAGAAGAAAAAAGAACCAGTATGTTTCCATAAATCCTAATGCAACAAGGTTGTTTGAAGGAACTTGTTAGGCTATGTCCCACTACGACCCATTTAGATAATGAATGGAGTATGACAAAAGAGAACATTTCAACAAAGGCTATTGGGCTTAGAAGGTTAATGGATCATGTAGAGGAAGAAAAGAAAATTTTTGAGCTTAGTTCTAGCCTACTTCTTCTTAAGAATCTTGAGTCTTGAGGATGATTTGATTGAGACAAAGTTTTACGATTTCAAATTCATTAGAAAAAAAGATTGCGAAGATGTAGATAAGAAATTCATTTTTCATTTTTTTTCACCTCGAGGGCAAAATGTCTTTTTAGGGCGAGAGTAACGAGAGAGTGCTTAATAAATAATAATTACTATTAGTAATTATTGGGTAATTAATGAGTGTTAGATGGTTATTGTAACTGTTGGATAGTGAATAAATTGAAGTTAGTAATTAAAAGAGATGAAAAAGTAGGGGGGAAGTGGGTATTTTGTAAGAGAGAGTGTGTGAGTATGTAAGTTTCTTCAATAAAAACTATAGTTTCTATCATATGTTTAATGGAAAAAGTTATGTAACAATATTGTTATCTACGTCATATATTTGTATATGTCAAAATATGTAGCTGCAATGAATTGAATCTTCTTTTGGGTCACTTTTAAACTAAATTAAGTAATTTTTTTTTGATTTAACGTAAAAATAACTAAACTAATTTCAACCATTTTACTGCAAAGTATTTTAACAGATATAAATAAATAGTGAAGCTAAGAAATTATCTTGCAACTTCTTTTACTTGTTAAATTTAATGACAAAAATAGATTGGAGGACTATTTAGGAACAAAATTGAAATTATGAGGATCTCAATGAGAAAAATAACACTGCCATAGCTAAATTGGAACGACACCTAAACTACAAGGAGTAAAAACATATTTTACTTTAGAAATAATTAAAGATTTATACATTGCAAAAAGATTTAAAATTGAAGAAAGGTAGATTGTCGTAGCTTTAAACAAAAGAAGTTTAAAGGGCGAGAGTCAAACAAGAAAAGACTTATGGTGGATATCTAAGCACCCTGAGACTGCGGGAACATACACTTTCAATTTTAAAGAGGGTTCGAAAACATATTTATTCTGACTCAGAGGGAGAAATACATTGGAGCACTGATGTGTACCATGCACCAGAATTTACATATAGTAATGTCCACCTTTTACCAAAAACAAGTCATTTATGGGTATTGTCTGGGGGTTGGTATAGATCCCATGCAGTTCCTTCCCTCTATAAGGATCAAGATCAAATTAATGTTCATTCTCTTTCTGTCGAGAAAGATCTATTTCTATCCTTTCAGGAAAGGTATATTAAGTGATGAAATGGTTTGGGGAGTTGAAAATAAGCATACATCTAGAGATTCTAGGTCAATCTTTCAAATTATTTTAGAATCCATGGAAAGACAAAAGACAAGTGAAATATCTTAGTAGTCAAAATGAAAGAAATCAAAAGCAATTCCCAAGGTAGCGATGAAAGAAATGGGAGTGGACTAAACCATTAATATGGGCATGTGAGAGAGAAATATGCGGCATGCTTCTAGGCAAAGTTACAAGAGAGTGTTGCACCCTTGATGGCGAGGGTCTAGTAGTTACTAGCATTGCTAGCTTATGATTTGACTCTAGTAGCACAGGTCATGTGCATTCTCATGCTAATCAACAAAGACCATCTCGCTAGGCTTAATACTCCTCGGCCATTAGTAGTGAATTAGTACCAAAATTCCCTTGGGAGTGAAATAGAAAATGAAATCATAAGCGAGAGGAGATCAGGACTTTGATTGCATGCCCATTGAAGAATGACCCAACGACTCAGGCAGTAGCTTGGTGAAGAGACTCCACCAAAGCTATAGAGAAAGGGAGTCTTCATGAGGTTGTTGTCACTGCTCATGGACCAAACTTGGGTGAGCTATGCATGACCAAGATGAAGCTTGGTTAAAACTAAAGGTAGGTATGAACAGTATGATGTTGAAGGATCAATGCATGAATTATGGTTAAGGGTGAAATGCCACTCAAAGCTAGAGCTAGCTGGTTCTTCATGTAATGCTTCATAATTGGCTGAATAATTGGGGTTAAAACACTTATACATGAAAAATATAAAAAAAGGTAGTTATGGAAATATGTCTGGGTCAAAAGCTATAATCCTTCATTTGATAAGAATCATCATTTAAAAAAAGAAACACGTAGACTAGTTATAATCATTTTCTGAAGATTGTCATTATGTAATCAGTTGATTCTAGGTAGTTTTTTTACGGGAACTTGAGAATATAGATCTATAAATTCACTTAGCAAGGTTTGTGATTGATTAGATTTACTTTTTTTGAAATTTAGTCTCTCAATAGTACATTTTTTATTTGTTTGCAATTCTTATAAAATTGATAAGGGAGCTCATATATTTTGAATATGGCTTCAACGACATATTGCCATGTTCAACCTAACAAGATGAGCCACACATCCATGTCGAAAACATCATACCCAAATTGGGTTTGCAGATTTTTCTGATGGAGTGGTACGATGCATAATCTAGAACTCGTGGCTTCTTTTACCTATTTTTAAGCCAAAACTCCTTATGTATTGTTGGACAAGGATGCAGATTGAGTATTCAAACTTGCACTAAGGACTTGGGCATTATCTTTTGCCTATGGTGGCACAAATAACTATGAAACTAAGTAATGTTAGGAGGGAAATACCTGTAATTAATTGCTTTTACGAGATCAAGGGTATTATGGGCATTACATTATGGGCAATTATTAGTTTGAATATGGGAATGAATGGTTGAGGGAGAACATGGCAAAAAATAGTTTTTATCTAAAAATTCAAGTCTGGTTTGGGGGAGGGACAACAGATTCTCGAAATTTTGCAAACTCTAGTATGTGAAGAGTGTTAATAATTAAAAATTTTGTAATTTGCGTCATTTGTGGAATTTATGTAATTGGTGGTGATTTATCTATCAATATGGTTTATTATCAGAAGTTTGTAGTAGGATATGGAGCAAATTGCAGTAACCCTTGAAAATGAGCTTTAGGATGCTGATGAAGCATTTAATACATTAAAAGAAGCTACACTAGAAACTGATGCTTCAAGTTAAGGATTAGGGCCAATGTTGATGCAACAACAACATTTTAGTCAACAATTATCCAAGCAAAATAAGCTGAAATCTGTATGTGGAAGAGAATTAATGGTTGTAGTCTTGGCTATACAAAAATGGAGCCTTATTTATTAGAGCTAATTTTATAATAAGGACCCGTCAAAGGAGTCTAAAATTCTCATTGAGCAAAGATTGGAAGCTGCGGAGCACCAGGAATGGATTACAAAGACTAAGAGATATGATTTTGAAGTACATTACAAGCCTAGATTAGAGAGCAAGGCTGCAGACGCATTGTGTAGGAAACTTGGAGAATTGGACAGCTAAGTGGAGTTAGCTAGTCTGTCCACATCAAACATTTTGCAACCGGAGGAGTAAGAGAATCAGTGTAATGAAGATCCAATCTTAAGCAAAATCAAGCCAGCCTCGCAACAAAATAACCCAGTGGTCAACTACTTTACAAACAAAGAAGCATTATCAAGGAATTTTCCCTGAATGCTTGAGATGTTTAACGGAAGTCTATAGGAGGCCAGCAGGAGTATTAAAAACTTACAGAAGAGCTGCCGGTGAATTATTTTGGCAGGGAATGAAAAGTGATATTTGAAATTTTCTAGCTTAATGTGAAATTTGTCAGAGGAATAAATATGAATCCTTATCTCCGACAGCTTTAATCCAGCTCTTACCAATTCCAGAAAAAAATTTGGGATGATATGGCAATGGATTTCATAGAGGTGTTAATTCAATTAGTAGGGTTTGCTAGCCTGTTTGTGGTAGTTTATAGATTGGGCAAATATGCTCATTTTTTTTGCACTCCGTCACCCTTCTGCTCAAACAGTAGCAGATGGCTTTTGACTACATGTGTTTCCAAAATCCATGGTATCAGATAGGGATACAATTTTTTGTAGTGGAGTTTGGAAGAAATTATTCAGATTACAGTGGTGCACACTAAAATGTAGTTGAGCCTATCATCCACTATCTGACAGCCAATCAGAAGTGGTGAATAAAAGCTTGGAGACATATTTATTATGTTTAACTTGTGACAGTGGGCTCAATATTGGTATAATACTTCATTCGATACTGCCATCAAGATTACTCCATTCAAAGCAGCTTAATGGAGATCCTTTTTCATTGATGCATCTTGAATGGAGGTCAACGGTGGTGTTGTCAGTAGAAGAACAGATGAAAGAAAGGGATAACATTTTGGCACCATCAAAGTATATGATTTATGGAGAGCACAACAAAGGATGTCTTATTCGGCCAACAAGAATAAGAGAGATCTGACATTTACAGAAGCATAACTAGTATGGTTAAATTTAAAACCATCCAGGCAGAAGTCTAATGCAAAAAGGGTTAATGAAAAGTTAGCTTTCAGATAGTTTGGACCAAAAGTGGGGAAGGAGGCTTATAAACTTACATTGCCAGAAACTAGAAGGATTCATCCAATATTACACGTTTCATTATTAAAGCCAATAAAAGGATAGGGGAGCCAACCTAAACCTCTAACACCAGTCTGAAAGGAGATGGGATCCAATCTAAAACTCTGCTGCCTTATTGATTGAAGAACTGTAACACGGGAGTTGAACTTGAAAGCTTATTAGATGTAAACTGATCCATAGGGCAGTGCAAAAACCCTTGTTCATGTAAATTGAAAGAACTCCGTGGTAGGCATTTTAAAGCATTGGAAATCAATTTTCATCATTTCACCTTGGGAAAAAGTTGGGAGAAATCATAACCTCCTTTGAGATTTACATATGCAAGAAAGAGAATTAAGGAGGATAGGAAGTTAGACTACAAGTAGTTACTTGTGATAGTTGTGTAAAAAGTATTTATGAGTAGTTACAATAGATAAATGACTACTATATTGAAGAGGGAAGCTGAGGGGAAGGACAAGAACCGTAGGAGCAAAGTAATGAGAGGACATGATCTCAAATCATGTATTTTTCAATTTCCCTATACTAAATGAACCAGCTCCACCTGAATTCAATTGACTCCAGCAAATATTGTAACGACCCTAAATTTCATTTTCCTTCAAATTGGAAACCTTAAAATTTTTTCTTAAATTGATTTACAAATTAAGTTTAATTAGGTTGTTATAAATCTTAGATTACAAAATTTATTTAATTTTTAAAAATATTAAAATCGTTATTTATGGCGGAAACATTTAATAAAAGCACTGTATTTATTAGCAAAATAGTTTAAATGTATTTATTAGAGTTTGTCCTATTAATTATATCTCATTAAATAAACTTTATATATATAAAAATATTAAATATGAAACATTTATTTAAAATTTCATTAAATAAAAACAAAGTTTATATAAAATCTCAATACAAAAAGAATTTATTCAAATCAAATTAGTAATTGAAACACTTAATAAAGTTTATTTCAAAACATTAAAACTGAAATAAAAATTTAATTATCTGACCCATTATTTATATTCCCAATATCTTCCACTGTATGCTCTTCTGCTTCGGAAAAATCCTCGATCAACGTCCATTCATCTTCAGATAAAAACTTACCTAAATTACAAAACTAAATGTGAGATGACTGAGTAAGTAAAAACATGAGCATATATGTTTTCATCTCATGCATTACCAAGTTTCCATGCTTTAAATTACATACTAGTTGGAATTTATTTTCCAGCCCTACTAAGCTTCGGACTCTCATTAGTCATCGCAATGTTTTATGCATTCAGGCTTTTATTAGCCATCTCAAGAGTTCTATGCGTTTAGGCTCTCATTAGCCATCACGACATGTTTTCCATCAATTCTATCAAATTCACACACATACAAGATGACGTATCAATTTTTATCTTTATTTATATCCTGTGTCAATGCCTAAACATACGTGTCCAAATAAAATATCAAAAATTTAATAATAAAATAAGTATGAGGAAAATAATATACGGGCCAAAACGTTGTAAAATTTGTGTTTTACTTATCAAGATTCTTAGAGAGTAAAGGATTCGGGGATTTTTGGGTTTTAGAATAACTTTCCTGTTTAAATAAATTTTGTGATTAAATTACTACTTAAATTGTAAAGAAAACCTTAAAGAGTTTAGGCAGAAATTCCTTACTCATAAAAATCTTAGATGGATCGAAGTTGAATTTGGGTTGGGGCAATTCAATTTGGCTAGACCAGTTCGGTTCGTTGGTTTGGGTCTGGTTCGGTTCAGTTGGCCAGTTCGGTTTAGTGTATGGGTTTAGTTCACTTGGCTGGCCGGTTCGATTATTTGTTCTGGACCGGTTCGGTTGAATTTCTTCAAAACACGATTATGCATCTTCTTTCTCCTTCGTTCTTCATCTTCTTCGCGGTGAGAGAGAGAGAGAGAGAGCTCTGCGCTCTGTTTCGTCGTTGACGGAGATGGAGGTCCGTCGCCGAGGGATAGTTCGCCCGAGTGGAAGGTTTGTCATTCACCGGATGAAAAGGGTACGCACGGGAATGAGAGAGCTTGGTCAGAGAGGGATTTCGTCATAGCAAGGTCGGGATTCGGTGGATGGATGATTTTGCCTAAGAGGTTTACAGAGAGTGATGGGGATGTGTGTGACTTGAGTAGAGGAGTGAAGCAGTGGTTTCTTCCCTTCATTGAGCTTCCAAATTTATAGAGGTAGGTTCGAAATTCATTATTTTTTCATAGGTTTGTGAATAAGACATGAATTGAGGGTAGGATCAATGTTAGTTTAGGAAGGTTTCTTGATTGAGAGTGATTTGCTTCAGATATGGGAAAAATCTCTTGATTAAGGTTAATTTCCCTAATTGAAGAACTTGATTATGATTTGATCTAATTAGGGTTTGATGGAGATGAAATTGGGGAAGAGTTATCATGATTTGATTCTGTTTTGGAAAGTTTCTGCAATATGAGAATTTGAATTTAGGATGTTACAAATATCTTATTGTTTGAAGGTGTAAAACACTTAATAGAAACACATACTATCTTCATAATTGGGAGGCTAGAGTGGGAATTGTTACCGGGAGTTGTGGGTTCAATAATATGTTTTTTCACATGCTTATCTTTGTGTGAAACTAATCTGAGTGTCATATAGGTTTTATTAGAAGCTTAAATTATAACTAATGAGCTTCACTTGGAAAGTGGATTTATATTGCGATTGAAATTGGCTGGAAGGGGTAGATTGGTAATTATATATGCTGAAGTGGAAAAATCAGTTAGATGAGAGGTAGTGGGTTTGTGAGGAGTGAACATGTAATAGGTGGGAAAGTATTATAAAGAGAGAGGAAGGGAAGAAAGTGAATGTTGAGGTTGATAATTTGTTTTTAGAATTGTTTATGCATTTATGATTAGGGTAATTTCTGGGTCTGTGAATTTCCCAAACTAGTGATTAGCTTATTTTTTGAGTCTTTGCATTGTTGTTAGACTTGTGGTTGATTTTTTCACGCTCACTACACAAATGATATTAGACCCATGACACAACCAACAAACAAGGGGATCGCATTGATGTTTTGAAGTGAGACTTGAGGTGGATGGAGGAGCTGGAACGAACTTTAGAACAAATTAGGCGACTGGGCAAGCAAGTTTCAGTGCTACCAAAAAAGGAAGAGTCTCTACGATTGCTACCAGATATTGTGGGGCGTCAACACAAGGGCTTTGGTAGAGGGAACTATTACTTCGTTGACCATGAAAAAAAGAACAGGTTTCTGGTCTACTGGGCCTGACTTGGGGCTCAAGGGTATTGACAAACCACCAGATGGATTTACCTCATTTTCTTGGTGGAGCAGAGATGCTCATGTATTCAGTATTGGCCGGACAAAGGTGACGTTAGATGGAGGGGAGTTGACAACCTTACGCCTCTACCATAGGGTGAGAGGCGGAACCCGGTGGGCTACTATCGGCGTGTTGTCTTGAGCCACTTAATGTGGAGCTTTCTGTTTTCTGAGGAGGTGGTCGATGAAAATTTTTCCTTAATATGGCAGTGCAGATGAAACAAATTTGGGAGTGTATGACCGACAAGATTGTCACCTAACAAAGAAGTTGTGCGTCTTGTTTTGACTAGAGCAAACAAGAACGAGGTTCACCACGCTGAGAGGAGACTTTGGCCACCCAAATAGTGTTTGTGGGAGGCCAGAATGGGAGACCAATCTTGGGAGGGATGGAAAACCATGTTCGTGGTTGAAGATTTTAGGCTCGTGATTGAAGAATTTGTGATGGGGTCAAGCATTCTGCAAGGGTGATGATGACTGAATCTCACCATGTAGTTAGGGTTCCACTTGTCCATTTTTTCTTTTATGATTTAATGGGTCATGTTAGTAAGTTTGGGGATTGGACTATGGGAAAAGAAATTCTTGCGCTTAAAAAAAGGAGCTCAAGTTTAAGTGGGAGGACTTGAGTTTTTATATGAGTGAAGTTAGGTCATCTAGTGAGCCGAACTGGGAATTATTTTACATGGATCTTGGAGAAAAAACCTAATCTTAGATGGGAGAAGCTCAATTCGGCTATTGAGTATTTTGGGCCTAAAGAATGTAGATTTAATTGTGAGGTGCGGAATTATGTTGTGGGCCTAAAACTAGGGATTAAAAATTGTAGATCCATCCAACAGCAACCAAAGAGAAAATATATGGGAGCCAAAAACCCATATTGGCATATTTGCTAAGGTACATACAGTGTTATTTGGACATATACTTGTCATCATTTGATTTATTTTGTTTGGGACAGAAGAAAATAAGCAATAAGTCATAGGAAGTGAAGATCAACGTCTTAGTTACAACCATGAGGACAATTTCGATTTCAAAGAAGAGAGTAATGTTGCGAGTGAAATTCCTTTGAAGGAATAGACTGATAATTATGTTTACCGAGGTGAACAAATTAGTTGGATGATTATCAAGTAGATTGTGTGTGAGGAGTGAACATGTAATAGGTGGGGAGAGTATTATAAAGAGAGGGGGAGGAGGGTAAGAAAGGGGATGTTGAGATTGATAGTTTGGATGCAGAATTGTTTCTGCATTTAGGTTTAGGGTAATTTGTGGTTATCTTATTTTCCAAGTCTTGGATCTTTTTAGGTTCGCATCAATTTATCATTTCCTAATAATTTCCACAATTGAATGGATGTGTTCGGCTTCTTTAGTGTTTCAGAGGATTTGTTTTTTTCCCTGTAGGTGAAATTCAATATTTTAAAGGATTCCTTACCTCTTCCTGAAAGTACCTTTAGACTTGCTATCAAAGACAATTACGAGGGTGGTAATAAGTTTAAGCAAGAGCTTAGTCCGAAACAGGTATGGCGTAGGGACATAAGTATTTGGATCATTTTTCTGTTTTAAAAGGAAAAGAAAATAGTCTTTCAGGTAAAATAATTTTGTTGACTGCTCTGTTGGAATTCCATTTATAATGAAGGTAAAATCTTTGATCTCGCTGTTCCACGATATTGTTGTGACACCATCTGCTTCCACTGTTCCTTTTCTTCGTCATCCAATTGCACCTCCAATTGTGGAAGAAGAGGCAAGATTTCCTCCAGAAAATCCATATTTTTCCAGGCGTTCTTTTGTTCCTACGGGGCCACCCCTTGGTATTCAAACCGAGCAATCGGTCCAACTTAGGGAATGTGGTCTGAATGAATATCGACCATATGTTGCACCTCCAATCGTGGAAGAAGAGGCAAGATTTCCTCCTTCAGAGAATCCATATTTTTCCAGGCGTCAATATGTTCCTACTAGGCCCCCTCTTGATACTGAAACGGAGCAATTGGTCCAACATAGGGAGCGTGGTCCAAATGGATATCGAACATATGTTGCACCTCCAATGGTGGAAGAAGAGGCAAGATTTCCTCCTTCAGAGAACCCATATTTTTTGGGGCGACATTATCGCCCTACAAGGCCACCCCATGATACAGAAACAGAGCAAGTAGATCAACATAGAGAGAGTGATCTGCATGAATATAAAACATATGTTGCAGGTTTACAACCTTCTGTGGAATTGAAGCATGTGGTACAGTCGGAGGCCCTTTATCATGACCAACCATATTATTTAGCAGAGGCTTATCAACCGTATGTACCTGAAAACCCACGTTTGATCTCACCGGATCCATACAAAAGGTACTTTTCCTTATACCTCATTGTTTTAGCATTCTCTTTTTACTATCGGTTGTAGTTTTAGTATTTTTCTTCCCTGCATTCTGAACCCCGACAAAAATTATTTATATAAGAGAATCATTAATCAGTTAGTGGTCTCTGTTGTTGTAGCAATTAGAATGTGTATGCATTATTTGTAAAGTCCTTCCAGCATGGTATGCGAGCAGCATGCAGTTAATAACTTAGCATCAATGTCTTTTAAATTTATGCAATCAACGTCATCATTTTATCTTATCCTTTCAGTTCATAACCAGATTTTTTATGGTTGATCCAGTATACCAAATTGTTGAAAGGTTTTACTTTCTACTGCGAATGGTTAATCAAGGAGTAGTTTTTCTCGGGGGTGATTGTCCGAATTTCCAATGAGCTAAATAGCGCAGATCTTTAGGTTTATAAGTTCCCAAATTTTAAATGTCTCTTGCTGTGTGATTTTTGTTTTCAATCATCACATGCTAACTTGATCAAATAGGAACCTAACACTGATGAAACCAAGGGATCAAGACTTTGGAGGGCACCGCAATGGCAGCGATTACCATTCTGCAAATTTGGCAGGTGAGAGAAAACCTATTTTTCCAATTAATTATACTTGTTCTCCTGCAAATTTTGCAAGGGAGAGGCAGCAACATCTTCATCTGGTTGATTATCCCCGCCCCGCTGATTACTACGGCCAACACCTGCATCCTACAACGTCAAGTGTCTCTGTACCACCAGCACAGGGGGCTCACCCCCAGCCTGATTTGCAGCATCTACCAGCATATCGCGCATATCACCCTGCCCAGAATCCAGACTTGTTGCATGTTGGTATGACCCAAATAACAGTGCCTGTAAGCTATGGCGATATTGATGGAAATATTTTAGTCTCGTCTCGCTATTCTTCAGCTGGAGTAGCTCCCTCGTATCGATGAGTTTCGGCTGCAATTTCTCGAGTACTTGCTAGTTTTGTGCTACAGCTAGTGAATCGCATAAACAAAAAAAGAGCTATGCTGTTATTTTTCAAAGTTCATGGAGCCAATTGACCTGCTGCATTTAAGGGAAATTGTATTTCTCCTGCTACTTCAAGTTTTCATCGGGTTGGTGTGAGTTTGAATGAGAACTTAAAGACGGGCAGATTAGTTTCGAGATCTTTGATTGGGAGATTTGAGAGCTGAAGATGGTGGCGGCCAGGCAGAGGAGATGGAGTAGAAGGTAGGAGAATTAAAAACGTAGGAGAATTAGTTCAATTTATTAACTTAAAACGAGCTACCTTGCGGCTGCTTGTAGCAATGGGTGACTCGTCAGCTTGACTCGTTTGAACAAGTTTGTGTCGGGTGGAAGATTTGAGTTTCGAGTTTGGAGTTTGGCCTTAATCAAACTCACCTCTCAAGCCTATCGCAATGATGTGAACTTAACGAGCCAAGTTAGACTCGGTGAACAAATCTATCGAAAAAATTGAATCCAAGCTAATTCGCAAGCCGCGCTTAAAATATTGGGTGTTTTATTGTTTTTAACCTTGACACTAATTAAAGTATTGAACGAGCAAAATGAGTCGAGCGATTCGGTTTTTGAGCGACAATTGTGTTAAACGAGCAGTTTCAAGTCCTAAGCTTTACCCGCTCATTTAGTTACAGTAATGAATTGGGTTCAGCTCGTTTAGAGTCAATTTGCTCGTTTAACTCGCACTTTAGTCAGCTAATTCGGCTCCCGAGCCCCTATAATATGACCTAATCAAGAGCTTAATTAAATGAGTTGAACAAGGGAGCTAAGACCAACCAACTCGGTCTTGGACGGTTATGCACTCAATTGGGACACCAAATTAGTTTGACTAAAATCCTCACATCCTTTCTAATTATTACTTTAAACAATTATTTCAATTAAAATCTCTTTGGATGGGAACACATGTTCTTTAATAAAATTGTCATTAAATAATTTTATTAATTAGCAAAAATTAAGGAAGTACAAAGCATCTTGCATGGAGATTAGGGTAGGTTGTTTCAATTAAACCAAAATTTAATCCTTCTACTTAGTCTGTCTAATACATCATTATTTTTATTTTTGAATTTTTATCTTCTTAAAAAACAAATTAAAATAAAGATTTTTAGTTCACCAATTTGATTTGAATCCTTGAATTTTGACTATCTAATGTGTATTGGGTTGGTATGATAATTTTGATTATTGTTGTTATTATTTAATTTTTGTCGTTGGTAGAACTTCTAAGTTGACTACCTATTTAATTTAGATTAATTATTAATATTAATTTTGAAATATGAAATTATTTTAACTGACATTTTAAAGTTTTATTTTTGTTATTTAGCACGTAAAAGTTTGAGGAGTTAACAATAGATACCTCCATGTTAGGGCGTTTATTAAATGACGGATACCAATGTTGCGAAAGTGATATTTTTTGCGGAGGAAATGTGTTTTATGCGGTAGAAAGGATAATTTCCACTTGTAGTGGAAGACAATTATCCATTGCAGAAATGATAGTTTTCATATCGGAAACGTGTCTTCCGTTGCGAATACTTGTCTTCCACTGTGGAAAGTAAGTTTATTCCAAAGACTTTCTTTCCGCATTAGAATTATATTTATCATTTAACGGGCCTTCCCACAGTGAAAGTCTTCATTGCTAACGCCTTAAACTTTGAGGTGTTAAATAACATAAATAAAAGTTAAAAAGACTTTTATACTTTTAGGGTTAATATTAATAATTACCCATTAATTTATTATGTTAAACTCATTTATTTTGTGGAAAAGGTAGCCCATTTTTTGTGGGTGTTATGAGAGATTTATTTATTTATTTATTAAAACCCAATTTTGAAAAATATAAAATATAAAAATAGAAGCATTATTGTGACAATGAGTTGGCCTAAAAGACTAAAAAAAAAAGAACAAGTGCAATGGAACTCATGTGGGCATGCTTCTCATCTTGCAATCTTTCTCTCCAAGTTCACTTCACACTACTTGAATTATATGCATTTTGTCAATTCCCCAACCAACTCTCCCTTGGATTTTGTATAAAATATTCCAAGCAAAGCTCAAGTCTTTTGATTTGATTAATGGGGGGACTTCCATCACTTGCCAATCCACATGAACCCTCCAACTTGCCTCCACAATGTCAACTGGTAAAACAGCCCAGCAAATGAGAGAGAGAGAGAGAGAGAGAGAGAGAGAGAGAGAGAGAGAGAGAGAGAGCGAGAGAGAGAGAGAGAGAGAGAGAGAGAGTCTGTCAAGGAAGTAATTTATTGGTAATTTGACTATTTGAAGTGATTGTCTCCTACTTTCTTTTGAATATGAGAAAACTATGCTAGGAAATTCCACAATCAAGACTAAAATAGTTGAGGTTGAAATTAAGCTTTGCTATTATTGCACATATTTTATTCATGATACCCACGTCCTAATTATTATATTTTTAAAATTATTTATGCTTTAATTAAGAAAAATTAATAAATCAATCACTGTACTATGAAATCAATGACAAGTCAACTACTGAACAATTTTCGCTAAATACTGAACTATGAGAAATAGACGGAGCAAACATCGTTGTTATGTTTTCGTTAAAAACATTGTCGTTTCTCTGCGTAACGATGTCTTTCCTCAGCGGAAAGTGAGTAATTGAAATAGAATTTAGGAAAATCGTCTTTCTGTAGAAGAAAGATGACTTTCCTTTGCAGAAAGACGATTTTCCGCTGCGGAAAGACAGCGCTCCACAGAGGAAACTCTGCAGATAAAAAACAAATTCATTGTCTTCTTTGTAGATAAGCACAGATAACACAGGCAAGCTGTGATTCTCCAATGGACAGTAAAATAGTTCTAAATCATCCGAAATCTGAAACATTAAACATTCTTTTACAAAATCTTCTAAATAATAAAGCTATAAAAAAAATAATAAATCCAACTTATACAGTATTTTCTCAAATCCATTCTCCATGAATATTAACTCTTTTCTACTGAAAGTTTCTAAAATTATGAGTTCTTGTAATTTTTTTTCCATGGGTATTATCAGAAAATTAACGGCGATATTTGCTTCGTTCATTTCTCATAGTTGAGTATTTAAGTTATTAGCAAAAATTATTCAGTGTAACTTATCATTGACTCCCTAGTACAATGGTTGATTTGTTAATTTTCCTTTAATTACTTATTTATGTCTCATTAGAAACTCCTGTGATCAAACTGAAAGAGGATCCAAATCATGTACTTCTGGCGCTTGTGTGAAATGACGATGCGAAAGGCAAGTTCTAAATTATTACATGGCGTGAATGACTTTTACAATTTTGTCGAATACTTAAAAAGCATTTGTCTCCTAGTGAATACATTCTCAATTTTAGTTGTGAGTTGACATAAACACTTAATATTTGGCTTTCTCTAATCACATGTAACCAAGAATAGAAGGAACCAAATGGCTTTTACTCCCCACTAAAACATCTACTACTTCGGTGCGTGCGAAGAGAGAAGAAGAGCGGCATGGAGTGAGCGTGCTGCCATTGTTACAGTAGAGAAATTCATACCTCGACGACGATTGCTCTTTTTACCCTCTGGAGTAACACTCTCTATGCCAGGCTTGTAATCAGTGAAATCGTTAGAACCTATAACAAAATCTATGTCAAGAATCTCCCCCTTCAAACACTAGGGAAAAGGTGGATGAGTCATATACCGAGACTAAAAACCTTAAACCAAATGATCAACAACCCACTGTTGACGTTTCTTGTGAGGGTGATGGTGAACGTTTGCAGAGAGGGAAGAAAAGCACAGAAGAGAGAATTGCCACAATGATTTCATATCATCTATTACAACTGGTTTACACAATATATAAAGGTGGTCTATCACGCATGTGTACGGAGATAGTGGAGCAGCTACTCTGACACCCACCGTAAAATTCACTACGCAGTTGACCAAAACTCTATAGCGGTCGACCAGGACTCTGAAGCGGTCAGCCAGACCCTCCAGCAATCGACCTATGTGGTCGACCAGTCCAACTGGCGAGGTTGACCAGACCAGCAATTCTGGTCGATCCGTCTTGCCCCATCCGAGATTGACTGGACTCAAAAAGCAGTCCACCAAGAATGACATTTCCAGCAATAGGTTTGCTAGAAAACTCGCTCCTTTCACTAATTTTTTTACTCTCAATCGGCCTAAAATCTAGCATAAACTAAAGATGAGCCAATATAACATAAAAGCAACCAAAGGTTTTGAATTTCCAATCTCAAAATCTGAATCCGACGCATAATGGAAAATGAAGCAAGGAAACGAGCAATAATAGGACTTAGATTCGAACTTACCTTTGAAGAATCTTTACAAAACTTAAAGATTGAAACACTAAAATTTGGGTCGGACAGAAAAACAATGAAGATCTCTCTCATTCCTTCATAAAAAAATTAACAAAGAAATAAAATAAAAATATATATTAATTAAATTTTATATAATATTATATATATTAAATATAATCATTTAAATCCCAATTTAACAGTTGTAACTCTTATTTACTAGATATCATCTCTCATATTTTTAACCATGCGGTAACTCTTGATTTTCATCGATTTGTCCAATTGATCGAGAAAATCACACATGGTCGAACATTAACAAATTCAGATGATTTGAGTTAACACAGAATAATTTGACTTTGAATAATAAAAAAAGTTTTTACATGAAAAATTTATTAACAAAAAATAGCAATTTTTACAGTCATGGTAAAACTTTGCTTCTTCATGACAACTTTTCTAATCTTACCCTATGTACCCATCAAAAGATGGTACTTCAAACTTTAGCTAAGAAGATGTTGTTTGCTTTGGACTGCATCTTAACTCAAATTAGACAATGTGTTGTTGGTGACTAAGAAACTCTGCAATGCCAAAACTGGTGAGAATTTATTTTTTTAGGATAATACTGACTGATTGACTGACGGAATGACTACTTAATATTAAAAAAGTTGCACAATTTTATATCGTTTGAGAAAGATGGAAGAAGATAATTTTATAAGTTGAGTTTTATTTTTAAATTGATAAAAAAAAATTTTGAAAAATTATAGATTTGGCTCAAAGAGACAATATTTGGACGAGAGTTGTGCTCAAGGAAGAGATAACCCATATATATCTTACCTTGGATCTTATTTCTTACAGCAGCTCACCTTTTCCTCCTTCATCTTCTTCTCATCTGCACTCAAAGTTGAACAAACCCTTCTTGATCTGACTTTATCTGTCTGTTTCTCTCTCTCTCTCTATTTCATGTAGTAGTACTGTGTGTAAGTGTAAGAGATATACATACACAAAGGTTTTGCAGAAGCTTGAAAAAGTGGATCGAAAGTATGGAAAGAGATCGCTTCCTTGGGAAGCATCGGAGGAGAAAGAGAGAGAGAATGAGTTCCAACCTTACTCTTCCTCTTCTTCTTGGCCTGAAAATGATATGTCTCCAATGGTTGCTGCTCTTTCTCAAGTCATAAGTGCAGGTAATGAGAGGCCAAATTTGGTGCAATCCGCCATTTCTTCTGTCAAAGAGGAGCCTGAACCTTCTCCTACTGCTCAAGATCAAGGTAAACCTAACTTACCCAGCTTGATTTAGCCTCTTTTAAGCTTTTCCTTTTCCTTTTTTCAGTCAAAAACCAAAGAATTACAGGCATATAAAACATGGGTATTGCAGATATTACATCAATCTATCTGTTTAGATCAATTATTTTCTTCCTCCAGAATATGATCTCACTGACAGATGATGCAGATGGGACACAGATGAGAGATGGAACATTCGTTCATTCATATTTCTCCAATTTTTTTATTTTTCTACAACAAGTTCAATGTATTCTCCTACTTTCCGTAAAGAAACTCTCTTATTTTCTTTTAAAACATGAACAAAAAGGAGGAAAACAGCAGTCATGTTCATACACTGATAGCTTTCTCTTCCGTGAAGAACCATCTAACTATCATTGTATTTTACTTTTAGTTCCCTCAGTTTTGACCTTATCTCTTCTAAAGCAATCCCTTCAATTTTTACACATGATTCTAGATTTGCTTTGCTTGATTTGTTTGTCATCTAGTCAATATTGCAGTGTAACTGAGAAATTCTTGTAATTTCTAAACATTATATTCTAAAATTAGCTTCATTTTTTTGAGTAAAATGGTCTTCATTCTATGCTCTTAGCTTTACTTTTTGTCCAACCCCATCAGCCAACCCTACTTTCTTTATCAAAAATCAATTTTCTAACTGTCTCATAGATTCATTTGGTTCAAAGAATGTACTTTCTATCTCTTTCAGCCTAACACTTTTTTAAATCAAACTTCCTAGACATCCCTAGAAAACATGCATGTGTTAACGTTATTGGTTTTGCGTTTTCTTATTAAGGTTGTTCTTAATCATGCAATTAGAGTTCGGTGACTCGAACTTTTTTTTTTATCAAGACTTAAAATGAATGCAGTGTGATAGACGCAGATAGTAAACTAAATTATAAAATTTTTCTGAGATTTACGTGATTTCTTGCTACAAAGACAACACAGACGCTATCTGTTTTACTGTTTCAGTGAATTTCATTATCGGCTTACAAACTCTCTCTTATATCTTAATTTTTATTTGCAGTCTGTGATATTTTCACGTAAATATGTGACAACTCATTCTTGTGAGAGTTTGTTGGGGCCTAAAATAAATAATGAGATTGTAATATCAAATTGCTTTAATATGATCTCGTGGTTATGTATAAGTAATATCTGATCTACACTCAGTTAAAATCCGTCCTCAGATTGATTTGTATTCATTCTTTTGCTTTCTCTGGTTATTCTCCTCTCATTGTATTAGGGTTTATTAACAAAGAAGGAGATATATAGTTAGTATGGTTTGAGCAAGTTGAAGTGTTTTTCTGCAGAGAATAGTCGGAGACGACACTACAGAGGAGTGAGGCAAAGGCCATGGGGAAAATGGGCAGCTGAAATCAGAGACCCGAAGAAAGCAGCTAGAGTTTGGCTGGGCACCTTCGACACAGCCGAGGATGCAGCCCTCGCCTATGATAAAGCAGCTCTCAAGTTCAAAGGCAGCAAAGCAAAGCTTAATTTTCCCGAAAGAGTTCCGCCTGTTTCTGCAGATCATCCCCTTTACCAACCTTCTGCGACTTCTTCTTCGTCTTCTTCTGCCACACCATTTGTTTCTGCTCCTCTGAATCCAGTTTCTGATCAAGAACAAGCTTTTCCTCATCTTTATCACTACGCCCAGCTTTTGTCTAGTTCTGAAGCTGATTTCCCTTATCACTCTTCCAATCTTCTTAATCAGAACTATCAGCCCCCACCCTTCAGCGATTCCCCTTCTCAGTTTTCGTCTACTTTGTGGTCATCTTCCCCATTTTCCGATCAGCAACATCCGCCGGAAGAAGACAACGAAGATCAACAATGGAAGTTCAATCCAAGGAATTCAAGCCGCTAAAGTCTGTCTTTGTCACCAGAAAATGACTCATATCTCAACTCAATTTCATGTTTTTGAATGTTTACTGTAGTTTTTGGATTCAATCATTTGAGTGTAACACGCATTAGTGTGATTATGCATGTTGACAAACTGGGAAGTTTCTCAAAGAATTCGATTCAAAGGGGAAAGTCAGAGATTTTGGGTGGCTGAGGAAGACTGTCTTGTCTTCTTTCAACTCTACCTTCATCTCGACCGTTCCAAAGCATTTAGACATGTTTTTTCCATGCGTCAACTCAACTTATTAAATGTTAATCTCAACCCTTTTCAATCATTAAACCAAACCCGGGAACACCATCATTAGTGGGTTCATACTTAGAAGTGTTAATCTTACTACTTCCTTAATTTTATATTAGAATGAATAGGAAATTAATTATGATAAATTATAAACAATAAAAATAAAGGTAATTGATAAAAAAAAATTTTGATTTATGGGTCACTGGCAAGTCAAATATTAAAGTAATTTTGTTAACAATTAAAACTCTAAACTATGAAAAGTGAAAAAGGGCAGCATTGGAGGACGTACAAGACTGATCCTTAGGCATTTCTCGGCATTGGAGGACGTTCAAGGTTGATTCTTGGAGATCATATAGCGTTGTATGTCTGCCTTCATATAAAGGGGTATACATAGACGTTCTTCCTATTAACGGATGTCCTTCCTAAAGGGTGGATGTCTGCTATTTTAGTACAGATGTCTGTGTTTATGTAAATTCAAAAATGCAAATGTCATTCCTATTAATGTTCACAGATTATCGGATGTCTTTTCTAGGGCACGGATGTCTGCTATTTTAGTACAAATGTTCTCGTCTATGTAAATGCAAAGCGCAGTCATCCTTCCTATTAACGTTCACAGATTAATGGACGTCCTCCAACAATCCTTGGACATCCTCCAATGCCGAGGAACTTCCAAGGATTATTCTCTTAGCATTGTAGGACTTCGAAAGGCTGATCCTTAGACATCCCTCGGCGTTGGAGAAAAACGTTTGGGAAATGTTTTTTAACGGAAAGCGTGACTATAAGATTTGTTTTGTTCATTTATCATAATTTAGGGTTTTAGTTATTTACAAAATTAGTTTAAAATTTGATTTGTCATTATTTTTTTTGTTAATTACCCTAAAAATAATGAGTGAATTTGAATTGATAAATTCAATGGTACAATTAGGCCCTAAAAATTTGATTTATTAAATACCAAAAATTTTATTTAAAATTAATTCATAATTAATTTGTGTAGAAATTCTTCAAATAAGGCCCAACAAGTCCAAAATGGGTCTCAAATTGCAACCCAAAACATGTTGGATTGCTGCCTATTTTAAGCCCAGATCACAGTCTCAAATGAACAATTTTGCGGCCCGATCAAGGCTCGAACTCGCAGCCTGAAAGAAGTTCACCTACGAGTGTTGCTCGTCTCCTTCCACACCGATGGAAGAGAGTTTGCCATTGGCGAGACTCATTGTCTTGCCCTACCACTCTACTGGCCAAGCCGCCAAGGCCATGGCAACCTACACTGCAACTCAATGTTCCAAGTCGTGGTTCAGCGTTTTCTCACAGATGTTATCCGCATGATTTCATTGCCGGATTTCGTCCAACCTTTTGACTACTAACACAGATTCCTATACAAAAACTTCCAATTTCACAACCTAATTGCAAAAATTCGAGTTTTTATCTGAGTTGATTCGTAAATTATTTGTTGATTGAGGTGCGCTGTTACGACAACAAATAAGATTAACCCGCGAGAAATATAAACTTGGTTTGAATGGAACGACCAAGTTAAGCGCCATTGAAATCTAAATTCTAACCCTTTTGTTACCAATCATAAGGTATAGGAGCATAGGACAATTATTATTATTATTTTTTATAATATATAGTTTTTCAAGTGACAAAAAAATAGGATTCATAAAGCCAAATATCATTCCAAAATCCACTCATGAAATGATAAGAAGGTGGAAAAGAGATATAATAAGGTTAGAAATTTTAAAAAGATTACGCATGCAAAAGCTATAGTGGGGCTTCCCACTTGCTTGACAATGAAGTGACATCCCAAACTTACATAAAAAAACAAAATGCCATCCAAAATTTAAATTATTAAAAAAATATTATTTTGTACTTTTTTTTATTTTAAATTATTAAAAAAAAAAACAACCTAAAACATTGCATTTAACTATCAAAATTTCAATATTAGTTTGTCATTTTTAGTTTATTCCATTTGTTTAATTGTCTAAAACATATAACTTAATTCAACAATTTTGGCTTCAACTATATTATAAAAATTATTTTGGTCATATTATTCATGTCACAAAGCAATCACGATAAAAAAAGACAATAATTATTCTTTACTTTGCGATTGAGTTACTCATAGGATACTTTCCTTTGAAGCATGATCAAGTTCTAAAGTCGTGTCGAATGAGATGCCAAAAAAAACGAAAGCAAACCAAGGCGCTATCGAGTTCAAACTGAGATTCAATACGAGGCTCAAATCTATGCATGCTCTAAATTGTTAAAAGGCGTTAAAGTTATAATATATTCATTTAGAATGCAGAAACAAGTTACGATAGCCGTGACTCCACGTCGCTTAGAATCCATGTGCCTCAGTGCTAATCGCTCGACAATTTCATTTATTTTAACATCCTGGCGTCCAAAATTACGGTTAGAAAAAAAAATCCAACTGAAACAGTATTAAAAAACACTAATCGACACCCGTGTAGTTAAAAGTAAAAAAGTTCTCCGTCATTCAATAATATACCGAAATCTCTAAAGAATTGAAAGAAATCTTCTCTTTTTCAATTTTTTTTAATCTAGAACTTATGAGAAGACGAACAAGTTAGGTTAAACTTTAGCAGATCCAAGAGTAAATCTTATTGTCTTAATGTTTTCCATGTCTAAATATTTGATCCGATAAATTTTTTTATCGTCCAAGTTGCTCGTTTGTGTGAGTCGACGCAGTATAGTAACTATCATATTGTTATGTTCATGAGCATAATAGTTAAGGTTCAAATATGGATTAAATATCTACACACATTATTTTATAATTTTTTTTATTTAATAATACATGTAAATAAAAAAATAATATCCATAGAAGTATTTCTACTTCTAACCCCAAAAAAAGGAGAAATGAGGAAACTTTGCTTGAAAGGTGACGTGTTCTCGTCTTTCTATGAAGGAAAGGGGGGCCCACAAGTTAGACAAATGGGTTTATGGGCTGGGCCCATCTATCTCATTTGTAGCACGTTTGTTCTGACACGTCAAATATTTCGATTTTTTTAATAATTATATGTTTTTTTGGGGTCGGTTGCTTTCGGCTTCTACTTTCAACATTTGCGGCTAAAGAATTAATTCATTAATTAATTAATTATTTTTTTAATTTCTCTAATTTCAAAACTTCTATAATTTATTTTTGAGAAACTAAATTATTATTATTTATCTTTATAATTTTATTTTTTTATTTTTAGTTTTCATTTTAAATAATCTTTCTATTAATTTTTGTCGACGTGCTTTTCATCGTTTAATTTTTATTCACATTAACGTAATTATATCAACAAAAATTATCTAATTTGCACAATAAAAAATTTTAATTGAATAACTTTACCGACAACTCTTTTTAGCGATTAATAAGATTTTTTTTTGACAAGTAGAATTTTTATCTTTTTTATTATCATTAATTACTACGTTGTCATCAATTTATTCATTAAATTTATTATATATATATATAGATATATATATATATTTATTTATATATTTATTTTATTTCTAATTATTCTATCGGTTTCTATGTCCATCTCTCTACAAAGCTCAAGTTCGATGTAGGATCAATAATTAGGTTAGAAATTACCCAAAGAATTAGAAATGAGTAAAACATCTGCTTAAATGGAAAAAAAAATAGTATATATGTGTTGAATTTAAATGAATAAATTAATTATAAATTTAAATTACTGATAGTTAAAAAATAAAAGTTTAATTTATTTTAAAAAATTAATATTTAATTTATAAATAAATTTAAACATTATGATAAAAATTACACAGTACCAAAAAAAAAATTAGGGAGTATGGTGGAATAATTTTTTAAATCTTTTGTTAAACCATAGTATATAATAAAAGTTGATCGTCACAAATCGTAAATACTTAAATAAAATATCATATGCATCAATAATTGACCTGTAATTGATATATAATAATATTATATTACGTTATAGTTTTTCGCAAAAAAGTAAATAGTTAAAAAGAATTAATAAATCCTTTTTAGAAGCATTAATAAAGAAAATTATAATAAAAAAGAAAAAGCAAGGACATCAATAAAATATCATTTGAAGTTCATAAATATATCATTCTGGGCCTTGCCTTATTCCATATGCTCATTCGGGCTTTCGTATGGAGATTTTGGGCTGGGCGCCTGGGCCTAATTGTCATTTTATAAATTGGACTGCAAATGTTGTAGGTTCTTGTAATTGTTGCCTGTCCAACATTTTGAAGAACTTAAATCTTGGGTTTAGGTGCTTGTAATTGTTGCCTCTCCAACATTGTCATCAATTTTTAATTTTTATTTTCTATGATTTTGTATTTCCAACATCTTAAATGTTATGTAAATCATAGAATTTATACTGTAACGTCTTCAGGTGCTCCCAGTATAATATTGTCCCATATGGGTCGAATATCGCACAATTTTATTTTTGGAGTTAGCTCAAAACGCATTATATTAAGTAGAGAAAATAACCCTACTTATATAAACCATGTATTTTCTACTCTCTCAAAATGATGTAGGATTGTGCACCCCCACTAAAATGGGCTGGATCCACACATGGGTCTTTCATGGCCTTCACAGGATGGACTGCCATATATACTGATTGTGGAAACATATCTTAATTCATGAAAACACCTCAGAAATTAAATTTATGAAATTGGTTGTCGGACTTGATTCTGATACTTGTAGTTATAATATTTTGAACAAAAATTGTTTTTTTTTTATTTTTTATGAGAAAATCTCAACTCGTTTTATTATTTAAACTACCGGGAGGCTGAGAAAAAAAGATTAAATATCTAAATATTTTAAGTAGGGACCATAATCATGTATTAATAAAATTCGAGTCGAGCGTCATCAAATTTAATCTTAAACAACTAGTATCTGTAAATTAAAATCATCATCAAATTTAACCCTAAACAATTAGTATCTATATGTTTAATTCCTAATAACTTTATACTGTGTTTGATCACTTTTAGGAGTTTGACATTATGATACCTAATATATAATTATTATTAAATATATTAGTTAATCACATAATTGTAAAATTATATCTAATACTTTAGATGTAATGTCTTTCAGTGTTCTGAGTATAATATTGTCCTATTTGGGCTGAATCCCGCATGATTTTATTATTGGAGGTAGCCCAAAACGCGTTAAACTAGGTAGGGAAGATAACACTACTTATAAACCATTCACTTTTCACTATTCCAAACGATGATATGAGATTGTGCACCCCCATTGGTATGAGCTGGGCTCTCACAATCATCAGTATCTTGGGTAGTCTTTGCCTTAACGAGGCGGGCGACCACATTAGAGAGAGACGAGACATTCTCAGAGAGAAATGACGCATACCTTGGTATAGACAAAGATCGTTTATGGCTCCGGCAGCACCTTGCAAATGAAATGGCTCATTGTGCAGCAGATTGTTGGGATGCTGAAATTGAGTGTGTTCCTATGGCTGGATTGAGTGTGTTGGAGTTTTATGTGTGTACACTTGGGAAAAATGTTTGTATAAAAAGGAAGATGGTTGCAACATCAAAGAGTATTCACTCCTTCTGTGATCGAACCTTCCTTTGGTATTGGAAGGATAATCTATTGCCTCTTTGAGCATTCCCACTACACAAGGCCTAGTAAGGGTGGCGATGAACAGTTGAATGTGTTTCGGTTTCCACCACTTGTTGCACCGATTAACTGCACAGTTTTCCCTCGGGTTCAAAATCAAGTGTATGAGGATGTCGCTAAAGTTATTTCCAAGTCCCTAACTCTAGCTGGTATCTCACATAAGATTGACATCACAAGTATTTAGCTTCTCAATAAACTCCTCCTAGTCCATCCTTTTTTATAGAATCAATTATGCAATAAAGCTGCGGTGAAGAGTGTGTTTATGGGGAAATATATTAAGAGGGTAGGATATGTACTGATATTAATTTTAGTGTATTATAAATAGAGGAAATGAGAGTGAGTTCAGAGATTATTGAATATTGTCCGAGTAAAATACTCTCTAGAGTAGTTTTATTGTTTGATTAATGGGGGGACTCTGATTGTCGTTCTATAATACTGCAGATCTTGTATCAGAATAACATTATTCTCCCTATATGTATATTCTTATTTCTTATGTAAGTTCGAAGGGAAATTAACAAATCAATCACTGTACTTTGTGATCAATGATAAGTCAATTATTAATAAATTTTCGCTAATAACTTAACCACTGAACTATGGAAAATAATTGTAGAAATCATCAAAGTCACGTTTGCCGTTAAACATTTAAAAATGTAATGCTATGTTTACCTTCTAATTTTATATTATAATCTCACGTCTTGACGTGATGTTTAAGTGATATTTACTCATTGATTCAATGAGTACATGACACATAAATATCATTTCTGGATAGGAGATTTAAGTGTAAAATTAGAGTAATAATAGTTAACGTAATAGCGGTGTTTATTTTGTTCATTTATCATAGTTCAGTGCTTAAATTATTAATAAAAATTATTCAGTGATTAACTTGTTATTAATTTTATAGTACAATGGTTGATTTGTTAATTTTCCTTTAGCGTATTTGGTGTTACATTGGTAGCAATTCTTTTTACTAACCTATCAATGACTCTAATTTTGCAATTGGCTGTGTGTGTTCCGGGGCGGGATAAACTTATACCGGCTGAAGGGTGGAAGCAAATCCACATCCAAACACGTCACCATAACAAATTGGGAATCTAAACCCTAGTTTTAGTAATCTTTTGAAGTCCAGAAATATCTGCAGCTTCGCATGCGTAGATTGTATAAGTTGCTGATATCCTACTCCATTTTCTCTGGCAACCATTTCTCTTCTCAGCTGAGGATCAGCCACCCGCTACCACACAATCTCTTCCGAAGGTCGTCTTCTTCCTCTTCCGCCTTCTGCCGAAGCTTCGTTCCCATGGCCGCAACTGAGGAATTGCTTCGCAATACTTTAGCTGAAAAGCAATCGGCTGTACACGATCAAGGCAACGCTGTGAGAGCTCTGAAAGCATCCGGTGGTACTAAGCCCGAAATTGACGCTGCGATTGATGCCTTGAATGCGTTGAAGTTAGAAAAAGCTTCGGTTGAGAGGCAACTGCAAGCGATCATTGCTGGCGCGGGGGGTGATGGCTCTGTTAGCAAGGAAGCGTTTCGTCAAACAGTGGCTAATACTCTAGAACGGCGTTTGTTTTATATTCCAGCGTTCAAGATTTATCGCGGGGTTGCTGGATTATACGATTATGGGCCTCCAGGTTGCGCCGTTAAGTCCAATGTCCTTGCATTCTGGCGTCAGGTTTGCGCAATTCTTTCCTTCTGGCTTAATTTCGAAACGGAAATGACCACCTTTAGTTTTTGGATTTCTAGTTTTCCCCGATCAGGTGCTGAATTGGGTTTTAGTGTAGTGTGAGTAAACGGGATGATTGGGATTTTGCATGTATAAAGACAATTGATATCCTTAGGTATTTGAGGGTAATGAAGAAGTAGAGTGTGAGATGAGCATTTTGACCGAATGAGTTGCTTAGTGGAGGCTTGTTATTATGATATGGAATGTATGAGAATGGTTGTTGCTATGGAAAATGTGAAATTTCTCTAATATAGTTTATTTTTATAGCATTTTGTTCTCGAGGAAAATATGTTGGAAGTTGACTGCCCCTGTGTCACACCTGAGGTTGTTCTGAAGGCTTCTGGTCATGTTGATAAATTCACGGACCTTATGGTGAAAGATGAGAAGACAGGGACCTGCTTCCGTGCTGATCACTTGATTAAGGATTTTTGTAATGAGAAACTTCAGAAAGACCTCACTATCACTTCCGACAAAACAGCTGAGCTAAAACATACACTTGCCGTCTTGGATGACCTCTCAGCTGAAGATTTAGGTGCAAAAATTAAGGAGTACGGAATTACTGCCCCAGACACAAAGAATCCATTGTCTGCTCCTTATCCATTCAACTTAATGTTTCAAACATCAATTGGTCCATCTGGTCTGAACCCTGGGTGAGTGTGTGCGTATTTAGTTTGACCTGTCAACGTTTGAGCCATAAATTCTAAGACTTCTTGACTATTGAGTTGTACCTTTTCACTGCTGTTTATTAGGGAAAAAAGTTACGTTGCTTCTCCATACTTCGCCGCAATAGCCATCAATCTATTATTAATTTGAAACAATTTGAACTAGATGCACAATTCACTTTTTGATTCTTGTTGCAGATATATGCGCCCTGAAACTGCACAAGGCATATTTGTCAATTTTAAAGATCTGTACTATTACAATGGGAACAAGCTTCCCTTTGGAGCAGCACAAATTGGTCAAGCTTTTAGGAACGAGGTTCATTATCATTTTTACATAAACCTTACATGAAGCAATTACGTGCTAAAATATGTTATAATTTTGCCAAACCTATAGACATATTTTATTCTCTTCAGCATTTTGATTATTATAAATTTCTGTTAGTTACAATGTTATTTCCTAATTTACTGTTTAGCTATAACTAATATTCCTTTGTATATTTAAATTAGATATCTCCTCGTCAAGGTCTTCTTAGAGTCCGTGAGTTCACACTGGCAGAGATTGAGCATTTTGTTGATCCAGAAGACAAGTCTCACCCAAAATTCTCTGATGTTGCAAATTTGGAGTTTTTGATGTTTCCAAGAGAAGAACAAATGTCTGGTAACTCAGCAAAGAAAATCCCTCTGGGTGAAGCAGTTGGAAGGGTTCGATCGCTCCCTATGTTCATAATATATATATTTACCCTTTTTATTTTCTTTTGGTCTCTCATCCACACTTCCCTCAAATCAGCTAATATTTGTGTTTTTTTTATTATGATTTAGGGAATTGTGAACAATGAAACTCTTGGCTATTTCATTGGAAGAGTATATTTATTCCTAACTCACCTTGGTATAGACATAGATCGTTTACGGTTCCGGCAGCACCTTGCAAATGAAATGGCTCATTATGCAGCAGACTGTTGGGATGCTGAAATTGAGTGTTCCTATGGCTGGATTGAGTGTGTTGGTATTGCAGATAGATCCGCCTATGACTTGCGTGCTCATTCGGTATGGTCAATATTCCACACAGTTGATGTTCCTGATGGTTGCCACTTTAGATTTTAGTTATTTGATGATAGCTAGGATTTATAGTCCGTATAAGTAACTTATCCTAGTAGTTATTTTGCTTTACAAGTGGCTTCTTTAGTAGTGGGTACTTTTTTTTTTGCTAAATACGACGATGTTTAATTTTTGTTAGGAGAAAAGTGGTGTCCTCCTTGTGGCGCAAGAAAAATTTTCAGAACCTAGAGAAGTTGAGGTAATTCGATGTTCTATTAGTGTTTCCCATTCTTTTTATTTGTACCTCAGAGATGCATGACTATTGTCTAAACTCCAATTGTTGATGTGCTATTGGTGTGTTTTATCACAGAAATTGATCATAGCTCTAGTCAAGAAAGAACTAGGCCTTGCTTTTAAGGGTAACCAAAAGAATGTCGTTGAAGCTTTGGAGGTAATGTGTAAATTTATTCGAAGAAGGATTTTCAAATGATTTGAGGTTCTACAAATAAGTTGCTTAACCATTGAGTTCGTTTTTCAAATTGTATCACTTTTATTTTAGGCTATGGATGAAGAAGAAGCCTTCAAAATGAAGGCAACTCTTGAATCAGATGGGGAGGTGGAGTTTTACGTGTGTACACTTGGGAAAAATGTTTGTATAAAAAAGAACATGGTTGCGATCTCAAAGGAGAAAAAAAAGGAACATCAAAGGGTATTCACTCCTTCTGTGATCGAACCTTCCTTTGGTATTGGAAGGATAATCTACTGCCTCTTTGAGCATTCTTACTACATGAGGCCTAGTAAGGCTGGCGATGAACAGTTGAATGTGTTTCGGTTTCCACCTCTTGTTGCACCAATTAAATGCACAGTTTTCCCTCTGGTTCAGAATCAACAGTACGAGGATGTTGCTAAAGTTATTTCCAAATCACTGACTGTAGCTGGTATCTCACATAAGATTGACATCACAGGTATTTTAATTTCTCAATAAACTCTGGATCATCTTTTTCACGTGTTAACTAGATTGTAGGGTAATTGGCTAATCATGCTATCTTGTTTCAATGATGGTAGACTTTGTCTTATTGAGTTTTGCGAAAGTGAATAATATGTTGTTGTTGCATGGTCGAAATTCAATTTTTTTAACCAATAGAAGCAATCATGCAATAAAGTTGGGGTAATGTTATGTTTACCTTATAATTATACATTTTAATAGGACCTTAATACAACGAGATGACATGTCATTCATTAATTGGTATAGTAATTAAGATAAATTATAATTAATTAAAATATGACATTAATTGTATTAATTTCCGAGCGTTCCGTCATGAGGTAATAGTATAGTGTATTTTTAAAAGGTAAACCTAACATTATTTTTAAAGTTGCGGTGAAGATAGTGTCCTTTTAATTGTGAAGTGAAATTATGATAATCCGAATTATTTTTCTCTGTGATCTAATTTATAATATTACGATCATGGATCTTAATTTCATTATGTTGATATGAAATATTGAGCTTACTATTATGCTCCTAATGAATTTTCGACAGGCACCTCAATTGGCAAACGATATGCAAGAACCGATGAGCTTGGTGTACCGTTTGCCATCACGGTAGATTCAACAACTTCAGTTACCATCCGGGAAAGGGATAGCAAAGATCAAATCCGGGTTAACGTGGGTGAGGCAGCATCGGTCGTGAAAGAAGTTACAGACGGACATAGGACATGGGGCGATGTGTGGTTCAATTTCCCGCATCACACATCCGCGTCTGCAGAAGATTGAACTCGAAGAGGTATCGAAAGCCAAACACTTTAACTGAGCAGAAACATCTGATGGATTGTGACCCTTTACTTCGCCATTTAGCTGCAGAAACACACCAAATAGATTTATAATTTTTTTATTCACAAAATAGACATTCAACTTTTTTGACCGTGAGCAATTCAAACATATCGAGCTCACGTGATATCACTTTTTATTGGAATGCTTTAGTTGAAGCTGAGATGGACAAACTGATAGTACGAGAAGCTGGGTGGTTCCAGCAAGTTTGGAGCTTTGAAGCAGCCATGGCTATGAGGTTCTATGCATTAGCAGCCTTAAGTAAAGAATTCTCAGGAAATGGAGTTGCTTCAAAAGACAGAACGAAACATGTAAGTCTCTGGAAGCAAATTTTAACTTGATAGCCTCGATTAGTCTTGTGCAAAAACTGAAAGTTATTCAATCTCTCTTAAATTCATGGTTTGAAGTGCACTTGACGAGCTTTAATATTATTTGATTAAAATTAATAGGAAAATATTAACAAATTTTGTAATAGGAAAATTAACAAAATAAATTTTGAATTAGCGATAAATTAAATTTTAAAGTAATTTTTCGAACAACTAAAATATTAAAATATGATAAATGAAAAAAACAAATTTCTCAATTACGTTTTCTGTTAAAAATTTAAACTTTTTTTCTGCGGCGGATAAGTCGATCTTTCACCGTAGATTTGTACATGAAATAATTATAGTCAATAATTTACTTTTCGTAGCGGAAGACAAATATCCATCGTAGAAAGGGTAATTTCGCAAAATCTTAGTTTCTTCGACGCAATTGGTGAATAATAATTAAAAACGCTTCAAATTTGCCTGAATGCGATTCACTTTGGCTCTAAATAAGATCTGGAATTTGCTAAGATAAACTTTAGTAATGTTAGACTATATATAAGTTTAGAATTTTCTGTTGTGGAAACTAGTTTTCCACTAAGAAAAGTAAGTTTTATTTTAAGGAGTTACTTTCCGTAAAAGAAGTCAAGTATCCACTGTAGAAAATAAGTTCCATTTCAAGAATTTACTTTCTTCAGCCCAATATACGTTTTCACTGCAAAAAATACCCTTTCTGTGGTGAATATTGACCTTCTGCTGCGAAAAGTAAGTCTTTTTTTTCAACTACTTCATGTACGAGTCCGCTGTAGAAAAACGACCCATCCACTACGAAAAAAAATTTAAATTTTTAATGAAAAACATGATTGCAAGGATTGTCTTTTTCATTTATCATAAATTGAATTTTTAGTTATTTGCGAAATTAGTTTATCACTAATTAAATAATTCAATATTTTTTTTGTTAATTACACAAATTAAAACTATTATATTATTTTTAAACATGAATTTATTAAATATTAAATGGTATGAAAAATGGTATATCTATAATCATATAAATCTAATGTTACGTCATGCTCCACGACGTCGTTTTGAATTTTTAGGACTTCTTTGCTCATGGTTTCTATCTTTCATTTAGGTTTTATTAAAACTTCTGTTATTTCGTTTTCCCTCTTTCTCCGTCTCTCTGTCTCGGTTGAGATTGGCGGTTGGGAAACCCTAGCGATACCAGCAGCGTTGAGAGAAATGCTGAGAGTTGCAGGAAGGAGGTTGTCGTGCGCTCTATGGGGATCGCCCCGGGTAACTTCAGCTTCCCTCCCTCGTTGTAATCCACTAAATTGCGAGTCTTCATCTTCTGATAATTCGTCCAGATCCATCATTGCCTCTGATGTTTTTCTCTTCAATTCTTACCTTTACAGTCTCACCAGAGGTTCGTATATTCCATTTTTCTGTGTTTTAATCATTGTTTTTAAGGAAATTAGTGCCGTCCGTGATGTTGACTGTGATTAATTCCAACGCTGTACGCTTGAGCTTATTTTTTTTTAGTAGTTTATGTTGGCTATTCTGTGTTATGTATTATTAAGCAAATTAAATCATAATTTCAATCGATTTGTTTTTCTATTATTCTAGGCACTAGAAATGATGAGGTTCCTGTAGATTATAAAAGGATTCGAATTGAGTTAGAAATGCTCTTACATTTCTCGTTCTGTTTCATTTTTTCCCCATGAAATGATTTTTGTTTTTGATTATATCGAATATAATAGAAAATATTTTTACTCAAAAGAATTACTGAGTTAGTTTAGGTTTGGTTGATATATAGCGTGTAGATTACAATTATCAAGTTTTGCTCATGAAAGAAGATAGGTGTCAATTTTTTTTTTCTTTCTGAGAGATTAGGACATGAACGGGACAGAGGTGTGTTGGGGTTTGGGAAGACATGAAATAAGATGAAAGAGATCGTTATGAGAAGGTTGAGCTTTTCCTGTCAATTTTGGTAATCATGGGGGAATGAAAAATATTGATATGTTTTATGGTGAAGTTTACTACATTGATGGACATGCACTAAGATCAGGGGAGAGCTATAAAAAAGCTCAACTCTCCACAGACAATCAGTACTCATCAATGAACATTGAAACTCTCTACGGTGCCTCCTAAAAAATAAATCTATTTTTCTTAAGCCAAATGCACCAAAATGTACAATACAACACAAATTTAGCAACTTGCCTTAAAATCCCCTACCCCAAACCTCTCCATTCTTTCAAGAAACTCACAGTAGATGTAGGCATTACGTACTAATTTTACTGGTTCAAAGGATGTGAAAAAAATGAATTATTATTATTATTTTTTAAATTGAGAGCCTTCTCCTAGTTTTGGACGGCTGAAACTTCTATTCTTCTACTTCATCAATTTTAGCACAAGCCAGCTGATTAACGGACTCATCTGGCCTGATTCGGAATAAAGGATGTGAAATATGACTTATTTGGTTGTATATTTTGATTAATTCTACTGCTTTATCATGAATATTGGTTTGATACTTGGAAATTGCCCCCTTGCTTCTGTGTTTTGATCGCCATATGTTGTAATGCACTATAAAAAAACAGTTTGAATGTGCTCTCTCTCTCTCTCTCTCTCTTATTAAACTAGTATTTTGCTTGAAGTTTTTTGCTGGTTGTTGCCAGCTGCTTGTATTACTTTGAGGAATATAAAGTAATTTGAAAATGGTTTCAAACTATCAAAGCTATGTTATTTTCATTTCAACTAACTAAAGATGAAGGCAAGCACTTCCCAAGTGAACTCCTTTCTCTCATGAATGGTTGCCATTATTAAAAATAGGTTCTAGTAATAGCATTTTATGTCTGAGATATATGAGTTATGACTGGTTACTTAGTGAGCAGACTTATTTCTCAGGGTTTTCGTCAGAATCCCTCACTTCTGGACATGATTTGGGTCTGATTTCAGAGCTCCCTGCCACAGTGGCAGCTGTAAAGAACCCTACCTCTAAAATTGTTTATGATGAATACAATCATGAGCGTTTTCCTCCTGGTGACCCCAGCAAGCGTGCTTTTGCATATTTTGTTTTGACTGGAGGCAGGTTCGTGTATGCGTCTTTGATCCGCCTGCTGATTCTTAAGTTTGTTCTGAGCATGTCAGCTAGCAAAGATGTTCTTGCCCTTGCATCCCTTGAGGTTGACCTGTCCAGCATTGAGCCTGGTACAACAGTTACTGTCAAGTGGAGAGGGAAGCCAGTCTTCATTAGGCGTAGAACCGAAGATGACATTAATTTGGCCAACAGTGTAGATGTTGGAACTCTTCGGGATCCACAAGAGGATTCAGAGCGGGTGAAGAATCCTGAATGGCTAGTTGTTGTTGGCGTGTGCACTCACTTAGGGTGCATCCCCTTGCCAAATGCTGGTGATTTTGGCGGCTGGTTTTGTCCATGCCATGGTTCCCACTATGACATTTCTGGCAGGATTCGCAAGGGCCCCGCGCCATACAATCTTGAGGTACCCACTTACAGCTTCTTGAGTGAAAATAAGTTGCTTGTTGGCTGAGAAGCGATTAGACATGCACATTCTTATTATATAGTTCGCATTGCCTTTACATCAGGGTCATTGTTTAAGACTCTGAACTTTTGATTCATCCATAATCTTGCCTGTCCGGTTGCACCTTCTTATGTTTCAATTTTTTCTCTGCTGCCGGTTCGGAATTTTGATCCGGAATCAATAATATGAGTTTGTCTATCGAATTTGATTTTTTTGGTATGTATTCATGTTTAGTTTTTTTGTTCTTCAATCTGCATATTTTCGTGGAAAATGAAAAAACAACCACACTCACTTGGATAGAAGCACGGCCCAAATGACTTAGATTTGCTTAAACTATTTCAATGTTATCATAATAAGCCACATGTTGCCTAGTTATGAGCAAGACAACCATTCGCCATTTAGAAATATCATCTGTTGAAGTTAACCGCATGATCTTTCAAGTTTCAGGAATGTTGTTGTATAATCTGGACAGTCATCAACTTCGTTGACATCATTAAAAGTGTTACATTCTCTAGTCTCGATTTTATTGACCTTGCTTGCTCCTGTACTAGTATGACGAACCAAAACAAATAATAAGTGCTTCCCATGAACTTTTATTTTTTCATAACTGAAATGATTGTACGATTCTGACAAGGTACTATATATATCTATATACTAGCTGATGGTTAACAGCGTGGGTAATGAAGTATGTTTCAACTGCACCACCCTTTTGAGTAATGACTGAGCCACCCCTATTACACGTTTTGTAGCGTAGTATAAGTAGAGTAGAATGGGAAGATTGCATGCCTTGAAAATTGAATCAATGACTTCAGCAGCTTTGAATGGGAACCAACTCCATTTTGCCTCCATAAATACGAGGCAGCTGACTCTCATCAATGTCATTGAGCAGGGTGGATCTGAGCTTTTTGTCCTCGACAAAAATGATCTGAAACAAACATAAGCATGAGTTAGCCATTTGGGGAGGATGTGCTTGACCAAATTTTGATCCTCAATCATCTTTACTTTTGTACAGATGATGGAAATACTAGGAATTATTCACTAGCTTAACATCTACGAAATGAGGGCATTTAAGAGACTATCTCTGTTCTCGCAATTGAGTAATAAACTCGAACCTAAACTATATCAAATAGATAGTTTAATCCTTCAAGGGCTCGAGGTTATGGTTTGATCGTGTGTTTACGTGAAACACAAGTGCGTAGTTTAGGCGATTCATGCGAAGAGTAGAGAAAGCGTTACCTTCTTTTTAGTTTTCTTGTCAATAAATCGGTAAATCGCCTTCCACGCTGCCATGAATATGTAAGGCACGTGGATGATATATAACTTGGCTAGCCTCTCTGGGTAGCAATCCTGCCATCAAAGCAAACGACTACTACTTTTAGAAGCAACTCCATCCTCGTTAACTGCTGTCTGGAATTAGCTACTGCTGCTAACATCCATCCTCCAATGGTTAGGTTTGTGTTCTTGAATGTCGTTCCGTGAACAGATGTTGAGGTAATATATTTCCTATTGAATTATTATTTTAAAGAAAGGCACCAATCAAATAAACGTTTTAATCTAACATTGAACCTGCAAGATTGACAGAGATGCTTTGTATCCGCGAATGTCACAGTTGGAATATCCCCATCCTTGAAGATCAGCTATGCACACAAACTTTTCCTGCCCTCTGGGCATTCTGAGAATTTAAAATGAAATTTTTAAGATTACCATCTATGAAATCCTTCCCTCACTGAGTATTTACACTCTGATTATCGTCAAAGAGGAGATCATGCATTACCTGGCACATATTTTCTCGAGACTATAGATAGAAAATCCTGCAAATCATGGAACACACCTTTGGATCAGCTTTGTTTTCTTCAATTTTTGGCTATAATCAAATGAAACAGCAGTTGAACGCAGACAGTCATTAACTTACTCTTGAACTCTTCTAAACTCCCTTGTTTGTGCCTAGCGCCAATGATCACTGCAATGGGATGTTCCTTCTTATCCAGGCCTTGCATGAACATCTTGTTGAGGGAAATTTCCTCTGAAACCTCTGACTCAGATATAAAACCCTTGGGAAGAAATTTGCGCTTCCAGCTCAGGTACTTCAGAATCATCGTAGAAGCCTTATCGATGTCGAGGTCGCGAGCCCGAAGAAATCTCCGCATCATAAAGTCATCTACTTCCTGCTAGTCACAAGGATCACCCATTAAGGAGGAACCATTACAGATACTTTAAGCAAGGGAGAATTTCTTGTAAATCAAAATATGGGGAATACTGAATAGGCCCTAGACTCTAATTGTAATTTCTAATATCATATTGCAGTTCTTCCTTTCCTCCATTTTACTGCTCAAAGTATTTTTCATGCTAGCACCACTAAGATATTAGATCATCAGTAATGAAGTGAAAACTGTCGGAATACACGTGAGTGAAGAACTTTCGATTGAAATTTGTAAAATTACGAATGCTGCCAAAAGATGTTCCTACAAATTTCTCAGGATAGAGCGGTTGAAGATCAAATCTCATGTGAATCCAAAGCTCAAAAGCTCAATAAAATCAAATGACAAAAAAAGAAAGAAATTAAAATAATAATCATCATCTGTCAAGTAGAAAGGAGAGACGCAGGAGGAAAGTAGAAGTTGACTTAGACTCACTTTAGCAGACGGATCCTTTCTTTCAACAAAGGATCTCATTGCAGCTATTCTGCCTTTCTCTAACTCATTGCTCTCCAAATTATCCTCTTCCAGGAATCCATTTTCTTCCTCACAGTCCTCGAAATCCTCCGCTGCCTCTTCGAATTCCTCAAACTCCTCCTCCTCCTCCTCCTCCTCCTCTTTCTTCACATTCAGGCCGTTCCCGTTGCAATCTTCCATAATTACCAAACGCACTCTCCTCTCAAGCTCACGCAACTCTCCAAAGTACCACCAGCTTTTCTCCCCTCTGAAACGCCAATGGCATGGAAGAGAGAGAGAGTGTGTGTGTTAAACGCGGGAAGAGACGGAGTGTATTAATAAAATTCCACATTAAACTTTTTAATAATTAACAATCTACGTATTTATCAATTAGTCCCTAAATTAATTTTTATTGGCTTCTTAATTGCAATTAACAAGATAATCAAATAAAAATTAGCCAATTTAGAAGAAAATATCTTGGGCCAAAGGTTAATTTGTGGCCTTCATTTACAAAAAACTAAGAATTAAAAAAAATCAAAATTATTTTATTTGCAATCTAGTCCTTTTCATTATTTCTTAATTGCAATTAACAAGATAATCAAATAAAAATTAGCCAATTTAGAAGAAAATATCTTGGGCCAAAGGTTAAATTTGTGGCCTTCATTTACCAAAAACTAAGAATTAAAAAAAAAATTCAAAATTACTTTATTTGCAATCTAGTCCTTTTCATTATTTCTTAATTGCAATTAACAAGATAATTAAATAAAAATTAGCCAATTTGGAAGAAAATATCTTCATCTTGGACCAATGGTTAAATTTGTTGCCTTCATGTACCAAAAACTAAGAATTAAAAAAAAAATCAAAATTATTTTATTTGCAATCTAGTCCTTTTCATTATTTCTAAATTGCAATTAACAAGATAATTAAATAAAAAGTAGCCAATTTAGAAGAAAATATCTAGGGCCAGTAGTTAAATTTGTGACCTTCATTTACCAAAAACTGAGAATTAAAAAAAATCAAAATTATTTTATTTGCAATCTAGTCCTTTTCATTATTTCACAACTTAATTACGTGACAAAATACCATTCACTTTCATGATAGACAACTTAGCCACCACCTAGTTTTGGCTTTTTTCCTACGTAAAGATAGATCTTTCGCATCCACTCGAGAAGAATCTCAAGTTAATCGATAAAATCCTGAGAAAAATATCAAAAAACGAAAGAAAATATTATCAGCGTTGGGTTCGTTTTAATTTCATTTGCTTCAGTTGATTTCATAAAAACTCGTATAATTTTCATATCCGAAAATAATTTTTGTAGCTGACGAGCACGTAAAATCATATTTTGATGGGTATAAATAACTATGTCTTGAATTAGGGACATATGATTTATGTGTTCGTTCGAATATGCGTGCATTATGTTCAATCGCATAAGAGAACGACATTTTTTTCACATTAAGACCAATAAATTTATTTGCATGTTGGGTCAACCAATAAATTTTATGGATAGATCTATCCCTCTAACACATTAAAGAAAGGAGGCAAAAGTTGGAATCACATTTATTTAAAGTTACATTTTTATTCAATGTTTAACAACTTTGGTGGCTTGGTTTCACTTTAAAACATTGTAGATGTTTTCTTTTTTAGGTAATTATCAATATTAACTCTGAAGTATAAGAGTATTTTTAGCTGATATTTTACACTTTTGTTTTTGTTATTTAACACGTCAATATTTGAGGTGTTAGCAACAGACACCCTCATCGTTAGGGGGTCTATTAAATAGCAGATATTATCTGTAGAAATGTTATTTTCCGCAACGGAAATGATATTTTTCACTGCGGAAGACAAATATACATTGCAGAAAGAGTAACTTTCGAAAATAACATTCGTTATTTAACAGATTTCTTAATAGTGAGGATATTCATTGTTAACGCCTCAAACTTTAAAATGTTACATAACAAAAATAAAAATTTAATGTGTCAGTTGAAAAAATTATATACTTTAGGGTTAATATTGATAATTACTTTTTTTTTTGCTATTTTTGGAAATTTCTATGAAAAATTACTAATTAAATTTTTAAAAAATTTTTGTTTTCATTTTCATAATTTTCTAAAAGAAAAAAAAAGATTTTTATTATTGAAAAACATATCTATTTATTTGTTTTTTTTAATATGAAAATATTAATAAATATATGATGTTTTTAATTTTATTTACTAAAAATAGTAAAAGAGAAGAATTATTTTTTTGAAAAATATATTTTAATTTTTATCAAAAGGAATAATATAAATAACGCCATTCACGCAATGACTAGGGCACCATTATTATAACAATTAATATATATTGTACACATTTGCGAGCACATCTAGTGGTTGACTTGGTTGACTCTCGATTCAAAAATAGTGACATTTTGAGAAATTTATGCACGTCCAATTCTAAAGTATGTTTTGGTCGAGGACATCCATTGTAGATGCCCAACGCTGAACGATAGACACCCGATCTTATCCAATATTAAAGTGCAGACATCCATTGTGGACGTCAACGATAAACTGTTGACACTTATAAATGAACGTGTCAAATTAACTTTCAAGAATGAGCTTCCAGCTAAAAATGTGAGTGCCAGTGTATAAGCTTTATTGGAGGACGATTTGACATGAACCACAAACATCTGAAAGCTGATATACAATTTATATTATAGGCAACTTTCGAAGGCGCCACTCTTTAAGTAAAGGTGCCCACCGCGGAAGTTCTCAGGGTTCACACAGCCACCTAGAACTCATATTTTAATGGAAGATTAAACGGGAAAAGTTATTTTATTAACTAAGGATTGATTTGTTAATAAAAATAGTTTAAGCGTCAATTTATCATCGGCCCAATAGTTTAATAACTTTTTTTTTATAATTACCCTGTTATTTATAATGAAGTTTATTTAAATAAACTCTTTCTTTTTCAATTTTAATTACAAGGTTTTTTTTTAATGAATGTACAGTTTTGAGACATATCTTCACACTAAAATGCACAAAACCAATCCGAAAATTAATTTTGAAACTAGATCAAAATTGAACGGGAAACCATTATATGATTCTGCTCTAGTTCAACCTCGAGTTAAGCTTTAATTTTAACTAAATTTTAAACGAACCAGAGAAAAAAAAAAGAACGTGATTGCAAAAACGAGGATTTAATTTCATCGCCTTTTGGTTTGATCTTAACTAAGTTGTTTTTACGGGTCTTTGAAACGACGATCAAACAATCTTGGTTGGTCATCAAAAATATAAAAAACCAAACCTTCAACTTTCTTTTTTTTTTAAATTTTCAATTTTGCTAACAAAGATTTGCAATGTGGGTGATTATAAATGATTATTGTAATTAATGATTGTATTAATTTTTGGTAAATGTCACAATCATAGTCATAAATAAAATGTTACATTTTGGGGGAAAAAGATATGATCTCCTACGTCATATATGGTTGAAGGGAGACCCACATAGTAGTAGTCTTGTAAAATGTCACATGCATTAGAGCCCAAGTATGATTTATTCGTCACGTGGTCGAAGTTGGTCATCGTGAAATTAATGTTCAACGCATAGGTGAATATTTATGGTGTAACAAAAGGTCAAGAAGCATGTTCATAGACAATGTACTAAATATCAAATGTACATAGCATTAATTACAGGATTTACCCCCTCCAAGTGTTACATTTTTATCATTTTCACTTTGTAAAATGTCTATAATGCCCCCTACTCAGCCTCATCATTAACTCGTGTGGGCCAACCCGTTAAAAGTAGGCCCTGGTCGAGCCTGACCGAGGACCAAGGTCCAATCTTAGTGTCGAGTTCATTCAATCTTGGTGGGGTTCGAAATTAAATTTGCGTGTCTTGAACTTTGAGTTGACTTCTAGATAGATAAAGCTAATTATTACTTTTGAAAAATTAACAAACTAACCATCATACTTTATAATCAATGACAAATCAACCATAGAATAATTTATGTGAACAACTTAAACACTAAACTATGAAAAATTGACGATACAAACATTGTCGGTATGTTTTATGTTAAAAAACGTTGTCGTTCCGATACGAAACGTTATCTTTCAGCAACGGAACGTTGTCTTTTCACTAAACAGTTTTAAGAGATTACTTTTAGCGGGGGAATGACGGCGCACCTCTATGAGCACTAGACGACAACGACGACAGATCAGAAAGAGGAAAGGAAAGATAGTGATGAGAACTAGAAGGTGAAATCGAGAGGAGGAAATTGTATTCGATAACGGGAAAATGCTTAGAAGAAAACATGTGAATTATTTTTGACGACAAGAAGATCATGTAGGAGCTTCCTGAAATCATCTTCTCGGCAATATTGCTTCAATTATTGTGATTTTAGTATAAAAGTGAAGTAGAATAAGAATTTGCAGAAATTAAAGTTTCGGCATCGTCTTCGCGACAATATTTCTTTCAACAGGTAACAGTGATGTTTGTGTTGTCCATTTTTCATAAATCAGTGTTTAAATTATTAGCGAAAATTGTTCAATGATTGATTTGTCATTAATAACAAAGTACAATAGTTGATTTGTCATTTTCACTTCATTTTCTTGTCAAAATGTCTCGTCTTTGTAAAAAAAAGTTATACTAAATTGTCCATAATGCCCTCCTCACATTTAAATAAGGGAAAATGACAAATTAACCATCATGCAGTGATAGTTGCAGAGTCTATTTTTCATAGTTTTGTGTTTAATTTTGTTAACAAAAATATTTTAATAATTGATTTGTCATTGATCACAAAGCATGATGGTTGATTTGTTATTCTCTCTTTAAATAAAAATGAAGCATAAGTTTTTCTACTCTCTACCCCACTTTATCAACAGGGAGAGCGCGGGCCAACCTACTAAAAGTAGGCCTTGGTTGGGCCCGACTGGCCTTAAGGTGAATCAAAGTGCGATATCAATTGAGTTCATTCAAATTTAGTTGGATTCCATATTAGTCTAGTACGATTTGGAATTTGATTCCCCTCCAAATGTTAATTTTTTGATGGTTTTTGTAGATGTTTCATCTTATTTACATTTTGTCACTCACTTTGTAAATTGTCCATAATGCCCCTCCTCACATTTAACTTAAATAAAAAGAAGGGTAAATGACAAATCAACCATCGTGGTTTGAAATCAATGACAAATCAACCACTATGGTATTTTTTTTTATCAAGTTAACCACTCACGTATGTTAAAATGACAAATCCAATATCACATAGACATTTACCGTTAAATGATAGGAGCCAACGTTCGAACGTTGGAACGACCCGTGAGTGGTTAACTTGTTAAAAAAAATACCATAGTGGTTTTATCATTGATCTCAAATCATGATGGTTGATTTGTCTTTTACCCCAAAAAGAACTGTGTTTTGCAATGTGGAAGGGTGTTTTGGACTTTGCCCTGGTAAAATTGCTAAAATTCTAAAGTTAAAAGTGACAAATATCATTAACTGGATGGGAAAAGTGTCAGCTATTATTAAAAGGCCCATTGACGAAGGTGAATATCTACTACAGTGGCTTTCGCGGGAGGGAAGTGAGAAGAGCGGGCAAAGTTGGAAGTCCATTTCCTGAAGTTGGTTTCTCAGCAGCCGTTGAAATGGACTCTCTATCCAACCTTCAATCAACTCTCGGTTCCTTTAGGCTCTATTTGATTGCTTTATTTTCTGCTTTTCGTTTTCAAATCAGTGAAAACGATAATGCGTCGTCTCTGTTTCTTGAAGCAATGCCTCTGTGTTTGTTTTCTTTATCGATTCCTACCCGAAAAACCTCCATAAATCGTTTTTCTTTATTCATCGGCCTTCAGAAACTCGCATTCTAAGAAAGCTTCCCCAACCACCATCCCGTTCGACCTCTCAACCATATGGGCTATATTTCCCATCTACCCTTTTCGATTTTTTCTCTATTTTATTTGGAAAATTTTGTTTTTCCTGTGGAAAAATGAAGGTGGGAATCTGGGTTGCAAGTATTTGTTATGTCTATCTTTTCGCTTGGAGAATCGCCGCTGATCAGAATGTTGTCCTTACCGAGCGAATTTCAGGTGTGCTTCTAACACTTAAGCTGCTATTTAGCTGTCATTAAGTCTTCATTCGAGTTTATTGTCATATTTTTTCTGCAAAATTTGTATATGCCTTCGACTAGTTTAGTGTTTGTTTTCATTCAATCCAATTTGCTATTATCTACTTCTGCGGATGCCAAAATAATTTAGCAATTATGCCAGCTAAAAATATACTTTGTGTTAGTTCTGTCTATTCTGTGGCGATGAATTTGCTGTCACCTACTGCCAATAATTAACTTCTAAATTGTGTGCTCGAAGGGAAAAATGCCTCGAATTGTGTATTAGGTATGATTTCTTCTAATTTGACATGATGCACGACCCATATTTGCGGGTCTCTATGCCATTCAATGATATAGTTGACTTTAATTTGTTCATTCCAGTTTCCAACTATGCAAGATGAGAATAATGGAAAGAATGGATTATGTCTAAGCAGTAGTTCTATGGTGACAGAATACCTGCAGAATAGAAAAGAATTATGCAGACAATTAATATCTCGTGTTTTGGCCTTTTGCCATCTTCTCTCAAATTCAATTTAGAAATGCATTAAAACCTCGCCTGCCCAAAAAAATTATATGAATGTTGCTGAAACTTTCTTTTCTTGGGGTAATTTATATGCAAGCAAGTTTTTACAGATAAATTCAGTTTATTACATGATCCTTATGTACACAAAAAATTGCATTAATTCTTCTGCTTGCTTATTTTATTATGTCGTTATTTATATTTATCGATAATGAAGATAATTGTCACAAGCATTCTGCTCTTATCCTCTTGGAAAAATGATTGGTTTCCTTTTTTATGCTCTTTGAAAAAGCTTGGGGCATGCGGGATCGAATGGAAAAAACATAACATGCTAAAACATCATATTTAAGAAATTAATTAAAGGATTATGGGTTGAAATGTGTAGGAAGCGCTGGGGATGTGCTGGATGATGATCCAGTTGGAAGGTTGAAAGTCTATGTATACGACCTTCCAAGCAAATATAACAAAAAGACACTTCAGAAAGACCTTAGATGTCTCACTTACATGTTTGCTGCTGAGATCTACATGCATAGATTCCTCTTGTCAAGTCCAGTCCGTACACTCAATCCCGATGAAGCAGACTGGTTTTATACCCCAATATATGCCACTTGTGATCTCACTCCTAATGGCTTGCCATTGCCCTTCAAATCTCCTCGAATGATGCGGAGTGCTATACAACTCATCTCTTCGAATTGGCCGTATTGGAATAGAACAGAGGGGGCTGATCATTTTTTTGTTGTCCCCCATGACTTTGGGGCCTGCTTTCATTATCAGGTAAGATCTCTTCCTTCTCCAATAGAAGCACTGGGAAAATGACTCTGTTTCTGGAAATGAGGCTTGTCTTTTCGAAAAAAATGAAAAGAGAAGGAACCTGTCATTTGTTTTGTTTCATTTTTTGTTCTTGTCTTGATTTGGTTAGTTTCTTCGATTGTCTTGTGTATTTGGAGGAGGAAAAAGCCATTGAACGTGGAATTCTTCCACTACTCCAGCGAGCAACCTTGGTTCAGACATTTGGGCAAAGAAATCATGTGTGCTTGAAGGAGGGTTCAATCACTATTCCTCCATATTGTCCTCCCCAAAAAATGGAGGCTCACCTGATTCCCTCAGACACTCCTCGGTCAATCTTTGTCTACTTTCGCGGTCTGTTTTATGATGTTAATAATGATCCAGAAGGTGGTTATTATGCAAGGTATGCATATATATAGCATTGATATAGGCAAAGTAATCATGAGGAATGACCATTGTTTGATTTAATAACAGGGGAGCCAGAGCAGGAGTATGGGAGAATTTCAAGAACAATCCGCTCTTCGACATCTCAACCGAGCATCCTACCACGTATTACGAAGATATGCAGAGATCAATATTCTGTCTGTGCCCCCTTGGGTGGGCCCCGTGGAGTCCGAGGTTGGTGGAAGCGGTGGTGTTTGGCTGCATTCCGGTCATTATAGCAGATGACATAGTGTTGCCATTTGCCGATGCAATTCCGTGGGAAGAAATTGGAGTTTTTGTGGAGGAAGAAGATGTCCCCAAGTTAGATACAATCCTCACATCTATACCGCCTAATGTCATATTGAGGAAGCAGAGGCTGCTAGCGAATCCGACGATGAAGATGGCAATGATGTTTCCTCAGCCAGCCCAAGCGGGAGATGCGTTTCATCAGATTCTCAATGGTCTGGCTCGTAAATTGCCGCATGAGAAGAGTATTTATGTGAAGCCAAGTGAGAAGGTTTTGAATTGGAGTGCAGGGCCAGTTGGGGACATGAAACCTTGGTAATGCAGTGGCTCTATGTACTGAGTCTTTGGTTTTGTGGTTAGATTGTTGGCATAGCCTGCTAGTTAGTTGTTTTGGTGATTCAATTGAAGTATTCATCTGGTGAGTTTTCCACATATTATAAAATACCCATGTTTTCTAATTCAATGAATTTTTTTTTGTCAAGCACGGACATGTGGCAGCCTACCCTGTGAAGGCTAGAATAATATATGTGAGGGTCTGACTCATATTAATGAGGGTGTACAATTTTATATCGTTTGAGAGAATAAAAAATACATGATTTATAAGTAGAGTTTCTCTTTCAATTCCTAGTTTTTTTCAAAAATTTCGACCCCACCAACTTATCTTATTTCTCACTTGTCTTCTGGTGGGCCGCTGGCTGCTGCCTCCCATCTCTTTCTTGTCTATGTTTTGACCAATAAATTTACTATTGATTTACTAATCTAAAAATTGCTAATTTAGACTACTTTATTTCTACTGTTTAAGAACAAAAAATATTAAAATTAATAATTTTATATAGGGTAATTATCGATTTGGCACCTTAAGTCTAGGAGTTTCTTTAACTGACACCTTAAATTTTAAATTTTCAAATCTGACACCTCAAAGTTTGAGATATTATCATCCAATATCCTCACTGTTATCAATTCGTTAAAATAAGGGAGTGAGATGCACATGGAGTTGGAGATAGGCTTTGGCGACAACCAATATCAAATTTTTGCCATTAATGATGAGTCGTTCATAACAAATGATATTTCTGAGGTAGAAAATGATTCTGAAACTAAGAAAAACGATGAAAGAACTTGAAGACTGAATAGTGATTTTGTTTTCCAACTCCACATGCATCTCATTCTCCTATTTTAACAAATTGATAACGGTGAGAGTATTGGACGATAACATCTCAAACTTTGAGGTGTCATATTTGAAAATTTAAAGTTTAAGGTATCAATTGAAGTGACCCGCAAATTTGAGAAGTCAAATTGATAATTACCCTTTTATATATTTAAATTAGTGAAAATATGATTAAATTATGGTAAAAATGTAATTAAAGCATATGAAAAATATGATTAAGTAGATAGAGTCAATCAGGATAGATCACCTTCCCCTACCTTTCTCTGTCTCCAACAACCTATATTGGAAGAAGAGTGGATAACTCTTAAATTAATTAATTAATGACCCTAATTATTTTATTAATTTAAATTAAAATTAATTGTTAATTAAAACCTCCCTTTTCATCCCTCTTCTCAGCTCTCACCAAACCTTCACCCTCTCTTCGTTTCCCCCTCTCCCTCCTACTTCTCTCTCCGCCTTTGATCCTGGCTATGGCTTCCATTTCCAAGCTCTCTGCTCCGACCTTGCCATCTTCTTTTCCGTCTTCGTTTGAATCCAAATCTTCCCGGATCAGTTGCTTCCTCAGTTTCCCTTCCAGAAGCGATTTCAACTCTAAACGTTCCTCTTCTCTACTGTCCCTACCGACTACCTCTCCTTTGAAGGGTTCCTTGGTGTAAGTTTTGTTTTTTTTTTGCCCTCTCTTTGCATAATCAGTTTGATTATTCTCTTAGCTTGTTCTTGTTTTTTGTGATTTGTACTTATTTGCTGGAGTCAATGTGTAATATCCTTTGATACTCCTTCCCCTCAGATCTTAGTCTGATTATCTTTCACCATGTGCATCTAGCTTCTTGGTTTTTTTTTTTATCTGTCATGATTATATGGGTGATTGTTATATATTGTTTGCATGTGCTATAGCTAGCATCTTTTTGACGACTATATTTTATTCTTACTTTTCATTTTTTGTTCGTTTTGATCCGTGAATCAAAAGGAAAAGGCGATCTATTTCACTATTTTTGGTATTATAGAGTTTCTGCAACAAATCAGTGATGAAATTAATACCAGAGAATAATGTAGTACAACTCGCATTTTTAAATTTTTCTTCGGAAGGATTTCCCAGTTAGATTGTGTTTGAGGGGTAATTTTTTAAGATGGATTAATGCATGAATCGTATATAGTTAATCATTTGTCCGATTGCAGTATAAAATGTTCGCAGAATGGTGGAAATGGAAGTGCGACAAAGAGAACTGTTCTTCATGATTTGTACGAGAAGGAAGGACAAAGTCCTTGGTATGATAACCTTTGCCGACCTGTTACGGATCTTCTTCCTCTAATTGCTAAGGGTGTTAGAGGTGTAACCAGCAATCCAGCGGTATGTTGACTAGTTTCAAGCCTTGATCATTTGTTTTTTTGCTAATCATTTTAGTGGAATATGTTTACTTTTTGAGTTTCAGAGAAAATTTGAGTTTCAGAGAAAATAAGATTGAAATGCCATTAAAAATTTTAAGGTTTAATTATGTTATCGATATTGTCTAGTCTCACTCTTTGAGTGCATGCATATGCAGATTTTCCAGAAAGCCATATCTTCTTCAAATGCTTACAATGATCAATTCAGGTATAGTATTAAAAATTTTCAAAGCTGTTCTTAGTTTATTTGTTCGAGCTCATTCCTAAAATTGGATTTCTGGAATTTGCAGAGAACTTATACAATCTGGGAAAGATATTGAAAGTGCATACTGGGATCTTGTGGTGAAGGACATTCAAGATGCATGCAAACTTTTTGAGCCGATTTATGATCAAACAGATGCTGCTGATGGCTATGTTTCTGTTGAAGTTTCTCCCAAGTTGGCAGATGATACTAAAGGAACTGTTGAAGCTGCAAAGTATCTCCATAAAGTGGTTAATCGCCCAAATGTGTACATAAAGATCCCTGCTACTGCCCCTTGTGTACCTTCCATTATGGAAACCATTTCACTTGGCATAAGCGTCAATGTGACCGTAAGCTATCCTTTCTCCACATTTTAGCTTATTCGAAAAAAAACCCAGTAAAATTGATGAATGATTGGTCTTCACTGGTCATGGTTTTGCTTTGGTGTTCATTATTACAGTGGAATTTGCCCCTTCTCTTCTCTTGTATTTTTCTTCTTTCAATATACTTTGATTCTTATCAAAAACAAAAAGAAAATTATTAATGTGGGATTTGTTACTCTTAAACTACAAATGCAACATATTACTGGTATTCTTGTAGAATATTATCGTTTATCGGTGTTTCTCAAGGAAAATGACTAATCTTCTTGATTTCCTTTGAACAGCTCATATTTTCCCTTCCCAGATACGAGGCTGTAATTGATGCTTACTTGGATGGTCTTGAAGCTTCCGGGCTTAGTGACCTTTCTAGAGTTACAAGTGTTGCTTCGTTCTTTGTCAGCCGTGTAGACACCCTCATTGACAAGCTGCTTGAGAAGATTGGGACGCCAGAGGCTCTTGATCTTCGAGGGAAGGTAGCTATTTCTAAGATAAATTCAAAGTATTCTTTGTGATAAAGTATTGATGTGATATTTTAAGCTGTTTTCACTTCATGGAAATGTGAATGTTTAGGCGGCAGTAGCTCAAGCTGTACTTGCATACCAGCTATATCAGAAGAAGTTTTCTGGTCCAAGATGGGAGGCTCTGGTGAAGAAGGGCGCCAAGAAGCAAAGGGTGCTATGGGCCTCGACCAGTGTCAAGAATCCTGCATACCCAGACACTCTATACGTAGCTCCTCTCATTGGACCCGACACGGTGGGTTTTATTGTACTCTACATTGTATGAGATACAGATTTTCTAAACGACATTTTTCAACAAAATGCAAGACAGTGTCATTGCAATTTAGCATTTTGAAAACAGTTTATTCATAATCTGGATGAGCAGGCTTATTGGTACCCAAATGGAGTATTGTGCTTCCTAGATTATAAGATTATGATCTTTATTTAATTTAAAGGGGTATCTGTAATTATTTCTTGAGCAGGTTTCTACCATGCCTGATCAAGCACTTGAAGCATTTGTTGACCATGGTGCTGTTTCAAGGACGATCGATTCCAACGTGTCGGAAGCCGAAGGTGTTTACAATGCAATTGAGAAGCTGGGGATCAGTTGGAATGAAGTTGGGTCTCAGCTTGAATTGGAAGGAGTGGATTCTTTTAAGAAAAGTTTTGACAGCCTCATTGACACCCTGCAAGAGAAGGCCAACGCTCTTAAATTGGTTAGTCTGTAAGCTCCAGTCCAATGGTTTACAGATATTGTGAGAGTGAATAATGCTGGTGGGTTCTGATTCCTGCTGTAAACGTAATGGCTTATCTTGTAATTTGTTAGGTTTGTGGATTGAAATCTGCTTTATAAGTGAGCAATGGCTTTTATGTTAGGATTTCATTGTTTTGGTCCATTGTGTCTTATGTAATGAATCGAAGACAGACGGGTACTTGGCATATCGAATTTGATAATCAATGTAGACGTTTGTTTTTAGACAGTTCGATCAAACAATCCCAGAATTTGTTTTTAAGCATGATTACTGGTTTTCAATCGAGCTGAGTGTATAATTTATGTGAATTCTTCCAAAATGAAAGAGAGTGATAAAAAGCAGAGCTTCGGAAATGGTAGGACCAGCCAATTTAGAAGAATTGGAAGAAGCCACATGATAGCAAGACTGATCGAATGGCTGAGCTTTTATCTTCTACAAGTTAACGCCTTTCTATTTGGATTACGCTCTGTAAAGTAGCAGTGAAGGAGAAAACTCGCAATGGCGTCAATTTCTGCCATCACTTCTCTATCAAAGTTCGCGATTTTTTCATCTGGGAAATCGTCGAACACGGTAAACCGTGGCTTCAGTTGCCAATTATTTTTAGCGTATGGGTTTCTGTTTAATACCTTAAAATACTACTTCTAGACGAAGAATTTTGCTGTTTTTTTAGAGATGGCGAGGTCCTCAATCTCTTCAGGAACAGCCCCAGAAGTCCTGCTCTTCAAGTTTTCGCAGTAAGATGGATTTCAGTACAGTATAATGCTGAATTTCAACGGCTGTTTTGTTCGAGACTTGGTTTTCTTTATGGGTTTACTCTACGAAGTCAGAATCGTAGTTTGTTTTCAGTTTCTCTTACATATGGAAGTGTTCTCGCAGGCCATGAGCTGGTATTTGAGCGAAGAGGAGTGCTGATCTCATTCACTGGGTTACTAGCTGGAGTCTTGTTGCATTCTTCAAATGAGGGAGCATCTATGGCTTCTGAATTTACAGAGAGTAATTACCTGTTTCCTTTTTCTTATTCCAGCCTGAAGCAAGCTTCCATTAAAGCTCTTACTTTTTTCCTAGTTCTATCAGACATCATTTTTTCACCATGTAAAAAAACTTCATCAATTTGATAACTTACCCATGTATTTGATGATGCCTCTGATCAAGTCTACGTGAGATTCAACCTCATTGGTTTATTGTATCATGCTGTTTTGTGTTAATTTAAGGCGAAGAAAACCGGAAGAATGAACTTTTTTCAACTGATGATGCCAAAGTAATAATTCCTTGATCTTCAAATCAGAAATAAGTTTACTTTTGGACATCAACATTCCCACTTTTCTAGTGTCTTAGTGGTGATCTAGGTTTAGTAGTGACTATTCTAGAGCATTATCTTCTTTTGTGGATTGGACTAGAAGATGCGTGAATCTTTCCGAAGAACAAGATGAACACCCTTAAGTATTTACTTTCAAACACATGCATATCAGTGCCAGCACTCAGAGGGAAGGATTATGGCAAGACAAAAATGAAGTATCCAGACTATATAGAGACAGAATCAGGTCTTCAATACAAGGTAACCTGATACAGAAACTCATACTTAAACATCGTTGCTTCCTTCCAAGAAAATGCTCTATAAATTTTCGTTTCTGCAGGACTTGCGAAAAGGAGATGGGCTCGTGCCGAAAGTAGGAGATACTGTTGTGGTAAGTTACCATTGTTAAAATGGGTATCACATTTCAGGCATGCTAAATGTTTCCATGACTTGCTCGTAAAACTTGAAGAAGAGAAGAAAATGAGGGAAGCCCGGAAAGAGAAGATAACCCTCGTGCTATATGCCGATGATTCGGGTTTACATGATTGAAGTGTTTTGTGGATTATCTGTGGTTATTAGGTTGATTGGGATGGTTACACTATAGGATATTATGGCCGCATATTTGAAGCCCGGAATAAGACAAAGGGTGGTTCATTTGTGGTATGAACTGGTTTTACATATTCTAATGCCAGTTCTCATTTGTATGCTTGTACATTCATAAGTGCTTATTGAACAGGGAGATGACAAGGAGTTTTTCAAATTTAGACTAGGTTCTCAGCAGGTAACAACTGTAATTCCCCCTTTTAAAAGATCTGGGATGTTCGGTTTTCACAAATGCGATGCCATCTAGTTCATCATCGTGTAATATTGAGTTAAGTTCCATGATAATCAGGTAATTCCGGCCTTTGAAGAAGCAGTGTCGGGCATGGCCTTGGGTGGCGTTAGAAGGTGCTGCCTTTTCTTTTCTCTGCTTTTGCTTGTTTCTTTACTGACAGGTACTAGCTTTCAAGGATAAAAAGGAGGAAAAACTATGCCGAGTTAACAAACTACCTTGCAGTAATGCAGGATCATAGTGCCGCCAGAACTGGGTTATCCGGAGAACGACTATAACAAAAGTGCTCCGAAACCAACAACATTTTCGGTAATACATAGTGTTTTTCTCGTCGGCATTGTGTTCATAGATGTGAATTCTGAACCTTCTTTACAAATTCAATTATAGGGTCAACGAGCTCTGGATTTTGTGCTGCGGAACCAAGGGTTGATAGACAAAACACTCTTGTTCGATATCGAACTGCTTAAAATCATACAAAACTGATCGATTTCGAGGTCCAAATGCCGAAAAACAAAACTGCAGTTTTACCATGGAGGTTCAGTTGCATTGTGCTGTCACTTTTAGTTTGCTGCAGAGTGCAGGTCTTCTCAGTCTTCTTCTATCAAAGCTTTAGCTGATTCACATGAAAGATTGGATTGGTTCATATATTGAAAATGAATGGGCATTTTTCTGCACTTCCTCCTTATCTTACACTGAAATATTAGAGATTCATAGCACAAAAAAGGAGATTAAATGAATTCAACAAATGCAAACAGCCCCCAACTTCAGGCAGTTCCAACAAAGATAAATGCTAAACAGCAAGTTTTCTAACTTCACCAATAAGAAAACTAAACAAATGGGACAAACCAAACAACACGAACAAACTGATTCGGCGAAAAGCTAATGGAGACTAATAGATTCATGTCTTCATGAGTTGACGGAGAGCTCCCGGCGCTTGTATCGAACCATTACTTTTCCTTTCACGCCCACAACCATGGCGTTCCAATCGATTTCAGGAAATGGCGACATGAGCTCCAATTCAAAATTTCTCAGCAAGTGGGTCCAAATCGCCTTTATTTGCAGGTAAGCAAAGGGCTCGCCGAGGCAGCCGTGTCTGCCACCTCCGAACGAGATGTATGAGAATGGCCCAGCCGTCTTATCCTCCTCCCTACCCGGAGAAAATCTGTCGGGATCGTAGTCGTTGGGATCCTGAAAGATGTGAGGAAGTCGATTTGCAAAAGCTGGTGAGGTTGCAACAATATGACCCTTCGGAATGTCGTATTCCTTCCCTTCCCGAGTTGTCACGCTAAAATCGCTATGCGAATATCGCATCAACATAATAAGCGGAGGGTGGAGTCTCAAAGCTTCTTTGATGCATCTGTAGAGGACATCCATTTCAGACAAGACATCATGGTCAACTTTACTACCATGTTTTTCGATCAGTTTCTTCTGCTCATCCGATACAGCCGAAAGGTACTCTTTGTGTCGGAGAAGATACGCACCCGTCCAAGTAGAGGTTATGGAACTCGTGTGTTGCCCTGCAAAAAGAGCAGCAATGAGCAGGCCTGTCACCTCCATCTCCGTCGTTGGGCGACCATCTTTGTACTTGGATTCAATGAAGCTCTGCAACATATCGTTCTCTGATTTTCCGGTGCTCTTTCTAGCAGTTATGATGTTTGTGAAAATTTCTGCAAGTCTCTTCCGGGCGCGGTCACGACGAAAGTGGGCTGGAATGGGCAAGTATGGGAAGATAACACTGATTGGGAGCATTCCATTGTCAAGGTCGTGGAACAATGAGGAGACATCATCGAATAGCTGATCTCGAACTTCTCGACCGAGAAGGCATCTACTGGCTGTCAAGATGATGAGATGCTCCAGCTCATACTTGAGGTCCACTTCCCCGCTCTCCCCCCATTTAGAAAAGTAATCCTGCTCAATATTCCATGGATTTCCCACATTAAGAAAGCAGTTTCAAGCCAAGCAGTAAAATCAATGCTCAAACACTACGAGAGAATGGACTGAATCTAGCAGATGGAATTGTCATTTGTAGACAATGAAGTTAACTTTACTCAAACTAAGACAACAGCAGATGGCAGCAAACAGAGCAGACTAACTAAACATTTTGACTTCAGAGAAGGAAAAATTGCCTATGATTTCAGAAAAAGGGTGATTGTCTTTCAAAGTTCATAAGAATACTCAGTAATAATGGAGTTAATCTCAAGAACAAAACAATAGAAATGGTATGAGTAGAGCTCGCATGAGGATATACCAATAATTCAATGCTCTACCTTCTCATCTGTAAACAGAGGTCAATTAGATCTACTAATCAAACTAGTCCAATCCTTTTCTTATCAATTCAACTAGCTAATATTATTACCATGCTAGTCTAAACCCAATTATAATAGGAAATGCATGGATTTTGAGAGCATAAATTTGGGGAACGGGAATTAAATGCATGAAAACATGAATACTAACTTCTGCTTCTATAACCATCTGATCAACATATCCCTTTAACTTAGTCACTCTCAAAGCCTCTGTAAAGAATCTGAACTGCTCTTGCCGGATTGAATAATCGACATCAAACACAACACCCGGACCGAAAGTAGGCACATTGAATCGGTAAACCTCCTGCTGACTAAGATCGGACTCTAAAGCTTTGAAGAAATGGCCCGAAACCTCAGGCCCGATCAAGAAAGTGATCTGCTTGTTCACTACATTGACTGTGAACACGCTCCCAAGCTTCGGATACTCCTCCCGAAGCATCACAATCGGACCTTTAAGAAATCGGACTAGCCCTCCAACCACAGGCCATGCTTTTAGGACGGGAGGGGTTCGCTTTCCAGATCTGGGTGTCAGTAGAGCAGAAATGAGTTTGGCTACAAGAATGGTGGCGAAGACGAGCAGACCCACTTTGATAAACTTGTTGTCTATCTCCATGACTGCACCCAAAAAGGTCACTAGTTCAATAAAGATCGAAACGAAATGAGGGGTACCGATTAAAATAGAGAAACTACAAATTATAAAACATTAAAAGGTAATCGGAATTGAGTTTAAACTTTGAACAATGAAAAAGAAAGCAAGGATTCCAGAAACCAACCTTGATTAACAGGGTCGAACACAGATCAGGAGGAGGCCAAATGATATACAGGGGTAGTGAGTGAGAGAGAGAGAGAGAGAGAGAGAGAGAGGAGTGAGGGTGAATGGGGTTATCAGCAGCAGCGACAAGGTGAGGTTTTTATTCGAGAAAAGGTGTGTGGTCCGGTGGACTCGTTGGCATTGAAACGCTGGAAACAGTGGGTCTGCTTCATCGGTTTTCTTTGTCGCACACGTGTATCATTTTTATTGGTTGAAAGTTTTAAAATAATTCTCCACCACGTGCATGTATGTATAGATTCCATTTTGATGAGCAATTGTCACACACCATGGCTATTTATTGAACACAGCCATATGCTCAAATTTAGTCCCATCATGGCCCCAACATTCCAGTCTCGACTCCAACTTACCAACTCCTTGGATAAATCTGGCAACCCAACTTTTCATTCCGTTTAAGTTTGGGCCTATACCTATTGCGTCCCTCCTCTTGGCTAGAGATCCATCTTCTACCAGCCACATTTTGACTAATGTCCTGTAGGACTCTTTATAGAGTGTCGTGTAAAGGAAGATGACCACCTAAATTGAAGAAAAACAGAGAAAAAGAAGACTAGAAGAGGGGAGAAAAAACATAGAGAATAATTTTTTTAGGGAGATAAAAAAAAATATGAAAAAAATAAGTGAGCTGCATTGTGCACGTTAAGAAATTTAAAGATTGTATTTTTCTCTTAATGAATATTTTCTAAAATATTCAGTTTCTAAAAAAATATTGTAAATCCTATTTTTCATAGTGAGATTTTTCTGGACTCGGTCCCCACGATTTTTTTCCGATTTGGGTTTTCACGTAAAAATTCTCGATCTATTTTTGCTGTTATTTCTCTTACTTTTTGCTTGAAAAAAATACTCTTGATGAGTCCTATTGCCAAGAGCATTATTTCCCAAGATTGCAAACAATATTTTTTACAGGGTTCAGCAAATCCTGCCTACCTCCGCGCTCCATGAGTCCAATTAGAGATCCACTAACTAGATTGGCTTAAGGTTGCCAACCAAACCATTACAATCGACTATTACGGGGCATCATCTTTTTTCTCGACTATTGCAGAGCGTCACTCTTTGATTGAGCTTTTGAGCGTCAATCGAGTTGTTGACTTTTTCGGGACGTCACCCTTATATGATGAATTTGTAGGGATTCACTCTTTACAATTTCGTACAAATGTTTGGAAATTTAATGCTCACAAAACTAGTCTAAACTCTCCCAAATTGAATCTCAAATTTGGGATAAAGAGAGTAGGATTACAATGCTCACATAAATTTACTAAGAAGTCGGGTATTGATTTTGGCAGAGTTTCACTACTTCTCTCGATTTCTTGTGTGGAGCTTGGAGTGCTTCTCTCAATATAGACCTGTCCATTTTCGGTCGACCTAATCCTTTCGGTCGACCGCTTCTAGCCATTGCACATTTAGCCGTTGAAAATTCGATCGTTGGAAATCTACCCGTTGTGCCTGCCGTGCATTTTCGGTCGCATGTCTCGACTGCTGATTCGACCGTGTCTCATCCGAAATACTTCGGAGCTCTCTGTGATGCTTTTCAGTTGCCTATCTCGTCCGATTCCTTCGACTGCGCGGCGTCTGCAAAATGCACAAAATGGACAGATTCAAAACCTGATGTTTTTCTGTCGCTCCCTTCGACCGCATCTTGACCGAAAAAGCCAGGAGCACTCTGTGTTGTGTTTCGGTCGCGTCCCTCGATCGGACCATTCAACCGCATATGCATTCACTACATAGACTAAGATAAACATGTTAGTTAATTATAATACTCGTTTTGAAGGTATTACCAATAAATACACATAAATATATGGAATAAAATGTTAAACACAGTATCGATAAAAATACAATAACAACTTATTGATTCCATTAACTTAGACATCATTTAGTTATCATAAAAATAAAACTAAGCCTAACAAAAAAGCTAATACTATCCACGTTTCTTTCAATTCTTCAAATTATCCGTTATTTTTCCCAACAAGTGGTATCAGAGTCATGTTATTATGGCGGCAAGAATTAAAATCCAGAAATTCAAAAGTAATAATTTCTCATTGTGAAAATTAAAAATGAAGGCATTAATGCAGAAAGATAGTTGTGCTATGGCCATCGGCGAAAGACCAGCGACCGTTGAAAACGATAAATGGATCAAAGCAGATAAAGATGTTATCACCAATTTGCATCTTGCTCTAGCAGATGAACGTGTAGAGTAATTCTGTTTAGGAGATTGCCAAGAGCATTATTTTCTGAGAATTATCCTTATCAGTACTATCCACGTTTCTTTCAATTCTCTAAATTATCCGTTATTTTTCCCAACAATACCAACATGTCAACCTCAGCCCAGGTAATGATGTTGAACAGTTTAAGTGCCTATTGGTTGTTAATCCAGTACTGCTTCATTTGGCATACCAGAAGTGTTTTGCAGAGTTTGGCTGCTTGCCATGGAAAGTATCGGCTCTGCCTATACTCCTTTGGCCAGTCGATTGGGTTGCTATGGAGCCACCATTTTGAATAGAATCATCAAATCCATTACAGGAAATCCAAGCAAAAGAGACCAATCTTGGCTGTCTCAGAACATAACATTCAGGAAGATTTGATTACTTTTATTGGCATCAACTTCATCATCTTACTCTTCTCTGCAAAAAGGTAAAAAGTACAGAAAAGAGCAGAAATTTGAGGACAAGGAGCATGTAATTATAAAAGAAAGCATGTCCTTCAGAGTCTAAGCTGAGTAAGCTTGCATGGCATCAAAGTAGTTGGCGCTCCAGGAAAAAAGAATGAAGATTTAATGAACAGCTGCTAAAGTAGTAATTATATGCATAAAACTTCTCATTGGAGATTTAATCTATCTGGCTTGGATAATCTAAAGAAGATTAAATGAAAAGCATTACAAGTACCTTTCCCGTTCCAGGGGCTGTTGACTCTTCACTCTAACTTGCAACAAGAACCTGCACCTGCCATTAATGGAGGAGGAAGTATAACTTACAGTGGTTTTCTAGTTGCTCACTCCACTTAATTTGCATAACTAATTGTAATATCTTCAGTCCTTTAAGTACAATATTGTCTGTTTTGAGACAAATCTAAGATGGTTTTGTCTTTGAGATTAGTCCAAAACGCGTTGTACTAGATAGGGAGAAAAACCCCACTTATAAACTAGACATTTTTCACTCTCCCAAACAATGTGAGATTGTGTCTTTTCACTAGTATGGGTCGAACCCACACTTGGGCCATTTTTGTCTTTACAGGGCAGTCTGCCATACTGATTCAAGAAAATCTTATCTCAAAACCGTACAAATAGCTTTAACTAGAACAGTTTCTAAGTCAGCCTTGAATCCCACTTTTCCTTGAAGATTACACGTCTTCCTCAAGCTAATGTTATCCTTCGCATTTCTACTAAATTGACTGATAAAAAACTAACTAAATAGTGTAAAGGCTAACTAAACTTGTTCCAACACAACATTCTTCAGCATAGTGCAGCTAATTTCATCATCATGTAAAATTTTCGATACACTTGATCGGCTGTCTAACGATGTGCTAGAAAGAAAAACAAGAGCTAATCCAATCGACAATTATAGAACTGCCATATTTCCAAACGAAGAGTAAGAGGAGCAAATTACTCAAGATGGTTTCACGATAAAACTATGGATAGAGTAACCATTATTTATGCTCTATAGACAACTACTATACATGAATGTCAAGCATCATTCAAACATAAAAATAGTAACATTAATGAAAAGAACAATTCCTTTTCCTCTAGACAATCCTGTTTAAACGAGATCAGAAGAAGTTTTATTTACATTTCTTCATGTTTTTCGTCTATTCCCGCCATTGCTTTCAACTACAAAGTCAAGGGCTTTCGCAGAACTCCATTTCCTGGCATCGCAAAAAGAGGGAGAATCAGCTGCCATGACGGGAGTGTCGTTTTAAGGCAGTTCTGAAATTAGCAGTTAACTAATTTACCTTTCCACAAATGGGACAGCTTTCACTTCTTTCTAGCCATTCATAAATACAACCAAGGTGAAAATGGTGGGAGCATCTTGTCATAATTTTTGGATTTTCTAGAGTATATTCTGCAATACAACAATTATGGAATATCAGAAGTGGTGGGTGGAAACATCTTTATGTTGTAATACATAAATGGGTAAAGTGCAATTTAGACCCAAACATTTGAGATCATTCACAAATTAGATCTTAAACTTTTTTTTTAAAATCAAACCTCCATCTTTAAGCTATCAACAATTTGGACATTATTGACAATTTATCCGTTAAATTCACCATATGTATGCCACGTTTTTTCATTTAATTAGGTGTTTCAACTCAATTTCTAATCCTTCCTGAGATTTCTAAGCCGATTTCATACTCTCTCAATCTCCTCTACAATGATTTTGAATTCTGTTGAGAGATCAACAAAATTTGAAATCGGATTAGAAATCGCCGAATGTGCTAGAAATCGGGTTAAAACAACTGATTAAATGAAAAACATGGTATATATATGCTGGATTTAACGGATAAATTGACGGCAATGTTCAAATTACTGATAATTTAAAGGTGGATGCTTGATTTGTCAAAAACAAAAGTTTAAGCTATAATCTATAAATATAAAAGTCTAAACAACACTTTACCCTACGTTAATTTACATACAGAAAATAACCTAATCACTTAAAATCTTACCATCAAGACATGTGGGGCAGACGTCTTCATCTTCTGAAGATGGTCCCACATAAAGTATTCCATGTACAATACTATGGTCCAAAACCTTCTCTGAAGAAATTTCATCCCATTTCTTCCCAGAATCCAATGATTCAGCACTGGAACTACTAACAGCTATTCTGAGTGGCTGTGAATCATCTCTTCTTTGTCAAGACGATTCAAGGAAAGTTTCCTTGATTCAAAGTAAATACAATCATAGACTCTTTTCTTTTCATTCACATCAGCACAGAAAATTCTAATTACATATTATCTATGGTGATGTTTATGCTCGCATGTCTTGTGTATGGCCAGCATCTTTAACAACAATTTCAGATATAGTAAATGTGCAGCAGCCACAATATAATGAGGATGTCAACCATGAAAACTAAGGAAGGATATATGATTGTCTACAGCATTATGACATGAAAAGGAAACATTTTAAGCCACTAGATATTCCAGACATACCCAGCCGAACAGCTGGTGGAAGCAAAATCTTAAGCAGAAGCAGTATCTATATATCAGGTTACTTGGAGGAGAATACTCTTCATATTCATCTCCGCGTGAGCAGCAACAAAAGACACTCATTCTCGAGCTTTCTGAACAGGTGCAGGAGGCTGATCTCGCACAGATAAGAACCAATCAATCGTGGTCAGAAATTTTAAATTTGTGTCATTACAAATTATGAAGTTTTCATGTGCTCTATGGCAACTAGACAGATAACAATAACAAGCAGAAAAGACTTTCCAAGAGGAAATCACAACAAAGCCAAGAACTTAAGTAGACGAACAACTAGCCACTGAAATTTTCCGGCGGTGAACATCATTGAAGAAAATTTTTTATGACTGGCAAAGATGCTACACAATGAATTCAAAGTATCCAGTGAGGAAATTCTGTAGTCAACTGATTTGAGAAAGAAAGCAATAGGATGGGTCCATGGAGAGTGGGAGAATTATAGCTGTTAAATATATGGCCACAAAAACAAGTTTATGTTGAATGCCTCTTTAACCTGATAGTATTGAAGTAGAAATTCTACCGAGGAAACTCTTTACTGTAGATTCCCAAACTTCGCCACTAACACAAATATGAACTATTTGAAATAGGAAATGCAATCCCAAATTCCCTTCAACAATTTGCTGATAAGAAGACCAGATTAAGCAGATTCTAGAGCGGACAAAACAAAAACCCAAAATGACAATCACATTCGCAATAAGAATCATCGACCCACAAAAGGCCAACTCAATCACCGTCGCGCAAGTGCCAATCCATCAAAAGTTGAGAAAGAGGGATGGAAATCATTTTTCCGACGACGCGAAAAGGGCAGTAGATAATAACAGAAAATATGACAGAAGCAGGAAAAGAGAGTCTGCAGAAGAGGAAAATTCACAAAAGAAAAACGGGATTTCTCTGTCAGACTTACCTCGCGTCACCACCAAAGTGAAGCAAACTTCTTTCTCTAATTTTCTCCTCCTTTCGTTTCTTCTGGTTTGAAGAGACTGGAAATCATCAACAAACACCGAGCTCTTAATCGTTGAATTAGAGCCGGCGATTAACAACTACACTAAAGTCGTATAAAACAATGTCAAATGAACTGGACCCATGACTTATGGCCGGAGCTTGGTAAGGATCGCAGAGTCCAACCGTGTGGGGACAAAGTCTTTGCACATTTTGTTCGTCCTTTGTTTCTTTAACCCACACTCACTATAATTAATAATTTTTTATTATTTCAATTATTTATAATTTTTTGAAATATACTAAATAATTTTTGTTAATAAATAAATAAAAAATACCTCTACCAGAAATTAAAATTTTTTAAGTCGCGTAAAATCTATTAGAGGAGCCAGTTAAAATTTGGAGTTTTCTTGAGAATTGATCTGACTGGTGTGTTCTATCCGATGTAGAATGTGAAGTTATATATTAAGATTAATAAACTTCAATTGTCATAGGTATTCTCTTCAGTAGAAGACACGTTTCCGCTGAGGAAATTAAGATTTTACAGTGGAAAGCAAGTCATGGAATAAGATTTACTTTATGCAGCAGAAGACACATTTTTACTGTAGAAAATACATTTTTTCACAACGGATACTTGTCTTCCATTGCATAAAAATAAGTTCTTAATTACAATTACTTCATAAATGGCTCCGCTATGAAAAAACGATCTATCTACTGCAAAAAAAAAATTTAAATTTTTAATAGAAAACATGATAGCGATATTTGCCTCAATAATTTCTTATAGTTTAATATTTTATTTATTAACCAAAATTATTTAATATTTATCTTATTACTCATCCTAGTTCTCTATTTTTTAAATCTATTTCGCATTTGGCACTTCTGATTCTGTCGGTGCCTGGAACAATTTTGTCCGAAGCCTACAAACACCACTAACAATACAACTATAGGAAATAACTTAACTACGCCGGTTGATTTGAACCTAATCAATGCATAATCCGAGTGAATACACCTCGCCGTATTCGTATTCGTATTTGTATTCGTATTTGTATTCGTATATGCTCCTTCGGGTTAAGGTTATTATCAACAATTCTTCACATTGAAGAAGAAATTCTCAGTTAGCATTCAAGAAAATGTATAACCTTTGAATAATAGCATAAAAATTATACCAAAGGGACATTCAAATCATGCGATCAAAATTCGAAGTACAGCAACATAATTCTATGAATCAATTCTCTCAGGGTGGAAGGAAGAACAACTAAACAAGAAGTAGTACAGCTGAAGAACTTCATAAGCCACAAGGTAAGCTCAAGAAACCATCAATGGTCGTTTATGCCAAATTGTGACGACAGAAAAGTAGCATATAAACTATAGGTTCACAAGGGGGGGACTGATTAATCTGAGTCACATCGGGATCGGCATTGAAAGCGATGAGTAGCAGGGTTCATCTTATAGTTAAGAATAACAAAGCGGGTAGGAAATTGAAGCACACCAGGATTAGTCATTCTTCCTTCTGAACGAGCTTCCCTCAGTAAGCCTAGCTCGCCCTCCGGTGGGCTGGCATAATACCGTCTGGCAATTCCCACATACCACGACTGTTTGCGAGTGACTGAACACAGTGGTTCTGTACCATACACAGTATTTCCTCGTCAAATTCCATTAAAATGGGTATTTTTCTTCTTCAAGTTCAGTTTTTAAGAAATCCCACAACAGGAAAAACTTGAATTTAGGAAAAAGCAAGAATTTTTGAAGTTCGAACTTACATATTGAAGCAGCCCTGGCACTTTACGTCCTACAAAATCAAAAGATTCCCAAATCAGTGAAGATGGTCCATAACAAAACCCAAACAAAAAAAATTAAACAATTCGGTTGACTACCATGAAGAAGGAGTTAGGAGACTGAACAAGACGCTTGAGCTTGTGTTTCCTCTTCTCAAGATCGACCGGCGGGTTCAGTAAGTCGATGTCGTTTTGGAGAACCTGCAACGCCACCGAAGGAGGGAGGTGCTTAAAATGCAAGGGTGGTAAAGACACTTACCCAATGGAGAAAATATATATAAAAACATACTTACCATCTCGATCAGAAAGAAAACTGAGCCGAAGCTAACCCAGGAATTTGTACCGAAGAGACGACGAGAAGGCAACAAGAATCGGCGAATAATCGAAGCTGTGTTCTCAGAAGAGTTATAAACGAGTTTGTTGAAAATAGAGGCCATTGGATCTTGAATGAAATGAATCTCAACCTTCCGTTTCTTCTTCTACAAAAGCCTAGGCCAGGGCAACAGTGCCTTTGGGGACATAGTTGTCATTTCATCATGTTATCTACGAACAACGGGCAAAAAATTTAGTCTTTACGAATTATAGCATGTTATCAATGTAGTTTTTACTGCATGACCATGGAAAAAGAGGGAGACAATTTTTATGGACAAGAAAGTTTATATTTTTTCAATGAACATTAGATCGATTATCGAATTCAATTCCAAAGAATTGTACTTACGAGTTGATTGTGATCGCGCAATATTTGCATTTGTCACCAATAATCTTTACAAGAACACGACCCGTTTTTGAAATGATGGAACCGGACTCGATCCCGAGTGATGATTTCTCTCCCAAACTTGTTCGAAACATGTTTCAAGAAAGAATGACAGTCGTCGCAAATGCGAAGATTCTTCACGATTCTTATACACCCTTTATGATTGACACTAAGAAGAGCAAAAGCCACTGCCATCTTCTCGCTGTGAAAACCAAGACTATGCTCCTTCTCCTCCTCTTCAATATCATGTAATACATTGGATGTATGAGTGGCATAACCTCCGTTTCTCAAATCTCCAATAATCGAGCACAAGAATTTCGCTATCTCCTCAAATTGCCGGTGCGAATTATCCCCCGAAACGAACTCATGAATTTCTTGGTCGATATTAACGAAACTACATCCAGCTTGCTTGATAATTCTTTTCTCCTTCATTGCCCTCCTCACCATTGCCTTTTCAGCCCATTTACCGACTCCACCATATGCATTTGAAAGGAGAACATAGTCTCCCTCGTGGTATGGGTCGAGCTCATCGATCTTAGCCTTCACTATCTCGGCCAATTTGATATTCTTATGAGTTACACAAGCTCCGAGAAGAGTCCTCCATATTACAGAGTTTGGCTGCAATGGCATTCTTTTGACAAACTGATACGCCTCTTGAAGCAACCCAGCTCGACCGAAAAGATCAACCATGCAACCATAATGTTCAAGAAGTGGTTCCATTTGATACACCCTCTTCATGCTTTCGAAAATTTGCCGGCCGTCTTCTATGAGACCTCCATGGCTACAAGCTACCAAGATTCCTGAAAATGTTATATGATCAGGATGAAGACCGCATTTCCTCATTCTGTAAAACGCCATTACAGCCTCTCTACCAAGGCCATGCACGGCCAGGCCGTTGATCAATGCTGTCCATGTTATTACGTTTCTGTGAGGCATTTCATCAAACACCCTGATCGATTCAGCAATTGCTCCGCATCTCGAAAACATGTCAATAAGGGCTGTCCCCAATGAAACAGTAATTTCCAACCCACGCTTGCGAATGAACATTTCAATCCACCGGCCTAATTCTAATGCTCCTAGAATTGAAACTGCAGAAATGGCACTAAGCATTGTAATCTCATCGGGATTCAAATGCTGCTCGAGCTGCATTTGTCTAAACACAGCCAGAGCCTCGAATGCAAAACCATTGTTTACTAAAGAAGCAATCAGGGAAGACCACGAGACTAAGTCCCTCTCACGCATTTCTTCGAACACCTTCAGCGCAAGCTCAACTGAACCACAACACCCGTATAAATTAATCAGAGCATTCTGAATAAATATGTCAGACCCGAACCCAATTTTATGAATAAGAGAGTGAAGATGAAAATCTATCTGAAGGCGAGCAGCGGCGGTGAGAACAAACGGAAAAGTAAAATGATCAAGCGAGACGCCACTCCGGCGCATAGAAGCAAAGAAAGATAAAGCAAGAGAAGGAGAGAAGCGAGCATGGGCTTTGATAATGGTGTTGTAAACAAAGGTATCCGGCGAAAGAAATCGGAGGAAGATGGAGCGCGCGTAGGGTAGGCTTTCCGGAGCTGCAACAACGCAGGATAGAAGGAGACGGCGGAGGGACGGAGGGTCATGGTGTCGGCCGGTTTTGATCAGACGAGAGTGGAGCTTGAAGACATTGTTCATAGGCTTAGAGTCTACAACCGCAATGGACCTTGCCCTCTGCGCAAAATTTGTTGGTCTCTTTGCGAAGAGATTGGGCCTTTTCTAGCAGGGCTTCTTGGCTATTCTCACTTCCATTGCTTCTCTTACGCTTCTTCGTCTCCTTTATTTTTATTTCACCCCTTGAAGAAATTTGTATTTTCATTTTACATCCTAAATTTTACTTTTCTAACGAACAAACCCACAATGTTTAGCTATTTTACCAATCTTTGTCACTCACTTTTGTTATTCTTGCTCACACAAACTTTTAGTTTGATCATAACTTCATCAAAATTATTAGTTTTTCATCGTCAAATGAGGCATTTAATCACAAAAACAAGAGAAAAATAGACGTTTTACCTTCTAATTCTACGCTTTAATATTAATTTCTAACGTATCGATAATTAATTGACATAATTATCTTAATTATTATAATATTACATAAGTGACACGTAAACGTCACGTTAGAAAATAAGATTAAAACGTAAAATTTGAGAGTAAACCAAATATTAGCAAAAAAAGAAATGATTTTGAACTATTTTTCAAATAATTTCAGCGTTAAGTTCTAAGAGAGTCACTGTCACAATTTATTTTTTTTCAAAATTTATAAAAAAAAAAAACAAAAATAAAAAAGTATACCCACCAAATAAGACAAGTCTAATTCATCAATTTAACAAATGACACCCTCCAACAAACTTCATGTGCTTCATGTCTTTATTAAAAAAGCTTAGTCTTTTTAATATATGTATGGACAATAGCACCCTAGTTATGTAAGTTGTGACATTATATTTCAAAATCCCAAAATGGGTCTTGGATCTAGCAATTTTAGTCAATTTCTAGCTTAGGATAGTCAAACTATAAACTAAGTTAGACAAACTTTTGACCTATTTACAATTAAAAAAATAAAAATATTAACTATATGCTATAATTTAATGCTTTGATGTGATACTTATTGATTTGTAACATATTTATAATACATTATAAATATTTTAAATAAGACTTTAACTACACTAATCAATGCCCGTCGAAAAATTAAAGAATAGATTACTCTTAAAATAAACAAAGAACACTTTTTTAGTGCTCCATTGTGTGATGCATGTGATAGGGAGGTTGTGGGTGACTAAACTATGGATTAATCAATAATATCTTGTTCTAAAATTGATGCAATTAAGATTCTTTAATACAACTAATCTTAACAGCAGACAAACATGTTTAGATTCATCTGAAAGTAAGCTTGTAATGTTGCCTATCTTAATAACAACCTTGCTTAGTTTAGGAGTTTCTCTTACTACACAAACTTCCAAGAACATTTAACATGTACATATCTCGCTCATCTCACTACAAGTTTGTCTTACGTAGCGATCGTTCGGACACATTACGCAACACGGAAAATTATATTAACAAATGCTAGTTTTTACGGGAAGAAATTAAATTGGCTAACAATTGGTAAATTTAACATATTTTTCAATGCCTAGAGTGGATTTGCTCATGGGTGGAATTGAGTTTTGTCAATTTTGAGTTAGGTTTGTGTTAAATCACGAGTTGTCGAGTTTCGGTCGAGTTTTGCCGGATTTAGGTGGTCAGGGTCAGGCCATATTTGGGCTTTGTGGTTTTTTTTGTGTAGATGATGGTTCTCCTTCAATAAGAACCAATCTTAGTTTACATAAGTAAAAGAATTTGACCAAACCCTATTTGGTTCCACCAATTGGGTCCAATTATCCCACCCCTAATCCCTATCCACTTACAAAGTCTTCTTGTTTTGTTTCAAGACAACATGGCATGAACAGCAAAAAGTAGCAACCACCTCTCCCATCACATTTATTGATGTCTAGAGAAGCATATGGGAAACAAGCACAAGGAGAGATCACAGCATTCATTACATCCCCTTGTTTTTGCTCTCATCCTCTTCCCCTCCCCATTTCTAGGGCTTTCTGTCTCCTCCATCACACTCCTCTCCCTCCCTTTTATTTTAATGTTTCTATGACTTCTAACATGACCCACCCAAAATCTAGCAGCACATCCCCATTTGCATGTTCTTAGCCATCTACTCATTATTATTACTACTTATTATCCTTCATCTTCGATGTCAAATATCACACAAACTAAAGTCTTTAGCACCTTGAACCCCGGATAATCGAAAAATGCCCATAGCTTCTTGTTCATCGAGCTAACCTGAAAATGAATATTGGTTGGTTCATTCGAGCTTACGAATAGAGTTGATTTAGGTTCAGTGATAAATAGTGTTAAAATTTAGCGTGTCACAAATTTTAGTTGGGCTAGATTAGACTCATATTCAATATTCTGGTGTTTACTTTATTCTATGTATTGTTTATTAAGTCACAAAACTCATTTGTACCTTGATTTGTCTTAATGAATTTCTTCTCTGCTCGTGATTTTTTTCCAAAAAGGTTTTCACGTAAATCTCGATGTCTCTATTTCTGCATATTTTCTTTTTCCATTTCGTATTTATTTTTTCAACAACTGGTATCATAATAAGGTTGAGAGTTTCTGTACTCGGATCCAACAAATTTTTGGGATTTTCAATTTTGTGAAAATTTGCAATTTTGGAAAAAGAAGTAAAAAAAAAAAAAGCATTCTTTCGCAGGTTTCTTTTTCATAGCGAAGAAGAAGCCTAAAACATGGTTGTCCGTTAATCAAAGAGAACCATCTGCCGTCGTCCTTTGCTAGGAAAGAGAGAAATCCAAGTCGACCAACCTCCTCCCTGCCTAGTTTCAGACCACTGATCAGTGAAGACAAAGCACCGAATTGATCAACCACCACATCACACAAAGGGCGTCGCTCACTCGGTCTCCCTGCTAGTTGCTGACCGCACAAGAAAAGGCTGCACTCTCAACTTCGTTCAAAACCCCGAGCTGTAATATTTGGAAAATCTCTATACGTTTAATGTAAATAATTATGTGTGTTATATGTTTTGATAATTGAAATGTGTTTGGATATGTTGAAAATTATATTATGTGGTGTATATTTGGGAAATTTGTTTTAGGACATAAGGAGAAGTGAAGATTCAAAAGGTTATGAGAAATTTGGAGAAGGAAGTGATAGATCAAAGGAAGGTCTTATCGACCGGTTGTACATAGAATAAAAGTTTAAGAAGCTCTCGGGTGAAGAAGCGGTTGATCAATATTTTAGCGGTCAATCAACTTCATTACAGATTAAAAATAAGGAATTTTGTGGTCGATTTGTGAACGATTAGCATCTATATAGATTGTAAATTTTAAGATTAGCGGTCGATCATCTGGAAGAAAGTGTTCGACCGATTATCGAAGAAAACACAGAGTTTGGCTTCGGAATTGTTTTGAGGTTGATCAACTAAAAAAGAGTGATCGACCGAAATGTCAAATGTAATACCCCAAAATTTTATCGGACTTAAGAATATTGAATATTTGGAAATTTTGTATTAAGTAGAAATTGTTGGAAATTATTTGAATAAATTATTGATTTGGAAATTAGAAGAATAAAGGATGAATTTGAAGTGGAAACAGCGTCGTTCTGATCATTTGCGCTGAAGCCTTCATTCGCATGGGTCCGATCGCGTGTTTTACGCGTTGTCAAGGTTGGAAGTGACGGTCCGGTCGCATGGTTTGCGATTGGAACCACTAAAATTTGCGAGGGTCAGGTTTTAACGAAGAACTGGACAGAAGGATTTTATTGTGATTGCGGTAGCATCTTCAGGTCTAGTTCCGTAGACTGTGACTAGAGTAACATTTGCCGACGAATTTTGCTGTTCCAACTACTGCACCTAACTATGATTTATTTCCTCCATTGCGTGGCACCTGTTGAATGGACAAAGAAGGGAGGGAAACGCCTATAAATAGGCATGAATCCTCTGAAGAAAAATCACACCGAGGAGAAGAAAGAAGAGAGAAAGGAGAGGAAGGAAAGGGGAAGAAAAGATGAGAGAATTTTTGGAGAAAAATTGAGTGAAAATTTGGGTAGAAGCGGAATTACTCCAGAGAATTCGGAAGCCCCAACGATAGGAAATTACGGGATCGCCTCTTCGGTAATGATCTTTTCTCTCTTGGGTTATTGGTTAATTTAGTTGATAAATATTAGTTAATATTATCATTATTATCAAAATATTATCTTAGTAATATTAATTAGAAATATATTATCGTTATTATCGCAATATTATCTTAGAAAAATTAATTGAAAATATATTACCATTATTATCGCAATATTATCTTAGTAATATTAATTGGAAATATATTACCATTATTGTCGCAATATTATTTTAGAAATATTAATTGAAAATATAATAGCGTTATTATCGCAATATTAAATGGTATTAGTGGTGTAATTGTACTGTGTAAGTAAGTTCTAACTAAGAAGACTGGTATTTAATAAGGACCGTTGTGACTGTTCAGTCTTTCTTGAGAACTTATTTGGAAAAGATATTTTGTCTAAAGAGTTTGCTATGCATTCTTTCCTGAGAATATTCCTAATCAGTACTATCTACGATCAATGAAAGAAATAAAAGAATAAATAATGAATTTTAATTAGTGAAAATTATTATGAAGGTATTGACGATAACGAGGGAAAAGTTAAAAACGCTAAGGAACAAGGGAACATTTTACAAGGTAAGAAATAGGATGTGGTGGCTAGTGGAGGCTCTATATCACAAGACTACTTTTATTGTCTTGCACTGTATAGTTTAAGGTTTATTATGAAATAATTGTTTTGACTTGTATGCTTCTAGAACTGTTATGAGATAAATATGAACTGTCATTCATGCATCATGATAGGATATATGAAAAATGTTTGCATGATAAAGAAAATGAATGTAAGAAAATGAGAAAGATAAGTTAAAAATGGTTCGTCTTGATGGCCGAAATTCACAATCATGATGAGTAGAATATGAAAGGGATTTGAGTCGGCCGAAGTTCACCGTTCATTCCCAAGATGTTAAAAGAAAAACGATTCGTCATACTGGCTGAAGTTCACCATCATGATTCTGTTTACAATGTAAGTTCACCACGAAGGCCGAAGTTCACCATCATGATGACAAGAAAGAAATGAAAATGAAGAAAAAATAGGTTCTTTCTTGATAACGACTAAGCACATAAGCATTTTATTCTGTTTCTTGCTGAGCTTCGACTCATGGTATTACCCGTGATACAAATGATATTACCATTGAGGAGGAGGCATTACCAGAGAAGACTTTGAGTTATCAACCAGATTCTACCTAAAGGGTTATGATTTAAGAAAATATAAAATGGTTGTTTAAATAATGATTTTTATTTCAGTAATGTTTTGTAACGTAATTGACCATGAACTTTTCAAACGTTTTGCACTCTTTATAAATAATATTTTGAAATAATTCCGCTGATTTACTCTGATAAGTTTTAAAACGAAAAATTTTTATGACTAAAGATTTTTTTTAAAAATTTAAAAATTTGGGGCGTTTCATCAAAGGTCACCTTTAATCCTATGTGATGTTATGATCTGATTGGAGACAATTGGGGGTGAACACCCTATGGCATAGGTGGCAAGACTACACCTCCTGTTTGGCGTTGGTGAAGAGGAAGAAACTTAGAGAATATAAGTATATGTGGAGGAAGAACTTTTATAAGGAAGAATTTCTCTCCACAAGCTCTCCAGCATCTCCTTATTCTCTTCTTTGATAATTCAAGGTACGTTGAGTTCCTCCACGATTTTGTTAAAAAGTTTTATATGTCATGGAAGCATGATAGAAAGATGAATGAAAAATGAGTAAAAAGGATTAAATCGGGTAGGATAGGTGTTTGATAGTTATTGATTGCCTTCCCAAAATTTAGGAGTTAAGCCATTTGGATATGTTATTAAAGATATCTTAAGGGAAATATAGGTCTTCGAATTATTGGATTTGGTTATATATTGTGGAAGTTGTGAATATGGGTAAAAATCAAGGGAAACCCTAGATTTCATGCTTAAAATTATGGTTCTATGTTGAATTTTTATGGATGTGTATTGGTTATGAAGGTATTGTTGCACAAGAAGAAACTTCAAGTGAGAAAATCTATAAGGATCAAGGTAAGAGATATGCAGGGTTTACATCACAAGATATTATGTTGTAATGTTGTTTGATAATACTGTTGATGTGCTACTTTGGTTATATTAATGTTTGTATTCTAATGATAAACTGTTGAATGCATTTTAAATGTTGAATGGAATGCATACACATTATGCATCATGATTTGGGTACGATATGATAATGTTGACATGCATATGCATTGAAAATGTAACGAATTGAATAAACTTAAATAGATGTTGGAGGTTGGGAAGATTAACAATGGTTTGACTTGGAAGAACTACATGATGACATATCTCATCCCTCATCGAAATTGAGTGACGGTTCTGCCCAAGGTGGACCCCTAGGATTTATCTTTTCTCTTGGACTGATAATCTCCAATGTTATGAACTATTATGTGGCTATAAATGATAAGCATAAAAGATAGGTTCTTTTCTGAAATAGATAGCATAAACATTGAGTTAGCATAAACATATATTAATCATTTCATTTTATCTCTTACTGAGCGTTAGATTCATAGTTTAATCTTGTGATGTAGGTGGAGAATTTGATCCAAATCAGAATTTGCGGAGTTTAGCTTGATGGTTAGGATTTGATTGACAGAGGGAAAACAGTGAAGGGAGTAAGCAGAAGGGGAAGGAAGGATCGTGGTTCTTGATGAGACCATGTGCTATGATTCCAAGAAATGAAATGTAGAAAATGGAAAGAAACTATAGAAATAGAAGATTAGAGAAAGAGAAAGGCTAGAAGGAAATCATATTCTCTATTTTGTATTCAATAATAAAGTGTAATCCTTGTTTTGATGATGAACATGATTCATTGAATAATTAATTCTAAGTTGATTATGATTTAATGATGTAGTTATGTAATTAAATATATCCAAGTTGAGTATAAATTATGTTGATAATGAACATACTTATTTGGTTTATATTATTTGAACATTTCAATGATGAATTATATATCTTTGCTCTAATTGAAAATAACATCGAAAGTGAGTATTTGGATGTTTGGAACATATTTTTTAGGTCCTTACAGTTAATAATAAAGTTCATAGAACTTATACAATTTAAATTAAGGAAAAGATGTTGAGTAGTCGACTTGCCCAAGGTGAGAGATTGTCCAAAAACACTCCCTATATGAACTAATTTTTGAAGATCTACTAAAGAGGTCAACTAGGCCCTACACAGGTTGACCGGCGCGGTTGACCTACCTAAGCTAAGAGGTCATCTAGAAAACCTCCCAAGAGCAACGAACTTTCGAAGATCTGCTGAAGAGGTCGACCAGACCTTGCATAGGTCTACTGGTGCAGTAGACCAAACAAAATTGAGGTCCTCCAGAAAACCTTCCAAGAACATCCAGTTTTTGAAATATGTTGGAGAGGTCAAACAGGTACAATGTGTGGTTGAATAGAGTGGTAGACCTAAAGTTGTTGGTGGTTGACCTAGCCCGTTGAAAAATCTCTCAACGGTCATGAAGAGGTTGACCGATTAATATAGGTGGTCAACCGATACAGTGGACCAAACAAAATTGAGGTCGTCTAGAAAACATCCCGAGAACATCTAGTTTTTGAAATATGCTGAAGTGGTCGACCGGGGAGAATGTGTGGTCAACCGGAGGTGTAGACCTAAAGTTGCCAGTGGTCGACCTAGCCTGCTGAAAAATCTATCAACGGTCATCAAGAGGTCGAACAATTAATATAGGTGGTCAATTGAGGTTCCGAGTTTTTGAAAGCATTTATAAATAGAAGCAACCTCCACTATGCAAACCATTGAGAGAGAACTTTACAACGAATTGTTACCGATTTCATTTATGATTTTTAATCTCTATTCTTGAGACCAAACCTAACCTCTCATATTTTTAAACTTGAGATTGTATCTCTTGAGAGAGTTAGACTATAACACTTAACATTTTTTCACCTACTCATTTATTGTGGAGACGAAAATGGTGATGACGTCCTTGAAGAGTCAGAAAATGTTTGATTGACACCTACAAGTTCAATCAAGGAGAAATGTGACGTCCTAGAACAATTGTAAAGATATGATTAACACTCGAAAACTCAATCACTTGTAACTAGAAGGTTAAAGAGAAAGAAATCCTTAAAGACAAGCATTGGAGCACGAGCCTAGGCAATTTGGCCAAACTGCGTTAATAAATTTGTTTGCAGTTTCTTACCCTTCTCTCTTTACTATATTATTTGCTTTTGCATATTTGATTTAGTTTGTTTAATTAAGAGAGATAAAATATATTGAGCGATAGCAAACAACAAGAAGTTTTAATCCCATTAAGAAGTTGATAAATCCAATTATCTAGAGAGAGAAACCTTTAATGGTGACATGTACATCCATAGACATAAAGAATAATATTAACAAATTCATAGTGAGTGATGCATATACTAACAAAATGAGCATTCAACCCGATATTTGTCACTACTCGTTCTCTTCATTTTTTGCAAAGATGAACCTTATCTATTAGAACAATAATTTCCAAAACCCTAACACTATTAATGATGCGAAAAAGGGATGAAAATTCAATAATATATCCCTTAGTGTGTGTCCATATAGACTTTTTCCCTAATAAAATGAAATATTTGGAGTGTTCGGAAGATGGGTGGAGCCAAGAAAGATGAGTGTAGGGCATGAAATAGAATAGTTTCCTTCATTAGTAGTAGTCTCTATTGTCCTCTAATTCTTCAATATTTCCAAGAGGGGTGGGTCTGATATTACCGAATTGCAATTAGCATCAACACACTAAAAAATTTATATGTGGATATCGATTTCATGATGCTCAAAATGTGTCACGCCCGAAATTTCTCGTCTATTTTTGTGCAAAATACACATATATTTTAAATATTTTTTATCGTGCTTTTGAAAAACGTTTTTACACAGCAGAAGACTTTTTTGTAAAACACGTTATAATTCCAACACTTTAAAACATTGCCCATCAAATCATTTCGTGAGTATAAAACATTCATCATTAAGTTCTATCACAAAATGTTATACAAACATACTACATTAAATTTTTTTTATACAAAACACTCTATCATGAGCCATAATCCATCGATCAAAATCGCAGTAACAACCTCAAGCACTCCTCACGAGTATGCGCCATCAATTGCTCTATCATCATTTCTTTAAACATGAGTCCCATCATCAAATTTATTACCAACATCACAAGATTCAGCTATTAGTCTAATGCTCATTAAAATATGTTAAATGATATGAACATGATATGCAAGTTTTGATAAAACATTTTCTTCCAGTCTTTCTTTCTTCTTGCACTTAACAATCCAATTATTGGGGGTAATTCAGTTTAAGGGAGAGTGACACCATTTGATCCACTTCATGTCGGACAGCCAACTCGAACCCTACCCCACAACAAGTATTTACGTACATTCATTACATATTCGATATGAAAACATATGCATATAAATTCTTTTATGTCCTTTCTTAGAAAACATTTCATGATGCATGATGTATGCTCGTGCTCATGCTAATGTGGATCATTTCATGGTTCTCAATATAAACAATCAATAAATACGAGTATAAAATCAATACTACCTTCATATATGGCACAACATAGCAATAAATTTAATAACATATCAACAACCAATGTATATATATCATAGTACAAAACCAATAATATCCTAATATATACCACTGCATAGCAATCCATTTAATAATACAGACAACACCCTAGCACTTTGTGATGTAAGCCAAAAGACCAAGCACTCTTACCTGAAAACCTTAGTTTACTCAATTTTTCTTCTTCAAACATTTTCCAAGAGTAGAGAGCGAAGATGACTACCTCTATCCTCTTTTTCCTTCAGTATTCATATCAATTAAATATTAATCCAATAAGCATGAGGTGAAAATATCATGAGTTATCTTTTAAGTTGAGGTGTCAAACTTCCACCTAAATATTTAATCTAAATCAGTAAAGAAAATGCTTAGGTATTCCATAAAATTATGTCATCTCACCATTAAAAATTGACGACCTTTCAACTTCTCGATCGCCAGCACGTCCGTTGTGGAAATCTACATATCCACTCATTTCTAGATGTCTGCACGAGCGTTTCACTTGATAAAATAAAAGTTCAGACGCCCACTACTTAAAGGATTTAAACCCCGGACGTCCACACACTTGTAGAAACTTATGCGTCCGCTGTAGATAGCTACATGTTTGCTGCTAATATCCGCTTCACACATAATTTTCTGTGCACACCCACTTATCCATGACCACATGTCCTTCATGAAACCAATTATCCACGGACATCCGCACTTCACTTCCACGGATACCAACACTTTTAGTACAAATATCTGCTCACGTTGTCCATCAATTACAATCCGCCACATCACATATCTTTCCATAAACAAACTTTATTTTGCGAATTCCACTTCACATCCACGGACATTAACGCGTCCGTTGCAGATATTCATGCACCTTATCTGCTAATCACAATTAGCCACGTCACATATCTTTTAGCGAACAAATCTTATTCTGCAGATTCCACCATGTGCGTGACCACATGTTCATCCGAAACTAAGTATCCATGTGCATCAAACTTTTGTAGATGTCAACACTTTGGCAAATACGTCATCACACAACTAAAATCAAATATCTGAAGACATTTATTCTTCCACACCCAAGAAGTGAACAAAACCTGAACGTCTGCACACTTTCTCTCGGACGTTCACAACAACCCAATTTTCATACATAAATTTTTTGGACTTCACTTCATCGCTTCTTAAAATTTCCAACTTAATCCAAATAAATAATAATTAATCATTTTTTCGAATATTAAATAACATTGTGAATAATCACTTTATATGAAATCACACGTAAAATTTTTTGGGTGCTACAAAATGTATACTGCTTATGCTTGGTTTTCACTTGTTGAAGCCTACTACGTGGAAATGTAAATCAAGAAAATTGATGAAAGGAAATAGAAATGTGGATAAGAGTGGTTTTTTTTTTTCATTTTGCGACAATTATAAAAAATCTAATGCTAACAATTAGTCAACATGTAAATAAACAGGTCCATAGTGTGGGAGCCATGCCCCAGCATCCCTATCACCTGTATCTTTCTGTTGCTGTTACTGGCTCTTCGTTCTAATATTGAGACCTTTTCAAATAGTGTCAAAGTAGAATTTAGGTTAACTAATTTAATAAAAGCATGCTATTAATATGTCCCACGGTTTTCAGTTGTTGGAAATCCAAATTCTTCAATCAATAGTTGTGATTGGAGCCAAATTAAGACAAAATGTGCTTAATAATAGCTTTGATTAATCCATACAGACATGGTGGGGAGAGGGTCTAAAGCTCCTTCGAAAGACAACTTTAGAGGACATTGTTTTAAATGTGCTACCAAGTTGACATGGAAAAAAAAGTGTACAATTTTAAAATATATGAAAGTGTGACATGTGCATTCCCTCCAACCTATAAGGATCAAACCATATGCGTGACCCCTTTTCTAATTTGATGTTTCTTGTCGGAATCTCCTCCTCCTTTCACTATTCTTATTTGTTTCTTCTCATTGTATGTTATATATTCCATTTCATGTCAAAGTGTGTAAGCAAGAATCTTGATAATGTGGTTAGCAAGAGTGACGATTAATCACGCACGTTCAATCAACTAAGAGAAACTAATACAATGCAAGAACGATGTCGGTTAGTCAGTTGAGTGACGGAACTCACCCAGAAAAATCATTTTGAAAATAAACCATCTGTAGGATCGATTAGAGTTTGATGAACTGATTCTCATTTGGATCGGACTAAACTCATATTTAGTAATTGGAATTGTACGTTACACAGTTTGAGCTACAAAATTCAATTGTAATTTAATTTTTTAATAGTGAATTTGTCATAGTCATACTTTTTGCAGAAGAAAGTATTCATTATGCAGAGGAACAACTAACTAGAAGCTTCATTAATTATTACTTACGTTTCTGCAACGGAAAGAAAATTTGTCTGCTGTGGGATGAAATTGACATTTTTAACAGCAAACGTGACACGATATTTGCGTCATTCATTTTCTATAGTTGAGTGTTTTATTTATTAACGAAAATTGTTTAGTGGTTGACTTGTCATTGATTTCATGGTTCAGTGGTTGTTTTGTTAATTTTCTAAAAAAATAAATGAGATTATTTAAAAATATAAATGATTATGTTAATCTAACCAAAGTTGAAATGAAGTACAATATTTGAGCACGAGGAGAATACATATAGTTTATGGTGTAGACAAAGGTTAATAAATTAAGAGAGGCAACTAATTAGGGTTTGCAGAGTTTGACCAACACTCTGACCTTACCGGACAAGGCCACGTGTGTAGGACCTCCTACTCTATACACCTCTTACATTTTCTTGCCTTTTTTTATTTTTTTTTATTATTATCATTTATCTTTCCCGAAATCCCATCATGAATCTCTTATTTAACCAAAGCAATTTCACTCTCTGCGCTGTATCAGCTTACCCAGAAACAGGACCACCTTCTCAGCCACAGATTGTAGAGAGAGAAAGGGGTGAGAGAATTGACAGTCCACGGTTTTGGTGAAGAAGATGAAGTAAGGATGTGTGATGAAGTTTAGCTACTCTGAAGTTTGCCTCTTGTAACGTTGAAAAGGTACGTAGAAGATGTCATTTTCTAAAGTTTGTACCTTTTTATTTTATAATCTCCGATCATTTTCACTCACGGTTTGGAACTTTTCTGGAGGGAAGATGTTGCCGCCGAGCTACGATCCGAACGATAATGAAGCTGGCATGAAGCTTCTGCAAAATCTGACAGAAAACGCTCGTGAAATACAGGAGGAGGTGATAGAGAAGATACTTTCTGAAAACGCCAACACTGAATACTTGAAAAGCTTGCTTAATGGTCAGCCTGCTACAAAGGAAGAGTTTAAGAAGAAGATCCCCATCGTCAACTACGAAGATATCAAGCATTACATCGAGCGGATAGCAAACGGGGAGCCATCGGACATCATCTCGGCTCAACCCATCACCGAGCTTCTGACAAGGTCTGAACCCTTACTCTTTTTTAGGGTAGAAATCATCTTTCGTTTCAGAACTCAGAATGGTTTGCTCTTAATGCACGCAGCTCGGGAACTTCAGGAGGGCAGCCAAAGATGATGCCGTCAACAGCGGAAGATTTAGAGAGGAAAACCTTTTTTTACAACCTCCTCGGGCCAGTGATGAACAAGTAAGAAAACAAAATCAGTTCTTTCTCTCAGATCTTTTATTTTATGTTCGAATGGAACAGTACCCGTGACAGATGGGTTTGTCTGAAAAAGTATATCATCGTATTAACTATTCTTAAATTTTCAGGTACGTAGATGGGTTGGACCAAGGAAAAGGAATGTACCTTTTGTTTATCAAGCCAGAAATCACCACCCCTTGTGGCCTAAAAGCTAGGCCAGTTCTAACCAGCTATTACAAGAGCAGAAACTTCACCAACAGACCTTTCAACAAGTACAATATTTACACCAGCCCAGACGAAGCCATTCTTTGCCCGGATGGCAAGCAGAGTATGTACTGCCAACTGCTCTGCGGGTTAGTTCAAAGAGACGAAGTTTTACGAGTGGGCGCAGTTTTCGCTTCTGCTTTCCTTCGAGCTATCAAATTCTTGCAAGATAACTGGCAAGAACTTTGCAGCAATATCAGAACTGGTCATATCAGTGATTGGATCACCGACCCTAGCTGCAGAAAAGCTGTGTCTTCAATCCTGAACAAACCCAATGAAGATTTGGCCGATCTGGTGCAGTTTGAATTCAGTGGGAAATCATGGGAGGGAATTATCAGAAAGATTTGGCCGAGAACGAAGTATATTGAGGTTATTGTTACCGGCTCAATGGCTCAATACATTCCCACGCTTGAATTCTACAGCGGTAGGCTTCCTTTGGTTTCCACCATGTACGCTTCGTCGGAGTGCTATTTTGGTATCAATTTCAACCCACTTTGTAACCCTTCTGACGTCTCTTACACTCTCCTCCCGAACATGGCCTTCTTCGAGTTCTTGCCCATAGCCAAGAATGGCGATCAAGAACTATGCAATGGAGTGGACCATAAGGAAACGCCGGAGCCGGTTGAGCTCGCCGATGTCAAAGTTGGCCATTATTATGAGCTTGTCGTCACAACTTTCACCGGTGAAGATAGAAAATTGGCTTGTTTTTAGATCTCTTCTTTCATTAATAATTAGCTTTGGTAATTACTTTACTTCTACTCTCAGGTTTATACAGGTATAGAGTGGGCGACATTCTGATGGCGACCGGATTCTTCAACAATGCTCCTCAGTTCCGGTTTATCCACCGGAAAAACGTCGTTTTAAGCATCGACACAGACAAGACGAACGAAGATGATCTTTTAAACGCAGTGACTAAAGCGACGCCACTCATTGAGTCTCTAGGTCTTCTCTTAACTGAGTATACTAGCTATCCAGACACCTCCTCCATCCCCGGTCATTACGTACTCTTTTGGGAGGTGAAAATGAAGGGACACAACGACGTTCCGAAGCTCGACTCTTCTGTAATGGAAGAATGCTGCTCAAAGGTTGAAGAATGTTTGGATTCTGTGTACAGGAGATGCAGGAGAAAGGATAATTCCATCGGAGCGTTGGAGATTAGGGTGGTCAAACATGGAGCTTTTGACATGCTCATGGATTTCTGCGTCTCTCAAGGCTCTTCTGTGAATCAATACAAAACTCCTCGATGTATTAATACGGAAGAAGCCATTCGAATTTTGGATTCAATGGTGATCGGCAGATTCTTCAGTAGAGAAACACCCTTCTGGGAGCCATTCAAGATGAACAACAACACAGAATGAGATGAACTGGGTGGGTTTAACTTCTGTTTGATTTTTCCATTTTTAATTGTAATTTGTAGAAGCTCTTGTTTCATTGCTTGGCCGTTTAATTCCTCCCATGAACTGTGTATTCTGCAAGTGTTATCAGACGTGTTTCTGTAAATTATTCATAAAAAATATGCAGTTTCTTATATTCAGCTATAATATTTGTATGAACGATAAGACTCTTACCCGCTAATGGGCAGGTGAGAAGTCAATAAGTAAAACACTTTCTCACGTAATCTAACTGAAAAGGAGCAGAAAAGATGGTCTTGTTCATTGAATTTTGATGGCCAGCAAAGGAAGAAATGATGTGTCATGGATCTGTCATTTCAATGTCGCTTTCATATGCCTGGGTTTCAAATTCATATTTTCGGAGGATAGAGCGGTGGCTGGCAAAAGCCGAAGCAGTAGTTAACGTAGAACATGCAAAGTAGAAAACAATGAAGGTTTGAAATTCTGTCAAAGTGCGTTGAAGCAGTGAAAATGGACACAGTAATCTGGAAGTAGCATGAGCCTGTGATCATGGTCGGGGATAGAGTTAGGACGCAGAGAAAAAATGGTGGGGAATCAAACAGAACGACGTCTGCATCTTGACAAAGTCGAAGGAGAAAAAATGGAGAAAATGTTTTGGAAGAAGAGAGAGGGAAAAGCAAAAGGCTATGGTGAAGCCACGACATTGGGATCCAAAGAAAAGGAAGGGAACAGTCGACAACTGTGTAACAAGGAGAGAGAGAGAGAGAGAGGGAGAGAGGGAGAGAGAGCCATAGCACTAGCAGACAATAAAAACTGTACAGTCCCAGAGGGAGGGTCGATAATCCTCAGTTGCTAGCTCTTAGTATTAGTATTACCCTTTGTGTCTACAGATTTCCATAGTCGTTGAAGTTTGCACACAGCGAAAAGGTGATATGACAGTTGAGTGGGAAGAAGAAGAAGAAGATTTGGAATGAATAATAGTGTGGAGAAGGGAAAGAATAAAAGGCGCACGTGTTAGCTGGAGAAGAAGACAAGGGGTTTTAGCTGTCTCTGATTCAAAATCTCTGCACACGACCGGATTTCAGAACTGAGATACCATCCTGCTATCTTCATCTCCCCGTGTCTCTCTCTCTCCTTCATTTCACTTTCACTGCATTGCTTTCGGATAAGGTTTTTGACTGTGTTCGCCCAAGGGAAAGCGAAAGGACTATGCGGAATGGGCCATGGCTGCTTCCTCCCCTTCAAGAACTACCAGCGGCTCTCGCTCTCCGCACCTGCAGACTTGACAAAAACGAATGAATGAGGGGTGGGGGAGTTCGGCATCTCTCGAATACGCCCATTTGCTTTCTAACACTTTTGCATAATTGAAGGGACATGTCCTGGAATGGAGGAGAGTAGGTTTTCGGATGAACAACTTGACTAATGACCACGAGAGAGAGAGAGAGAGGATAACCTCATGCCTGTACAATAATAATTGTACCTTCCAATTTATCTATCCTCTCAGCGTGACACTTAACAACATAGATTAAAAAGATAATACTAAGTTTACCGGCTGATTTATATTGTAATATTAACTCTAACATAACAACTGCAGTTTAATGGTTCGAAGTAGGGGAAGGAGAGGAGAGCTCGCCGGAGGAATCAAACAACCGCAGTTAGGGCTTGCAGTGGAAAAGATGAACGATGATTGTGGCTTTATAGGGAGGATAGATCGACAATTTCAGTTTGAGCTATGGCTGACGACGGAGGCTAGAGGAGTTTGATTTAACTTGTGAATGACTTCAAACAATAAAAGTAAGGGTGGAATCGGTTCGGTTTGGTTCGGTTTTATAGTAGATTGAAATCGAACCGACTCATTTCGATTTTGTAAATAAAAAACCAAAACTGAACCGAATCCATTGGAAAAACGATTAAAAACCGATCATCTGTTTTGGTTTTTCTCGGTTTGTTTTTCTGTTTTTTTTTTGTTCGATTTTTGAAAGAAAAAAAAAATTTCTTAACTTTTCGGTTTTCAAATAGTGTAAACAATATTTAATATGATGTTTATGTGTCATTCATTTATTAATTCATATAATTTATTATTTTAAATATTTATATTACATCATGATAAATTAGAATCATATAAATAATTAGATCATAATTATATTATTGATGAAAAATTTATAAAAAATAGTAAAGTTTAGTAATAAATATTTAATTATTGAAATTAGGTAAAATGAGTTGGTTTAAGTTTATTTCGATTCGGTTCAACTTTACTCAGTTTTTCTTCATTAAAATTGAGAACCGAACTAAAGATTTCGATTATATTTGATTTGGATTTAAATTTGGTTTTTTTTCCTTTTAAAACTGAACCGAACCGAATAAAATCAATCGATTTAGTTTGGTTCAGTTACTCAGTTCGAACCGAACCAATTTTGACCTCTAGATAAAAGTGTAGATTGTCATGACCAACGATTATGTCCGTAACATTGGGCCTGTAAAAGCCCATTTAGTGGAATAGTTGGATGAATTTCCACGGGCATCCAACGATCCTGTCTACAACATTGGGCATTATTGGGCCTGAAAAGCCCATTATATGGGAAAGTTTCTAGGTGGGGGAGAGAGAGATCCGACGGCTGTAATACGTCCCAACACGTCACCGTTGTCCAATCTTCAAACCTTTCGAAGCCATTGGCAAATCTTGCCTGCTTCAGTTCATTTTCGAGCTTCACTTCAGCGCCGGCGTTGAATTCACTGTTTCCAACTCCCGGCTAAAATGATGCCGCCGGAGCTTCAATCTCGTTCTTTTCGCTCTTACGTCCCCTCGTCTGTGAGCGCGCCGTCCTTCTCCGGCGGCTACGGCTCTCCAAGTAATCTCAATGGGGACGGTGCTTCTTCCTCTAGATCTCTCAAGAATTCACGATTCTCACCTTCTTCCTTCGTTCACAACGCTCGAGTTTCCATCGCTTTGGTTCCCTCTGCGGCTTTTCTTCTTGACCTCGGAGGGACACCAGTAATTGCGACGTTAACCCTAGGCCTCATGATCGCTTACATCCTTGATTCCCTCAACTTCAAACCTGGTGCCTTCTTCGGTGTTTGGGTATCCCTCGTCTTTGCCCAGATCGCCTTCTTCTTCAGCTCCCCTATCAATCTTACCTTCAATTCCATCCCTCTCATGCTACTCGCTGCTTTCCTCTGCGCCGAGACCAATTTCTTGATAGGTGTTTGGGCATCGCTTCAGTTCAAGTGGATTCAGATTGAAAATCCTTCGATCGTTCTTGCTCTCGAGCGCCTTTTATTCGCTTGCGTGCCTTTCGCCGCTTCGGCCCTCTTCACTTGGGCCACTATCTCAGCTGTTGGAATGCATAATGCCTCCTACTATCTCGTGGCTTTCAATTGCATTTTTTATTGGCTGTATGCTATTCCTCGAGTATCCTCGTTTAAGACCAAACAGGAAGCTAAGTACCATGGTGGAGAAATTCCTGATGATAACTTAATTCTTGGCCCACTGGAAAGTTGTTTTCACACCTTGAATCTTTTGTTCTTTCCTCTGCTTTTCCATATTGCGTCTCACCACTCGGTGGTATTTTCTTCCGCTGCTTCAGTTTGTGATTTGTTTCTTCTATTCTTCATTCCATTTTTGTTCCAACTTTATGCGTCAACGAGGGGCGCTCTTTGGTGGGTGACTAAAAATGAGAATCAGCTTCAGAGTATTCGTGTGGTGAATGGCGCCGTTGCTTTGGTGTTTGTAGTAATCTGCTTGGAGGTCAGAGTGATTTTTCACTCTTTTGGGCGGTACATTCAGGTGCCACCGCCTTTGAATTATATTCTTGTGACCACAACAATGCTTGGAGGGGCAGCAGGAGCTGGTGCTTATGCCATGGGTATGATTTCCGATGCTTTTAGCTCTCTGGCTTTCACTGCTTTGGCTGTAATTGTTAGTGCTGCTGGAGCAATCGTCGTGGGCTTTCCCATTGCGGTAAGCAATTAACCTCCAACAGAATAGGGATAAATGCATTTCATTATGTATTTTTTTTTTCTTTTCCTTCGAGTTTATGCTTTTGAGAAATTAGACCTGATTTTCCATTGGCCGAATAAGCTATGAGGGTGTGAGAAAATGGTCAGGGAGTCTCTCACTTTTCAATGATTGCTTTCTAAGGTTTTCATGTCTTTGTCATGAAAGAGGCTCCATAAAATTAATAATGTGATTTATCAATTCCAATTTCTAACCTTGTTGCGTCCTTAAAATTCTACTTGTAATTGGGTCAATTATATAGAAGTGGATTAGCTAAATCCTAGATCATGTCAGACATCATCAATGCATAGCAACTTGATGGTGTCTAAAGATTATACTCTAGTTAGTTGATTTGAAGCCCATGTGTCAACTTCATATAAAGTTGCTAACCGTACAAACATTTATGCTTTTGAAGTTTTGTTTTTCTATTTGAAATGGTTTGTTGCGCTATGTTTGCTCATTCTGTGTTACATTAGAATTTTTCAATAGTAAAAGTTGTTGGTATACTTCCCCTCCTGGTTGAATATTTTACTAGCATTCCTTTCGTTTTCTGATTTACTTTGCAGTTCATTCCACTGCCATCTGTCGCTGGCTTTTACCTGGCTAGATTTTTTACAAAAAGGAGTATATCATCATACTTTGCCTTTGTTGTTCTTGGGAGTTTGATGCTAATGTGGTTTGTGATGCATAATTTTTGGGATCTAAATATTTGGTTGGCTGGGATGTCCTTGAAATCCTTCTGCAAATTAATTGTTGCCGATGTTGTCCTTGCTATGGTTGTTCCTGGTCTGGCAATTCTACCTTCAAAACTTCACTTGACTGCTATTGGTTTAGTGGCCCATACATTGCTGCTGTGCTACATTGAGAACCGATTCTTTAGCTACTCCAACATTTATTATTATGGTTTTGAGGATGATGTAATGTATCCGAGCTACATGGTTATTGTGACAACACTTGTGGGTTTGGCATTGGTGAGAAGATTATCAGTTGATCAACGAATTGGACAAAAGGCCATTTGGATCCTGACTTGCTTGTATACGTCAAAGCTGGCAATGTTATTCATTTCTTCAAAATCTGTTATATGGGTGTCAGCGGTTCTCCTTTTGGCTGTTACTCCTCCAGTCCTTCTTTACAAGTATATATCCTTTTTTTCTTGGTTTGCTGATTTGTCTTAGCTTTTAAGCTCTTAATCTTTATTACTCGAAACCTTTCCCCCTTTCCTTGGGACTTCGCAGGGATAAATCAAGATCCGCCTCAAAAATGAAACCTTGGCAAGGGTATACGCATGCTGGTGTGGTTGCTTTATCTGTGTGGTTCTGTCGAGAAACTATTTTTGAAGCCCTTCAATGGGGTTATGGGAGGCCTCCATCAGATGGTTTGCTTTTGGGTTGCTGTATTCTCCTAACTGGGTTGGCTTGTGTGCCCATAGTTGCACTCCATTTTTCACATGTCATGGTACTTATATTCTATTCGTTTTTCCCCATTTATTTCTTCATTTATAAATCCTTGTTCTGCTAGCTGATCTGTTTAAATTAATCCATGCTGTGTGGGAGAAAGCATGCCCTATCTATGACATATTTTTATTTGATCTAACATGGAAATGATTTATTTGTCAGTTTCTACTTTTTCTCTATTGTTTGGACTAAAGTTACAGTTTGGGTAGACTTCGAATGGCATCTGTAGTGTTGTAAATGAGTCATGTTCATGTTTATTGTTTAACACAGCAAGTGTGCACTACTCACCCTGCTGCTATTTGTATTTTATTTCATTGGTTAACATTATTAAACTTAGAAACGCTTTAGTGGTACAATTTCTAGTAGCGTTCCATGAATGTTGTGTTTAGTTTCATTTCTGTCTCCTTTTGGTTCTTTTTATGCGTGATTTTTCTGGAGAATTCTTTTTCTCTCTTCTAAATAATATTACTCTTTGCTGATAAGAAAGTGTTTTGCAGTCTGCCAAGAGATGCATAGTCCTAGTGGTGGCCACAGGTTTGCTATTTATCTTGATGCAGCCACCAATTCCCTTGTCATGGGCTTACCGTTCTGATCTAATCAAAGCCTCTCGTCAGACTTCGGATGACATTTCCATATATGGCTTTGTGTCTTCAAAGCCCACATGGCCATCTTGGCTTCTTATTGTGGCTATCCTACTCACTCTTGCTTCTGTTATGTCCATTATCCCAATAAAATACATTGTTGAGTTGAGAACATTTTACTCCATTGCAATGGGTGTTGCGCTTGGCATCTTTATATCTGCGGAGTATTTCCTTCAGTCTGCTGTTCTTCAAATCCTTATTGTTGTCACCATGATCTGCGCCTCTTTGTTCGTGGTCTTCACCCATTTTCCATCGGCTTCAAGTACAAAGCTTTTGCCATGGGTATTTGCATTACTTGTGGCTCTCTTCCCTGTGACTTATCTTTTGGAGGGCCAAGTCAGATTAAAGAACATCATTGGAGATGATAGTTTGAGAAATATGGGAGAGGAAGAGCAGATGATCACTACTCTACTTGCCGTTGAGGGAGCAAGAACATCACTTCTTGGTCTCTATGCCGCTATCTTTATGCTAGTAGCCTTGGAGATAAAGTTTGAGCTTGCCTCACTCATTAGTGAAAAGACTCTTGAAAGGGGTGGAATTAGACACAGTTACTCTGGTGAAAGTAGCTCTGGTACGTTTCCTTCAAGAATGAGATTTATGCAACAGCGACGAGCTTCTACTGCATCGTCATTCACAATCAAGAGAATGGCTGCTGAGGGAGCATGGATGCCTGCAGTTGGAAATGTTGCTACTGTAATGTGCTTTGCTATATGCCTAATCTTGAATCTCAATCTCACTGGTGGTTCCAACCGTGCAATTTTTTTCCTAGCACCCATTTTACTGCTTCTCAATCAAGACTCTGATTTTGTGGCTGGCTTTGGAGACAAGCAAAGATATTTTCCTGTTACGGTTGTCATATCAGTTTACTTGATCTTGATGGCCATGTACAACATAGGAGAAGATACTTGGTATGGAAATGCCGGGTGGGGGCTTCAAATTGGAGGACCAGATTGGATATTTGCTGTTAAAAACTTGGCCCTCCTCATTCTTACTTTCCCAAGCCACATCTTGTTCAATAGATTTGTGTGGACTTACACAAAGCAGACGGACTCAACAACTCTACTGACGATGCCACTTAATCTGCCATCCATTATAATAGCTGACGTTCTTAAAGTGAAGATACTGGGTATCTTAGGAGTTATTTATTCCCTAGCTCAGTATCTTATTTCTAGACAACAATACTTATCGGGGTTGAGGTATATTTAGACAAACACAAGCTGTACATTATGTAGTGGGCCGTTTTCAAGTGAGATGAAACTTTCAGGTTTGTTTTCTCGACTCTGAATTTATTGTTGCTAAATCATTTAAGGCTGGCCAGTTCATCAAAACGTGGATATTCATCCATTATTCTTTTGTTTAATGCTGCAGAAATGCATCAATTTAATTGAGCTTCCCCAGGTGAAGTCAAATGACATGCTGTCGAACATCATAGGAGAGGCCAACTAGAATGGCACGGAAGAACACGACTCAACGGGTCTCGCATTCTACCGTCGCAGCTCCAAAGTGATTCGGCTGTGAGGACTGGTATGACAGCAGTAGTAGAAGGCTAAAGGAATGCTTGTTTATTTCATTTTTCTTCAATTGATAGTCGAGATACCATTCCAACCTACATTTATATTTGCATTGTTGGCATGACAGTTGTGACTTTACCTTTGGCAAATTTTGAAAACTATGGTTATGTCCTGTTCGATCTGTCGCATTTATCTTCTGGGGGTCTCTGTTTTTCATTTCAGCATAAGCAAACATTCATTCATACCCACTAATGTTTGTGTTTGTGTTTCATAAACAAACATCCATACCCATGTTTATGTTGTTGTTCAAGAATTTGTAGCAGAAACAAAAGCGACGTGTCGTTTCGTTTGACTGCATAAAATATCTCTTTTGGATATTGTCAAACAGCCACGCGTCTTTTCTTCCTTCATCTGCAGTCCCAAAATGGCGTCCAAATCTAGACTCAGCGTTTTCTCCCTCGTTTTCATCTCCATAGTTTTCGTCTGTTGGTGCTCAGATCCAGTCCCAACTCCATGGCCGCTCCAATTCCACTCCATACTTTTCATGAATTACAGCGGCTCTCTGGAGCTGATCGACCTCTGGTACGATTGGCCCAACGGGCGAAACTTCAACATCGTTCAGCGTCAGCAGGGAAAGCTTTTGTACGATCTGGAGTGGGACAATGGCACTTCCTTCTTCTACACTTTAGACTCCTCCAGAGAATGCTCCACCGCTCAGCTGGAAGTGGGTATTCTTCGCCCAAACTGGCTCGACGGAGCTGACTATCTGGGTCAGCTCCACGTGGACGGATTTCTTTGCAATGTTTGGGAGAAGGTGGACTTCATTTGGTACTATGAGGACGTCGTCACTAAAAGGCCTGTTCATTGGGTATTTTACACTGGTAATTGATTATCTTCCTTTTCTGGGTTTGCTTCTTGTAAATTGTGACTCTGTCTGAGGTAACGGCGGTGCAGGTAGGGAAGCTCATGTGATGACGTTTGAGGTTGGAGCTGTGCTTGCAGACCTCAAATGGCAAGCCCCTGTTTACTGTTTTGACAAGAATGCTTCTTCTTCTTCTTCTAAACCAGTTTCGCCCAACTCTTCTGGCGGTAGTCCTCGGGCTCAGCTTTCACTCTCAGATGGCCGATTTCCCATCAATGCTGCTGGTTTCTGATTTTGTCCTGTTTTGTCTTTGGTTCTTAGTGCTTGGAATAACAATGGACTCCTCTCTCTCTCTCTCTCTCTCTCTCTCTCTCTCTACACGAGTAGATCATCAGATATGCACTCTGCATTTAGTGAAGGAGGTGTTCAGTTCTCAGAAGAACGGGTCAGACCTTCGAAAAATCCGGCTCATCCAGTTTAACAAGTGTACTACAAAAAATAAATCTAAGTTGTGAATTTCGAACTAACAATCTGCGGTTGCGTAAACTTTGTCACGTATTGGATTGGACCATGTCGCTCGAATGGACTGGGCCACCTGCGGTAAGGGGGAGTGAGTTTGGGTTAATAGGGTGGGCTTTTAACTGGTCAAATTATATTACTATACTTTGTGAAAATAGGTCAAATTAAGACATTAGCTCAACATTTACCAAACTTAGGCAGCAATAATCCTCAAAGTTGGCAAACGACAGAACATCCATTCAATCCCACTACTCCTCTCTTTTGAACGTTGAATTAAAATTATTTGAATGATATGTTAAAGTTAATTATTTAGTTAGTGAGACGTTAATTATGCAATCAAGATTATAAAACTCAATAATTCATAAATCTTAATATGTAGATGTCAAGATCATTGGACCAAATATTATTCGCAGAGAACAATAAGTATTGTATATTTTGTCGATGATCAAGTGACGCTAAATACGATAATGTATAAAACATGATTTCCCTATATTTACCCTGATCAATGTTTCGATTTATTGAAGATGAGCAAACTATCAAATTGACCAAGGGATTATACACAAACTATTAGTGCATATTATGATTTAGGGTATTTAAAAAAACAAATTATCAACTATGGGGTCAGCGACAAGTCAAACGTTAAAGTAATTTCGTAAACAATTAAGCTATTTATGCAAATTATCCGGGTGTGGGTATCTATCTTCCATGTCCTCTTCCCTTTCCTATATCTCCTAGAAAATTTGTTTGTGTTAAAGTTCTTTGATCTTAAGATCTAATATATGAATTGGTTTTTTTCCTGTAGCTCAATGTTGGTTGAATTTCGACATCTTTGTATAACACCATATGAGAGGGGTTGTGAACACATTTTCTTAGTATCGACACATGAAAAATGTTGTGAACTTCATCCATTGATGATGATAACTCCAGCTTGTAGGCCGTTTTTCCTATTTTCTCCACAATAGGAAAATGTCTAACGTACCTTGGACTAAGCTTTCCATTTTTACCAAATTTCATGATTCCCTTGAAATGTGAAATTTTTAAGAATACCACATTGCCTGTCTCAAAATCCAAATTTCTTCCTCTTCGATATGCGCAACTCTTTTGACGGCTTTGGACGGTTAGCATTCTTTGTTTAATAAGGGTCACTGCATTGGACGTCTACTGAATAATTTCAGGGCCAAGTAGTTTAGTTTCGCTTACCTTGTCTTAATATAGTGAAGATCTACACTTCCTCTCATGTAATATCTGGTACGGTGTCATACCAATTGTGGCTTGATACCTATTATTGTAGGCGAACTCTATTAACGGTAACATTTTATTCCAATTGGCTTGAAATTCAAGTACACAAGCTTGAAGCATGTCCTCCAATATTTGAATAGTCCTCTTTGACTGGCCACCAGTTTGAGGATGGAATGCATTACTAAATTTCAATTTTGTACTCATAGCTTTGTGTAAGTTCTTCCAAAATGCTGAGGTGAATCTTGGATCATGGTCTAACACAATAGAAACGGGTACCCATGTAGTCATACAATCTCTTGGATGTACAATTCAGTGTACCAATTCATTGAATAAGTTATTTTGACTGGTAAAAAGTGGACAGACTTTGATAACTTGTTCACTATCATCAATATTGCATCATGACCCTCGCTGTTCTTGGTAAGCTGACAACAAAGTCCATTGCAATTTGATCTCACTTCCATCCTGGTATTGGCAAGGGCTATAATGTTTCAGTTGGCCTTTGGTGACTAACTCAATAGGAAACTTACATTAATCGCGAAATGCGTGTAAAACTTGTTTGACCTATTTTTATTAAAAATCATGATTTAAGGAGTTATGCATGTTTATCAAAACATTTCAAAAACCATTTCCATCCTTTCAAGGAAAAATCAGCCTCGAAAGACCCCGACAAGATATCAAAGACAATGTGATTGTATACATAGATAGCTATACTCAAAATACTATCGTCAATTTTACACTGAAAACCATCACCAGTGAAAATGGAGGGTCACTCAGGGACTCCTCCAATTAAACATACAAAAAAGCGATCACCATCTTGGGTAACACCCAATAAGTCCGAAAGAAAGCAACGGTGGTCCGTAGACCCGGCTCGTCACCCTAGGTTTGCTGACGAGCTAAGCTCAGCGCCGACACAACCCAGATCATTACCCAAGGTTGCCGATGAGCTAGGCTCCGTGCCGAATAACTCGTAATATAGAACACCCTAATCAGGTTCTGGGAGTCGAATCCCAAGGGACGTGTCATCACCACCCTATAACCATATTTTCACATAGCGTGCAAACAAACATCTCCACGCTGCAGGAGACGTATCGGGGATAGCCTCATGATACTTTGGTACTGAAACCGTCCAAAGTATCAAGAGGTTTCATCACCCCTAAATCAGATATCACATCATACAATGAAAACAATATACACGAAAGTAAATTTGTAAAACTCTCATGCATATGTGGTATGAAATCTGACGTGTTGTCAAACAGTGACTCCCTTCGGTTTTGCACGTGTGGTAATCCACAAAATATCAGTTTGTAAAACCATGACATGCAAATGCAAAGCAATAAGGCATAAAATCCCTACCTCTTTGATGTTCTTTTTTAACAGTTGAGGCAACGGTCTCCTTGGGAAGGATCTCAAAGTCCTCAAATTTGTTGAAGCCTACAAACAAGTTAAATATAAAAATTCTCACCCATAAATCTCAATGAATATGTGGAAGGATCCTATACCGGATCTAGGAACCCAACCTGTGTGTAATTGACTCAATATACATGATTCTGCATTGCGTGGTTGACTAGGAACAATGTTCTGGTCGACAAGTGGCAAATTTGGGGCAATCTGCCCATTTTCGATTAACTAGAAACAAAAATCTAGTCGACCAGCACTAGGGCGGTCGACTGATGACAAAATTTGGAGACAATCTGCCAGTTTTCGGTCAACCAGTCTCGACATGGTCGACCGACCTACTTCTGGTCAACCATAATTATTTTCGGCGCGGTTTCTTCACCGAAAACGTGCCGTTTTCCAATTTCCACCTCCAATCTACGAATACTCCAACATAAACTTTTAATACACCAATATAATCCAACAATGTCTCTCGTATTCGAGTTTTTAAGCTCGAAATTGAGGCCGGTAATTTTCGGACATTAAACCTTCAAATCGGAGATGAGAAACTTACCGATTCGTAAATCTCCTTCATAAATGTTGTTCACCTTGACGCCGCAGATCCAAATCCATGGTAAAAAATCCACGATTCGCCAGTTCGTTCTCCAACTCTCCCTCTCTCTTGTGGTATCTATCGGCCCAAAGAGATGACTATTTCCTCTCTTATATTCTTCTCCTTTCTTTTTCTTAATTACTTTACTTATTTTAATATATTATATATAATAAATAAATTCCATCAAAATTTTAAATTTTTTCCTACGGTAATTGATAATTTTTTTTAATTAAAATAATTCACTAATTTTATTTTTTCAGTTAATTTATCGATGGATAATATTCAATTTATCATTTTGACTATTTAACTAAAAATAAATCCAAACAAACAAACCTACTGTCCACCCTTACGTGACTCTCCTCTGGGTATTTAGATGGTACAAAACGACGTCGTGTGTACATTGAAAAGTCAAAATTATTTGAAAAGTCAAAATTATATTATTTATTTACACAAAGGAGACGCTGTTAGATCTTTAAATAATTTAAAATAATTATTTGAGTAGGTACTTCTAAACATTATATGGTAAGATCTACTTATCTTACTCATTAAATAGTTGCCATCGGTTATGCCACCGCAGCAGTCGTCTAGTTTGTCACCGAAACTGGAATTGAAAGCGTCCCCATCTCTCTATAAGACCTTTTACCTCTTGCAGCTTGCAGTCGGAGCAAGTCCGGGAGGTTACTCGATAGTAGAAATATACAGAAAAGTCTCTAAAACGTTGGTAAACGACACTGAATTTGCAACTGACAAACATCATTTGTCGTATAAGATTGCATAGATTAAGAAAGGTTCTGAAGTTCAAGTACTTAGAAGTTTGCAAAATTCCAATGTCAATTGAAAATTAGTACAAAGATAAAGATCATGTGTGGTATGATTGATATAGATGTTCGTCATATTTTACTCAGACAACCATAATACTAACATATATTGAAGTGTTTGAAGACAGCAATTATTATGGATCAATTTTTTGCAATTACAAAACTCTGATGACGAATTTTCTTTAAGAAGAGGACATTGATGTAGTACATAGCCATGACCCAAGTCTATGACCTAATATTTTAATTTCTAGCTTAAGTTAGAGGTTATTTATTTTAATTTATTTTTAGAGATTTTAAACCCTAACTCTATCTCTATTTATATAATTTCTTTATTCTCGAATGTTTATTTTCAATATTTCTATTTAATTTTCTGTTTCATATCCCACTGCAACTCTAGTTATATTTTGTCAAAATAATATTCTCAATCTTACATGATGGCAGGCCTAACAATCTAAGTAGATCTTGGTATAATCTATTTTCAGGCCAAATTATATTTTACGAGGTATACTTTAGTTGGATGACTGTAATCCTTAACTTACCTTCTGCACAACATTTTACTTTTATTGTTTTTTGAATTATACTACTATGCTATATGATATCACTATTGGACTTGTTAAGCTCATATATTCTTTGACCCTGGTTTATAAGTAATATTTTAAGTCTTCCGCTGGTAATTAATATATCTCAAGAGAAAAAGGGTCGGACGATTCAGTTCTTTTGGGTCAGGTCGTTTTCTATTCTGTCTCGGGTCCTTTGCAGGTCATGACACTATGCTAAATGTTTGGTTCTAAGTGTTTTAAAATAGTTTGGTTGTCAGTGTTGCTTTTCTAGTTACAGTATTCCACTTGTCGCTCTCATAGATAGATAATTAGTCAGTAAAAATAGAAGAGTTTTTTTTATTAGACTATTGACTCTTATCTTCTCTATAAACAGCGCTAGTTACACCCTCAGAAAATCACCAACAAGCCTTATCAATGGCTAAACTACCCCTTTTGGCTCTCTTCCTCGTCTTCTTCCTCCTCCTTGCTTCCCCTGGTAAGTTGAATAAATTGTCTGATATGTTAAGAACTAATTATGAGAATTCAACTGTTGTTCCGCTAATCTATGATGATTTTGAGTGATTGTTTGATGCAGAGATCGGAGTGGTGGAAGGTAAACTATGTGAAAGGCGTAGTCAAAGATGGAGTGGAGTTTGTTCCATAACAGCCCACTGCAATAACCAGTGCAAGAGTCGGGAAGGTGCTTCCAGTGGAGCTTGTCACTAGCACTTCCCTAACTTGGCCTGCTTCTGTTACTTCAAATGTTGATTCGACAAAGAAGAAGCTCCACTCCGTCGACCCATCGCCATAGCTAAGCTTCAGGCTGTTTCTGTGTTCAGTTTCGTTTCTCTAAGATCTGCCGCCGCCGTTGTCTGTGTTTTATCCAAAACAAATAAATCTACTGTCGTTTGCGTGACAATTCACTTAATGACTAAAATTTAAATGAAATTCTCACTTAAAATGCTGCATGAATATAATTAAATGCGTTTACAGAGTGACCTGCATTTTATAATTATAAAAATAATAAAGGATACGTAAAATCTTCATCTACTTATTTTATGCGTTAGATCGTGGTCATCAGTTATGCAGCCGCAGCGTTTCTCTGATTGGAATGGAAAGCGTCCCCATCTCTCAATCAGACCTTTTCCCCCTTGCGGATTGCAGTCGGAGCAAGTCTGGGATGTTACTCTACCGCTCAACCTCAGTGCGGTCACATATTACCGGCGAGCGCAGGCCGTAGGAAAAATCTCAGGTGGTATTTCTATCATCGTGGTGTTGTTGTATTTTATAAGTTTTGACTGTTAGGTTTTAGGTTGGTCCATTTCTACTGGTTACGTTCATCAACCCATATTAATGACAAGTCAACTACTTAATAATTTTTGCTAATAACTTAAACATTGAAATATGAGAATTTGATGACTCAAACATCACCGTTACCGCAAAAACAATGCTAAAATATTATTATCTGTAATTTTAATTCTACTTTAGTTTTATGCTAAAATCACAATAATTGAACCAATCTTACTACGAAAATGATGTCTGGAAGGTCTGACATGGTATTTTCGTCATGAAAAACAATTCACACGTTTTCAGCTTTCTGAACATCATCTGGTTGTTCAACACTCCTCTCGATTATCTTCTTTTTTTTTCTTCCTAGTCCATCGTCGTTGTCTAGTGCTCATCATCAATGTTTCACTCTTTGCAAATGAAAGTAATCTTTCCATAGACGAAACGACAACACAAAACGTAACTGTGATGTTTGCTCCGACCATTTTACATGGTTCAGTATTTAAGTTAAAAAAAATATTTTCTAACTTGCATTGACTCCGTATTACCATGGTTGTTTTGTTAATTTTCCTATGGGAAATTAACACCGCAGACCCAATAGTTTACGATCAATGACAAGTCAAACCCTAAAGAAATTTTGCTAACAATTAAAATCCTAAACCATGGGAAAAGAACTTCGGTGACCTCGTAGTCACGTTTTCTTTCCAAATCCGTCAACATTAACGCCTCAGTTTCGTTGACGCCAAAGACCGTCGAACGGATCTGAAAGACGTCAATTATCGGGGGAGGAGGGACTTCCCTCCTGCCCGTTGGAAGACCGACGGTCGTCGAACAATTATTGTCCAAGCAAGATGATCTTCATTGCCCGTTGGATGGAGGAAGGACGTTCCCCGCTCAGAATTGATGGCCAGGATTGAATCTGTCATTTTTCAAAGGCGATGGCGGACGATCGTCCATGGCCGTTGGATCGAAGGAGGGACGTCCCTTATAGGGATTGACGGCCAGGATTGAATCTGCTATTTTCCAAAGCATATGGCAAATGATCATCTATGGCCGTTGAATTGAGGGAGGGATGTCCTTTATAGGGATTGACGGCCATGATTGAATCTGCCATTTTCCAAAGGTGATAGCGAACGATCATCCATGGTCGTTGGATTGAGCGAGGGACATCCCTCGATCGCTATGGACAGTCAGGATGGACACCAAATTCTTTAACGTTGAAAGGTCTCGTGCAAGGCACACGCATTTTTAAAAGGCAAGAATTCCCTCAATTAAGACGGACATTCCTCTTCTAAAATGGAGGTCACTTGACCAATTTTAGACATCTCTTGTCCAGAAACGGACGTCTCTCGTTGCCTCATAATGGACGTTTCTCGTCTTAAGACGACATCGTTCAGGCCATAACGGACGTCCGTTTCAATACGAGGGATGTCCATTTTTGACTAAAGGTCCTTCTCTAAATACTAAACGACAGTGTTTATCAACTCGATTGACTTAATGAGGGCCAAAATGTGTAACGACCCGACTTTTTAAATCCTTTTAAAAATACGTAAAATTTAAAATTTTGAAAATCTTTATCAGAGTGAGCCTTAAAGTCGGACGCTACCAAACTTTTTCGTTAAATTCGTTGTATAAAATTCTTTATTTAATAAATATGCGGAAGCGTAAATAAATTTTTCTTTGAAACTTAGCGCAAGCGTAAATGATTTGTTTAAAACAAATAATAACAATTAATAAAATATTACTTTAAAATTATAGCTCTTTCCTCTTTACTTTAATTTGCCAACCAGTTGCAAGTCTCGCCCATGCAAATCCTTCATCAGCTGCTCTTACACCTATTCATCATTTTTCCTACATCGCAAGTCGTAAGTTATGAGTCTAATGCCCAGTAAGTGATAATACCTATCATGCTACTATATGCTCAAGTTGTACATTTTTAAATCATCTTTTCTCTTCTTTTTCTTATCTTCTTATCTTTTACGTCTTAACCATCGTTCTTGTCAATCCATTAAGTTTAATTCGTCATTATTATCTTTTCATCTTATTTGTCGTTTCATCATTTACGTTTTATTCATTGTCTTCATCTTTTTCATCTTTTTCGTCTTTTACGTTTTATTCATCATTTTCATCTTTTACCTCCGATATAGCAACGATGGCATAATCAGAAAGCTTACTAATCATTGGTTGTTATGTCCTGACATAATCCAAGGACCTTGCAACAATTACGAGCAGCAATGGCATAATCCGAAAGCCTGCTAATCATCGTTGCCTTTTTCTTTCCTTTAACTTTATTATCGCTTATTATTTATTTACTATTTGTTTCGTTTATCGTTCGTTCTTTATCGTTTTCTTTGTTTGCTTATTACCTTTATAGCTTATAATTCATCTGTTATTCATATCGTTTCGTTTGTGATCGTGAGTGCATACAAATTTCTGAAAGCGTAAATAAACATCGAAACGTGCTATGAAAGCGGTAAACAACGAAACGTGCATTTAAGTACTGTAAACAATGAAACATGCTTTTAAAGCTGTAAACAATTAAACATGCTGTAAAAACTGTAAACAACGAAGCATACTAGGAAAGCAGGAAAAGAACGAAACATACATTTCCTAAACTTGCGATGTAGGGTCCGAAGACCAAAACACAAGCATATCACTTACCTCGTTCCTTACTGCGTTCAATGCTTAAGCTAACTTTTCGTCTTCTTAATACCTTCATAATTGATAACATTTAATCATTAGTTTAGTCAATTAATTAACTAATTAATTTCATCTACTTTTCCAATCGTTACTCCTTATATGTCGCTTATTAAAGTTTCCTCAACAAACTGCTTAATTAATTATAACTCAATCTAATAGTTTTAATTCCAATTATCAATGGTTGGAGACACAAAACCAAAGCTAATAGTTAACAACTTTATATCCAAGCAATTAAAACAAACCCTCCTTACTTAACATAAGTTCTCATAATATTCAAGAAACATTTTTAATCGTAATACAATATGCATAAATTAATCTAATTGACATACCCAATATTCACGATCGAATATAAAGTCCTTAACAAAACATACTTACCACGCAACAGAATATTCATCCAAGCGCTAGGGACTTAATCCTTTATCTTCTTCCTTTAACATTATCTCAGTCTAAACTTATCAATTAATCCGAAGCAGTAATTCATACCTTTGATAGTTCAAGACCAGCTACGTAATAAATCACATGATAAGATTCTCAACAGAACCAACCCCCACCGAACAATTTGAATCAACCAAGTAGTAACAGTTATAGGAGGTCAAACATGCTTCAGTAAATAAAACAGCAGATCAATTTCCATAAGGGAGTCCAACACTGCTACACAAAAGCATCCGAAACCACAGGTTATTGATTTCCAACAAATCATCCAAACCATGATCAAAATGACAAGAACAAAATACCCACATCCAAAATCGAAAATACGGAGAAAGAAGTTCTCACCACGAAGATCCGAGGCAACAATTCTACCCTCTCCTGCTTCTTCTTCTTCTACTCTGTCTCTCATGATCTCTTGATCTATCTCGCAGAGGCAGCCTCCCCCTTCACGATATTTATATACAAAATACAAAATGTTGAATGTTGTAACAATTATCCAAGCTGTCCCATGATTTCAGCCATCATCTTTGGCGACAATCGTTCATTCAATCCTTCCATCTAGATAGAGCTTCATCTCATTCAGATTTCAAACTCAACAATGGGTTGGACCCTAGCCTTGGGATGGTCCAGCTCAATCTTACAACCTGCAGTCCAAGAATCGACCCCGCCGATTAGTCCAACTGCCAAACACCAAGCACCAATCGGGAATCATCACCGACCGTCCCTGCCAGCATACAAGCACTGGATCACGAAGGGGAAGGAAAAATTGTTTACACTTACCGCCAAACGTCGTCAGAAATGCAGCTCGCGGAGCTCCGATTCATCCCGCAAGAAGGCCGACAAATCTGACCTAGCTGCGACCCGCGACGTCGCTCCACAGCCGCACGTCACCACCGGATAACGCTGCCCTACAACATTGCAGCAGCTGTCCCACACTCGCGCTCGTCGTTCACCGTCGTAGACCCGAGCTCGCCCTCCCTGAGTCGTTGATCTCTCCCTCTCGACTCACACTCTCTCAATTTTGTTCTTCAGCAACCAATTCCCCCTTTCTAAATTCCCATTTGTTTTTAATTTAGTTAATTAATTAATTATTTATTTTTCTTTTAATTCTTTAATTTCAATTAATTCATTATATTGTTACTACGTTAATTTAAATCCCGTTTTCACTCAATTATAGTCCTCTTTAATAATTTAATTAAATCATTCCTTTAATTAATTTATTCTTAACCCAAATCCAAATTCTCAATTATTCCAAGTATCGTTTGATGATGATTGAGGATTATGTCTTTAGGTAATACCCCGATAATTATCCAACTAACCCAAAAATCTTCAATTGTCCTTATTAAATTCTAATATAAAAGTTCGGGGTATTACAGAATGACCCCAAATTTTATTAACTTAATGAGGGTCTATCCCATATAAAATGAGTGTCAAATTTCTCGTTGTATGAAAATAGTTGACCCATTTTTCATACATAGATAGAATAATAACCATTTATAATATATAGTATAAATTAAAGATCACTTACACCTATATACCCTAATTTTATATTAAATTATAAGGGCAATAGTATACTCGATATTAATGTCATTATAGAAAAACAACGATAATCTCGATAAATTGTGTTACGAGAAATCAATAAAAGAAACGAGAAGAAATAACCATAGAAACAGAAGATGGTTTGTGACAATAATGAAAAACCTATAAATTTTTACGTAAAAAACGATATCGATCCTATGAACTCGATTATCGAAATATCTATTATTTATTTCTTTCATTATCTTCCCCTACATACTTTTTAGGCTATTTGGGATAATAGATAGTATGGAAAATTGATTTCTTAATTTGGTTATTGAATTTGTCAATAAAAGCTATGATAAACTAGTATAAATTTTCATTCAGTCGTTGCAAATGTTGACCAATAGTCTCTACCCTAGCTACCTAGAAGACATGACTTTGTTTTTCTAGGAAGATGAACCCTAAAAGTCGTATCTTTTACCAGTCCAAATTCAATTCATTAAACAACAAAAATTACTCAAAAACATGATCGTCCAACTTCTCTAACAGCAAATGTCATTCATTATTTCTGAAGAAAATTAGGAGAAAACGTTTTACTTAGGAGTTGAAACCTCCCTCTAATTAATGACTAAATATTACTACATTAGTCATTAATGACTTGATGGATAAAATTCATCATTTGTTTAATTTAAATTAATTAGATAACTATACAAACACCTCAAACTCAGTGAATAACTATGTATATAGATTGTCACGGCCTAAAAGGAACTGAGATGGAAATACTGAAAGAAACAATTCGATCTCTGACTGTCCACCGTAAAATATTTTCGAATTTTTTTTTTTGTGGGTCGTAATAGAATTAGTGGTATTGAGTCAGAGCGAACCATCTACTTTATTGGCAAATGACATTGGCCTTCCTCACAAGGATGTACTATTTTGAATAAATCCTATCTCTAGTAGTTTCTCATGGCATTTTTGTCGTGGTCCTCTTATGGATAGTGACCACATCAATAAACTATGTTTTAATTAAATTGTTAGGGGAGGTGGTCAATTAGATCATATACACATGGTTTAAGTGAGAGTAGGTGACTGTTTTTTTTCCCAAAAAAAAGAGCATTCTTGCATGTCACCCCACATGCAACCCAACAAGCCTAACACTCAACAATGGATGATTCAAAGTTCTTCAAAAATAATAAAAATTAGAGAGGAAAATAAAGGCAATCTCAAGGTATCAAATCAAAATTCAAACTGTGGGTTCTTTAAAAAAATGTGAAGGATTGTGGACTGTATCATTGTATTTAGATGAAAATGGAAGCACATGGCTGGTGAAAGATTAAACTATATTCTTCTTTTTTTTAGCGTTATCCCATCTCTCCATACGCATTGTTCAAAAGAGTAACATGACCAACCTTCCCAATCAAAAATACATTCACCAGTTTGTGTGTTCATTTTGGTTTGATCGATCCAAAAATTACAGCAGAAAAAGAAAAAGGTTATGAATCTTCTTCTTCTTCTTCTTCTTTTTAGGGTTAGTTTGATTATTGATAACGTGATTATTGTACTCAACAGAAGCAGAAAGATGGGGTTCTTCTTCTTCTTCTTCTTTTATTTAGGGTTATTTGAATGATAGAGCAAATGATGGTATGATTTTTGATCTTGTGATTCAAGCAATCATTTGGTGCAGGTGGTATTATATATTCAAACCCTTTTTCTGGTTTGAATAAAGCTCTTCAAAGGCATGCGTAATCTGATGTTTAAATATATTCTAGAGAGAGAGAGAGAGAGAGAGAGAGGGGAACTGGCTTGGTAGTCCATGATTAGGACTGACTATACTGAACTAAGGCCACATTATGAGGAAAAACTGAGCTAAAGATGATGGATATAATGATTGGAATAACTGTTAATACAGAAACATATCAGATTTGATGATTGAAGTTGAAGAGAAATTATGAACTACTTAAAGAAATCAATTCCCTGATGGGCAGAACACATGCCAATCATGGAATAAAGTTGCCTGCATATCATGCCCATTGTTGAGTACATGATTGGGTTATGGTTTTTTCTTTTTTTTTTAAGGAGTATTTAACTAATGAGTCTATACTTTAGCTCAGATAAACAAACAGGCATGATCTTTGAACCTGGTTTTTCCATAAAGATTTAAGAAAGTTTGAAGCTAAAGGTCTTGGATTTTTCTCAGAATCATATTATTGGGAAGTTGAATAAGGTTAATGTACAACTAAAAGGGATAATGTTATAAACAGTTGCCTACACATGGGACTGTATGAAGTAGATTTTGCATTAGGGTTTATGATATGTGTGTCTTTGATTGAGGGAACGAGTTGAAAAGGGGAGTAATTTCTGGAACCGGATTGATAATTTATCATAAATGTGCTACTAAAACGATCTCTACCTGCTTTTGCTCCTGTGGCATGTGTGGATTCGCTCAGTGCTTCTAGTACAATATTGTTTATTTGAGACCAAAGCTCGCACGGTTTTGTATTTAGAGTTAGTCCAAAATATGTTATACTAAGTCGAAGGTAAACTCTGCTTATAAATCATTCGCTTTCACTCTTTCAAACGATGTAGAATTGTACAACCCCACTAGTGTGGGCTGGATTCTCATATTCAACAGTGTCTTGGATCGGCCTTAGAACTATTAATTGGGAATTGAATTTGTTTATTTTCAAAAAGAAAGATTAAAACTTGAAGAAAAAATGGATGATGGAATGGAAAGATGAACAAGTGAAAAATAGAAAACAGATTAAGGAGAAGGTGGCATGAACTGAACTATCATATCATGGGTCAAACTTTGAAGGGTATGAACTGATAGATTAGATTCTTGTTTATTGTAATGTTTCAGATAATTAGGAACAGAAAAATTAAAAAAGAAAAAAAGAAAGAAATATAGTATTGCAGAACCTTCCTTATTTAAGCAGCCAACATGAAACGACCGTAAAACCAGGTCTACAATCATTCTCTTGCTCTCTCTCTCTCTCTCTGCTCAGTCAATCTTTCTCTCTCTGTCTATCCTATGGATTTTAGCAGCTCGAAGGGGAACTCAGCGGTGGCGACAAAGAGCAAGAGAAAGCAAGAACAACAGCAGCAGGAGAAACAAGAGGTGAGGTTTTTGGGAGTGAGAAGGAGGCCATGGGGAAGATATGCAGCAGAAATAAGAGACCCGTCGACCAAAGAAAGGCATTGGTTGGGCACTTTCGACACGGCGGAGGAAGCGGCGTTGGGCTACGACAGAGCCGCCCGGTCTATGCGAGGCTCAAAAGCGCGCACCAACTTCGTCTACTCTGATATGCCGTTAGGCTCTTCCGTCACGTCCATCATCTCACCAGACGAATCATCTTCTGTCATTTCCGCTCTCTTCCCTCCTCTTCCTCACGGCCATCAAATCCACTCCGACCACCTCTGCTTCACCACCGCCCACGACCCATTTTACTCCAGTCCTTTTCCCGGAAATGGTTGGGTCCAGGGTACAGATTCGGGTATGTCTTATCAGTACCAACCCGTAACTGCTTTCATGGATGGTGGAAACTCGGGGACTTACTGCAATGAAGCTGAGCTACCACCATTGCCACCCGTCGCTTCTTCTTCGCCATACGGGCCGGGTCCTGCTTTCATTGATTCAGATATTTGGAGCGAAAGCAGCTTCTTCGGACTATCCGGGCTCGAGCAGTCAGCAAACGGGTCATTTTTCGGGATGGATTCGAACGAGATTCTCCCACCTTTTCCTGATACGAGCAGTAACGATGGGTTCAGTTTCGGTTCATCAGCTGCCTATTTCTACTAAACCCGCTTCCTTTCAACTCTTCATCCTGTTTGTACTTTGGAATGTGTGCAGTGCTTGCTTTGTCTTTTCTTTTTTTTTTTTTTTTTTGTTATTTTCCTTTTTATTATATTATGTGGATTGGGGAGAGGACCAATCAAAGAAACAACCAAACGTACAAAATCTAGCGATGGAAATCAAAGTGTAATTGAATGGATCGTTTTACTAATTGTACCTGTTTACTGTCATGGATTATCATCAGCAGTAAAAAAGAACATGTTACAGAGATGGAGTCGAAAGATCTATGAATGTGTTTCTTATTTTAGAAGGTGGAAGACGATAAAATTAACTGGTATGGAGGTTTTCATGGGAGAATTTGAGCGTTCGATCGACATTTCTGCATCTACAATCATTTAAAAGAGATGAAAAATGGATTGAACGCCACGGGTTCTGCTGATTTCACGTGAATCCAGAGAAAGCAATCTCCTTCTTCCCTCCTACGATCTCTGCATGCCTGCAACGTGTTCTTCCCTTAATACTCCGGAGGCTAATGGAGGTTTTCTTTTTTCTGCTATACACGTTTAAGCCCTCTCCTTTCGCCACATATCTAACCCAACTTTGGTTATAAATTCAAACCATAGGCTTCCTCCGGCAGCAGAGGCATTCAATCATAGTCCGTCGTTGCCGCCGTCTGTGATTTGAAGCAAAGAAAATGGCTTTCCGAGGAATAGCAACAGTACGTGTTTTGATGAACCCAGGTTCTAATTTGCTGAGACAGGCTAATTTTTTTCCGATTCGTGTTGACAGAACTGCTGGAGGTCAATGAAAGGGAAGCGATCCTTCGCAACCGCAGCCGCCCATGCGGCCGACGGAGGGTAGGCCAGTTCTCTCTATGGTTTGGTTTTATGAAACTGTAATCAAGAAAAGAAGGCTGAAATTGTAGTAATGATGTGCAGAGCGAAATCAGGAATAGAGATGAAGGGAGAGTTTGCGCCAATTTACGTGATGTTGGGGATGGTGGTGGTGGCGCTGACAATAGGAACCCACACGGCCAAGCAGCACCTGGCGCATTCCCCCGGAGTGTACGTCAGCAAGAAGAGGAGGGAATCGGTCCCGGAGGTGGAGGACCCAGACATGATCATCAGCGCCGCCGATAAGTTGATAAACAAGTCGTTTCTTCGGAAGGTGGCTCACATTCAAGACCCTCGTTCTACCCTCCACGATCCGGTTCATCCCGACCCGTTCACTCGGTAATCTTTGGTTCATATTCCACCACTCCGCTTACCCATTTCTCATCTCCTCTTTAACCTAATGTTTATACGTCCGTCCATTGCAGGCCTAGGACGGCTGAAACGCTCAAGACGGCCGGAGTTAACCCCAGGCGTCTGTGATTGTGATTTGATCGGAGCGGGTGCTGACTACTGTACAGAAGCCCATCTCCCCCTGTTTTCTGTTTGGCATTTAGGAGGTTTTCATTTCAACTGTGTACATAATAACATGAAAATATGAGCCACAGGTTAATTACTCAGGCAACAGAGAAGAGTAATTAGGCTCTTTTCATTGTAATAAGACTACCTTTTGACCATAAATTTAAGCAATGGTGATGTTTCTCCCGGTTCACCGTCTTCTACTCGCCTGAAAAAAACATAATCCTGTTCACTCTCTCTCTCTAAAAAACATCAATCTTATGGCTAAACCTTAAGAGCAAGACTCAGTTTCAATTCGACCAGAAATAACAAAGAAGTCATGACATCCATGAGCAAGAACAGTCTTAAATATATGCGCAAATGATTCTCACAGTTCAAAGCTTTCAATTTAAAAGTGGATCCAAGGTTGGAATGGCCACTTTCTACATTCAATCACTGCTATGTTATTATCTATGCATCCCGACATTGATAAAGTCACCAAAACAGAGAAAATTTGAACTATGTCGTTGCATAATAACTCAAGAACATCCTGATTGAAACTGCAAGAAAGTTAAGTATTTGAATGCTCACATAAGAAAACAACAATTCTAACTTAGGATACCTAAAACAAAGGCAGATTCATCCATTCTCAAGGATCTGCAGATTTTCCTTCCGATGGAAGCACGGGTGTTTCATTTATATTAAAAAGTCTTACCCAGAGCAACAGGGACAGCCATCTGAATTCAGAAATTCTTAATGAGCAAAAAGGGTCTCGTTTCGTCTGGGCGGTCGGTCTGGAATACTTCCTGGTTTGAACTTTGAAGCTTCATGTCTTGCCAGTTCGGGCGGGACGGCACTATTGCTCTGAATAAGCATCTGCTTGAGTTCATAGAAGACTTCTGTGTCACTCAGGGTCAAAAATGTTGTAGCCACACCTGTTTTACCAGCACGGCCAGTTCGTCCAATACGATGAGTGTACATTTCGATAATGTTCGGCATATCATAGTTTATGACGTGGGCCACGTCTGGGATATCTATTCCACGCCCAGCAACATCTGTGGCAACAAGAACATTATATCGCTTTGTTCGAAAACCTTCAAGACTAATTTCCCTCTGTTCTTGTGATTTCCCACCGTGCAAAGTCGTCACTCGGTACCCTGCCTTGTCCAGATTCTTGGCAACATTATCGGCATTCTTCTTAGTGTTAACAAACACAATGGCTGTCTTGTCTCCAAGCTCATCAAGCAGCCTCTGTAATCTGGAGAGTTTCTCAGATTCCCTCATCATAATTACATGTTGGCTTATCAGATCAGTAGCCTTTCCAGCAGTGCCGATAGTGACTACGACGGGATTCCTCAAGTATTTTCGTGCTAGCCGCTCAACAGCTGGTGGCATGGTGGCACTGAACATATAAGTGGTTCTGTATATTTTCTTCGAATCAAGCTCTTCATCTTCGTTTTCAGGCTTCAGATTGCTGGAAGGCATTGCGTCTAAAACACCCATAACCTGAGGCTCAAATCCCATATCGATCATTCGATCAGCCTCATCAAGAACAACGTAATTGCACTGATTAAGAACAGCATAACGTCTTTCCAAACAATCCAGCAACCGACCAGGCGTAGCAATTACAACCTCACATCCCTGCCTAATCTTAAAGCCTTGTTCCTCAATTGACTGCCCACCAACAATTGAAACCACTTTTATACCCATATAGTGAGCAAATTTCACAGTCTCATCCTCAATCTGCTGTGCAAGTTCACGAGTGGGGGCCATAACCACTGCATAAGGCCCTTCTGCCTCGTTCTCCTCACTAATTGGAGGTAACCTCGTAATGTAAGTAAGCATAGGAAGAACAAAAGCTGCAGTCTTACCTGAACCAGTTTCTGCAACGCCAATGACATCACGCTGTTTTAATCCTAATGGGATGGCGGCCATTTGGATGGGAGAGGGGGTCTTATAACCGGCTCTCTCCACTGCTTTGAGCAGCTCAGAACTCAGTTTACTCTCACTCCAACTCCTCATTGGGCGAGGAATTTTTGATCCTTTGTAAGATATATTGAAATCCTCCCTGAAAATTCTCCAGTCCCTCTCCGTCATCTCCTCCAGGTTCTTCTCGCTCCAATGGCGATCAACCCTCATGTCAAAGGTGTCGTACAGTTCAGCAGCTTTTTCCCTTTGTTTCTGAGCCGCAGCCTCCTCCGGTTTCTCTTCCACACCCTCCTTCTTCCTAATCTCGTCTCTCATTTCTTTCTCGTTCTTCGCAGCTAGCTTTTTCTGCTCTCTCCTATCCATTCCGGCGCGGAACCCTCTCCCAAAGAGAAGCTGGGCCTCGTGAGGGTTTTGGTAGAGCGCATTCATATCCCGAGAAGTGTCTTCTGTATTTTCCCAATCAAAAGAGAAGCGAAACTTCTCGCTCGGTTTAATCACTCTTTTCTTAGGTTTCTTGGATCCTAGATACTGCTCCTTTATGGAATCGAGCTCTTTCTCTCGCTCCCGCTCCGCAAGCTTCTCTAAGCGCGCACGCTCTCGAGATTTCGCCTCTTCCTCACGCTCCCGCTCGCGGTTCCGCCTCTCAGAATCGCGGTCACGAGCCCTCTCGCGTTCCCTTTCGCGATCCCTATCCCGTTCACGATCCCTGTCGCGGTCCCGGTCCCGGTCGCGTTCCCGTTCCCGATCCCGACGGTCGAAATCAGAGGGCCTGTGGAGGTCATTGGAGTCGGAGGCGGATTTGAGATTATTGGAACCGAGGAGTTGGCGTTTCTGAAGAGCGACGTCTTGCTGGCGGCGTTGAAGGGCCAACTGCTCCCGCTCCGCCTTGGTTAAGAACACGGGCTTCGAATTGCCGACGGCGGGCGAGGCCTTGGTGACTTCCAACTCATCCGATGAGCGGTTCATGGAAATGAATGAGTAGCAGACCAAGATGGAGACTTTGCTCAGAAGGGGAAAGGAATCGCTTGGGCACGACAGTAGCTGCAGAAAATGGGGAAATGGACGGAAACGGGACGACGATGGACTCGCCCTGTGTATGTGTCACGCCCCTTTTCTCATGGGGCCTAATGGGCTAGGCCCGATGGG
>CM039469.1:2060557-2151670 GCA_022433065.1 Begonia loranthoides
CAAGACGGGAAAGGGACTAGTAGCCCACAGTTGGTTAGTTTCCGTACAGCTAGGCCATCTCAAAGGAAAACCCTCAATCTCCAAATTCAATGTACGAGTTTTAACGAATGAAATGAAATGAAAGAGTTGGTTTGAGTGGCCCTCAATCCAACAAAGACTAAAGAGAGAATGCATATTGTTTTTCCCCTACCTTACTGAGCGTAAGCTCACGTCCTTACTTGTGATGTAGGTAATGAAGGACAAATGATAAAGGAAGAGGTCGTTACAGTGGAGCCTGCGGTTGGTCCAACAACGGCGCCCGAGGAGTAGTAGTATAGTATCGTACGGTATGAAGAAAGGAAATGGTATCTTAGTATGTGTTTTATTTCAATTTGACAAATTCAGGGGTGTTTTCTTTAAATGTTAAGGATTTAATTATGTATGTTTTAATTTGGACAATGTTGGACAAGTTGTTTTTATGATTCCCAAGTTTAAAATTTTTATGTTTCTTATGCTTCCGCAAATATTTCTATAAATGATTTTCTAAATGGCAAGCGAAAGAACGATTTTTACTAACGATTCGGATTTTATGCACTCTGATAAATCAACGATTTAAGAATTTAATGGACTTTAAAATGATTTACGAAATCCGGGTCATTACAGAGGAGGATTAGCAGAGAAGATCGAAGGTTGATTTTGTACTCGTGTGAAGTAAGTTACAAATGTAATATTCTTCATCTTTTAGATTAGATTTAAATAAAGATTTTTTAATACATATTATTATTAATATGTTATAACAACGATCTGTTTTATGTTCATGTTAAAATTATTTTTCATGATATATATAGGTTATGCACGTTACCATTGTTATGAACATTGGTAATTCCGCCGTGCAAGGAAACCTAAAAACCAACAAACACATGTAATTGAAAAAACTATTTGATGAGATGAATAAAATATATATGTATACAATTAATTGTAAATTTAACACTTGCTTCACTACATTATGTAGTCTACATATTAGATGAATCTCAACTAGGTTGACACTCATCTAATTCTTAATCATGTGCAAAATGCCAAAAAAAATACAAGTTAAAGAAAAAAATATCAAAATAAAAATTACAATTTTAAATTTAAATGAAAATCAAGTCTTCGACATCCAAAATTTTGTATTCTTCTATTATGTCGTCCTCTCGTTGTTGATCTCTTGTCACAGCGTCGTTCCAATATTTCATGCAAATGAGTGTCTTCATGAGTTTTGGTGCTAGTCTTCCTCGTCGATCATCGTACACATGTCCATCTGCACTAAAAGCAGACTCTGATGCTATGGTATAGACCAAAGGTGTTAGTAAATCACGTGACATTCTAGAAAGAATAAGAAATGAAGTGAAGTTGCCTCTCCACCAAGCCAAAATATCAAAATTCTCATCGCGAGAAATTTGATGGCGGGTGTCAAAATAAATATCGAATTCATTTCTTTGTGAACTATAAAAATGAACATTGCTATCTATTTCATCAAATATGTTATCTATAAAATCTTGTGGAGCTCCACCGCGGGTACCACTACTAGAACTAGCATAAATATATAAAGAAGGAATTAAATAAGTAACATTAGAATATTTAAATTTATAAAAAGAATATAAATTAGCAGTTTCATTTCTTATTTGAGTACTAATAATTAAAGAAGAAATACCTAAATTAAAATAAATTTTATCAACCATTAGACACACTCTTTTTAATTTAAATTCAGGATTCATTATGCATGCAAAGCAAAAAAAATATTATGTCAATCCAATATTTTAAAAATTTTTTTTTCATTTTATCAAGTATATCACAAAATTCATTTATGTGTCTAAATTTTTTAAAAGTATACATTAATTTTATAGAAATTGGGAGAACAAGATGAGTAGTGGGATAATAAATTTCCAAATATTCATTTGTAGCTTAAAAAAATGGTTTTAGAAAATCAAGAAATAAATTAGCAACGTCACAACTACTATGATAAAGAGTAATAAATATTGTTTTTTCACTAATAAAAGCTCAAATAACTAACCAATATGACCTAGCATTTTTCAATATTAAATAAGTCAAATTCTACCTTGTATCTACATCGGTTTTTAATTTTCTAGGTTTAAGTTGAACAACTTTACAATATTCTTTATATTCTTGCTGTCATATATTAGATGAAGTAATATAAGAAATTGCAGATCTAATTGATTTAATATGAGGCAAAAAAAATAACATTGCATCTTTAACAACTAAATTCAAAATATGACAAACACATCTCATATGGAAAAGAGAATTAAGAGCAGTATCTAATTAAAATAACTTTTTAAATTCAAGAATAGCAATATTGTTAGCAGAAGTATTATCGAGAGTAATACTAAAAATTCTATCTCTAATAGCATATTCTTGCAAAATTCCAACAATATATCCATAAATAGTAACGTCACTATGGAAATATTAACAACTACAAAATTCTAATATTCTTATTTAATTTTCAAGAGTCATCAACAAAATGAGAAGTTGAAAAATTGTTTTGTTCTGAAACATGTGGCACTGGTCGATACCCTCTATCAACCGATAATTACCTGTCGATACACTATCGATACACTGTCGACCAGTCGAAAACCATGGAGAATTATGGAGAATTCTTCATGTCTAGTTCCACGTTTTCTTACACTGTTGTAGTTTTGTTTGTTGATTTTAAGGTTCCAGTCGGAAAATAATGGAGAATTTGATTGAAGTTATGGATTATTCAGATCCTGAGCCTAAACCATGGATTTTTCACGAACTCCCATCCAATTTCATAGCTGAAATCTCTCTCTCTTTCTCTTTCTCTGTTGAACTGGGTCTCGTTGCAGGAGGAACTTTTGCGCTTTATTCCTTGATTTGCAAGAATGTGAAAGTGAGCTTAGTTCCTAATCAACAGCCAGAGGACAGAGAGCTATCCAACTTGAGACTCGATTTATCATCCAACCCCTCCAAAAGATCTCAAATGCTCAAGGAGAAGATGGAAAACACGAGAGCTATAAAGCTTACCCTCTTCATCATCACCATCGCCGGAACTGCCATGGTCATCGGAGATGGAATTCTAACTCCATGCATCTCCGGTACTCTTCTTTGTTTTTATATTTCAACTTTTTCCTCTTATGACAGCTTGAATAACTTGTTTTTCCGGCAGTCTTATCGGCCGTGAGCGGCATCAAACAGTTAGGCCAAGGTACCGTTCTAACTCAACTCACACTGAGATTAAACTTTATGCGTTAATATCAACCCGCTGACGACTTTTACGCTGTGTTGAATCCCAATTTCAGATGCCGTAGTGTGGATTTCAATCTTAATCCTGGTAATCTTATTCGCCTCTCAACGTTTCGGAACTGATAAAGTGGGATTCTCCTTCGCTCCGATCATCCTGATATGGTTTACGTTCATCGCCGGGATCGGACTTTACAACTTATTCACACACGACATTAAGGTTCTGCGTGCTTTTAACCCTCTGTACATTGTAGATTATTTCAAAAGAAATGGCAAGAAAGGATGGATTTCACTTGGTGGGGTTTTTCTCTGCATTACAGGTAATCCAATTGCTCGCTGCAATTCAAGTGTTTGTTTTTGTTATGTTCATGTGGGACTTGATTGACTTTGTATGTGTGTTGAATCATGCAGGAACTGAAGCCATGTTTGCTGATCTTGGCCACTTCAACGTCAAATCAATCCAGATCAGTTTCTCTTCAATCGTTTTTCCGGCGTTGGCGACCGCCTACATTGGCCAAGCTGCATATCTCATGAAATTCCCAGATAACGTGGCTAACACTTTCTACGCCTCCATTCCAGGTAATCATCGATCAGAAACTATGGTTAACTTCTTGTTTAAAGACACTAAATGGCGAGCGTTTGACCGAATTGCAGGCCATTTGTACTGGCCGACGTTTGTGGTGGCCGTAGCCGCCGCAATTATCGCCAGTCAGGCTATGATATCCGGCGCCTTTGCAATCGTAGCTCAGTCACTCAGTTTAGGCTGTTTTCCAAGAGTTAAGGTTGTCCATACCTCAGCCAAGTACGAGGGCCAAGTCTACATACCAGAAATCAACTACGTTCTCATGATTTGCTGTGTTATTGTCTGTCTAGCCTTCAGAACCACTGAAAAAATCGGCAACGCTTATGGTAGGTTTAGTATACCTCTCTCTCTCTCTCTCTCTCTTAGCTCTCTTTGAATTCTTATTTGGCTGTGGTGCAGGGATTGCTGTTGTTTCTGTGATGGTAATCACGACATGCCTGCTTACACTGATAATGGCTGTCATATGGAAGACTAACCTACTGTGGATCGTTCTGTTCTTCGTCGTTTTCGGTTCGATGGAGATTACGTATTTATCTTCCGTTCTCTACAAGTTCATCCAAGGCGGGTTTCTTCCGCTGGTCTTTTCTTTGTTCTTGATGTCAGTTATGATGGTCTGGCATTACGTCTACAATCAAAGATACAAATTTGAGCTCAAAAACAAGGTGTCGACCGAGTATCTGAAAGAGTTGGTTAATAATCCGAACGTAAACCGAATTCCGGGAGTTGGTCTTTTCTACTCCGAGCTAGTGCAGGGGATCCCTTCGATATTTTTGCACTACGTTTCGAACATTCCGACCATCCACTCCGTTTTGGTGTTTGTCTCGATCAAGGTGCTTCCGACGAGCAAAGTCCAGGACGAGGAGCGGTTTTTGTTCCGAAGACTCGAGCCGAGAGAACAACAAATGTTTCGATGCGTCGTGAGGTACGGTTATAACGACGTGATTCAAGAGCCGAAGGAGTTTGAGCAGAACTTGGTGGAGAGGTTGAAAGAGTTCATCCGGGAAGAACACATTATGCGACAAGGAATTCCGCCTCCGCACAAGGAGGAGCAAACGGAAGACGAAAATCACCGGGAGGAACCACTGCCGGCTAGGATTTCGACGGGGTCGATTCAGTCGTTCAACGCATCCAACTCTGCAGGCTCGAGAAACAGACTAGTGGGGCTGCCTGTCCATATGGAGGCAGAGGAGGAAATGCAGTTTTTGCAGAAAGCACATGACCATGGAGTGGTTTACCTCATAGGAGAAGCAGAAGTGGTTGCAGAGCCAAAATCATCGTTTCTCAAGAAGTTTGTGGTCAATTATGCCTACACCTTCATGAGGAAGAACTTCCGACAGGCCGAGAAAACGATCAAGATTCCACACGAACGGCTTCTTCGGATCGGAATGACTTACGAGATTTGAAATTCGAGATCAAACACTGAGTGGCAATGGCCTCAGAACAACAATAAATATTGGGATGAACTGTGGTTTGCTTTGGTTTGGATTTTTACCTATGAATGACTTATACATCGTATCATATAAAACATTGTAGCTGACTGATGACAACCCTTTTGTCTGCTCTTAATTTTCCTGAAACAAAAAGAATCAAAGACGTGCGATTCACAAGAGACGACCATCTTTCCTTCTTGTCTGCTACTGAACGACAACCTTATATTATCGTCAAACCTCATTTAACTTCCCGTTAACGTTGTATTGATTGATTCCGACATCTCAAAAGTTGAAAATGAGGGGTTTTCAGTCAGCTTTTTGATTATGCAGAGGCCTCTTTAATGGAAGTCGACAAGATAATGGTGGTCAGTTCGGCACTCCCTTCACCAACAACAGTAAAGCTGCCTGCGTGGATGATTTAAAACATAAGATGGAATGATCCAATTTATAAAAACTTGAGTACCATCCCTTCGCAAGCTGGTTTTCTTGGCCCCGTTGTAGCCAATCCGTTCGTTACGCAGAAAACATGAGAACTAGAAAACGTTCAAGAGAGATAAAAGATTAGAGGATAAGAGAATGGTAACATGGGATTGGATTGGATGGTAATATATACGTCGTCCTCAGTCGACCTCTGTCAAATCTCGTTGACCGCATGAGCGTGAGTGTTTCAAGACCGGGTGTAACACCAAAGATATTTTACGTACGGTTTTATATAAAGTGATAATTCACGATGGTATTTCAGTGAAATTCTAAGGGTTTATGTATGAAGATTGAGATGTTGCAGGCATTTGAGACTAAGTGCGGACATCCAGGTTTTAGATGATTGATTTTGAGTTTTGTGATGACGTGGCCACAGAAATATTGGCATCCGCTAAAGTGTTGATGTTCATAGATACTTGATTTCTAATGAACATGAGGTCGCACATGTGATGGATCCACAGAATAAGATTTGTCCCCACAAAAATATGTGAACGAGGTGGATCGTGGTTGGTGTTGAAAAATAGCGTTGAATAGCGAACGAGATTTGAAAAGAGAAAGAGAAAACAGTGGACACCGAATTTACGTGAAAAACCCAAGTCGGGAAAAAACCATGGGCATAGAAGAAATCACTATTGAAATCGGTACAATGAGCTTTGCGGCTCAAGCATATATTTATAGATAAAGGAAACCCTAGTCATACGGAAATATAGAAACCATAATCCTGAAGGAATTAGGAAACCTCCAATGTGGGCCAAACCGACCTAGCCCATGTAAAACCCGAGAATTTTTAAGAGGATAAATTCCATGTGTAAATTTTTCGCATTTAAATCGGGCATGACGTTGAGCAGTTGATGCAAATTATTGCGTAATGACACGAATGAAATTTTGGTCAATTAATCAAATCGGTTGAATTGAAAATCCCGAAACGAAAAATCTATTTGAGGAAAATAGAATTGAAAAATTTGTTGGACCGATAAACGTCGTTGGACAATGACTGAACTAGAACGGGATTGAAGATAAGATTTTGGAGATAAGTTATATTAATGTGTGATGTATATTTATGTATACACATGAAATGGATTAGGAGAAAGAGGATAGGAAAGATGGAGATTTTAAATGGAAAATATATATATATATATAAAATAAAATAAAATAAGCTAAAATGAAGGGGAAGAATTTCCCCCTTCATTTTTTCGTGCTGCAGAACGCGAAAGGGGGGAGGAGAGAGACCTAGGGCAACCAGAGGGAAAATCGCCGGAGAAGAAGGCGATTCGTCGGTTCCGACAACAAGAGCAGCCGTCTGTTGGGCGTCTCTCGATCGCTGCTGGGGTGCGCTTCGCCGGAGACGAAATTGCAAGGAGGAGAGGCGTGACCGGAGCTCGAGCTCGGCGACGCTGTCTGCGACGAAAGCTTAACTGGGAAGCTCCATTTTTATCCTCCGATTTCGTGTATTCGGTGAGTAGCTAAACTCCTTTGATTTTCAGTAGGAAAATGCAAATACCCGGTTCTGATTTTTCTTTGGATTCCTATTTTGACGTTGGATTCGGCTTTGATAATGGATTTCGTTTTGGTTTCTGCTTGATGTTGTGAGCTATGGATATAATTATATGCTGTTTTGGATGGGAAAATACAAAAGATATGCCCCTGTTTTTACCAAGGTTTTAGCTGATGAGTTTGGGTTCTGTTTGCAATATTTCTGGTTCGGTTTTGGTAGACAAACTGCGAGAGCTTTACCCTTTTGTGTTGGCTGATGTATGCTTTATAATTATTGTTGGATTTGAGTGCAGAAGATCTGCCATGTTGTCACTAAGGTTATACAAATGGAAAATTGGATTCTATTTTGACGTAGGGTTCTCTGTTGGAATGGTTTTCACATATATATATATATTGAGCATAGTAAGTCACTTATAGTTTTATTAATAGCCTTCAGTGGTGGACTAGATGTTGGTTAAGTTTCAAGTTTTTCAAATATGTTATTCCAAATTGAAATTTGTTTATGTATAGTCCAATGTGGAAATTGGTTTGGGTTTGGTCCCTTGTTGTCATTTAAACACTCAAGTCCTTGGGTCGACTTGAGGAATGTATTTAGTTCAGTTTTTGCAAGGGTTGAGTGCTTGATGAATTGAGATAAGGATTTATGCTCATTCAAAGAAAGGTCGTCCAACTACTTTGTTGTGAATAGAATAAAGAATATTGGAGATGATTCTGTTGTGCAGTAGATGGGTTGGAATCTTGTTCTGTTTACTAAGAATAAATGTTAAGCTTGAACCTAGAATAGGATTTTTTCATTATTCTTCGAAATATATTTTATAAGATTGTTTTTCTGCATTGGACGATTTGTAGGCTTGGATGAGTTTGAGGATTTCGAGCTGACATCTGAGATAGCCACACCTTTGGTTAAAAGAAGAGATCGCCGTCGAGGTAGGGGCTTTATACTTAGTTGCTTGCATTGCATTGCATAGTTTTCAAATTAAAACCCTATTTTGTGGAGTACCACACATGAAAAACCTGACGGGGACTGTTCGAGAGCACCTCAGCTTTTTATACTATATAAGTACGAAAGTTTTACACGTTTACTTTTGTGCATTGGATTTCATGTTTTTATATGATGATTATAACCTGTCTGGGATAAATCCTCCTGACACTTTGGACGGTCGCGAACGTCAAAGTATCAAGGGGACATCCCCTATTCATCTCCTGCTACGTGGAGATGTTTTGTTTGCGCGCTATGTGAAAATAGGAGACATTGGGAAGGTGACGACGCTTCCGTGGGTTGCAAATCCCTAAACCTGATCAGGGTGTTATATTTTTATCTGTTTATATTACGGGCGTGTCGTAGCGGAATTTTTGCACGACAACCTGGGTGACAAGTCGAGTCTACGGACTACTGTCATTTTTCTCTTCTCTTTCCACCAGGCTCATGAGGTGCTGCCCGGAAACGGTCGCCGCCTTTCTGTGTGTTTGTTCGGGGGATTCCATGAGTGTTCCTCCCTTTTTCACGGACTACAATTTCCGGTATAAAACACGACGAGAGTATTTTAATATATAGTTGTCTATGTATGCAACCATGTTTCTTTAATATCTCGTCGGATGCCTTCGAGCCTGATTTCCTTGAGACAAAAAGAATTTAAATGTTTTATTAAAATGTTCGGGGGATTCCATGAGTGTTCCTCCCTTTTTCACGGACTATGATTTCCGGTATAAAACACGACGAGAGTATTTTAATATATAGTTGTCTATGTATGCAACCATGTTTCCTTAATATCTCGTCGGAGGCCTTCGAGCTTGATTTCCTTGAGACGAAAAGGATTTAAATGTTTTATTAAAATGTGCATGTTTCCTCGAAACTCATGGTTTTCAAGAAAAGGTAAAACAAGTTTTACACATGCATAGTATTTAGTATAAATTCCATACTGAGCTAGTCACTCACCCCAATCGACTTATTTTTCCCAGGTAAAGAGAAGATTAATTAGACTTGAGTGATTCGGGGTAGGGACTTTGTTCTATTTCATATGTTTCATCTAGTTAAACTTTATTTAATCATTAGGAAATATTCGGGATAATTGTATAATCTTTAGTTTGGATGACTGTAGAAATACTAAACTTGGTTGTTGGATTTTCTTGGATTGTATGCACAGTACTTACTTGGATGATTAAGTTTATTATTTCCACTCTATTTATAATTCTCGCAATCACTAAATGGACCGTGGCCCATCACATGTGGTTCACGGCTGGGTATTTAAACAAGTCTTCCGCAACAATTTAACTAGCCTTGGGCTGGGCGATCGGGTCTTCTACGAAGATCGGGTCGTTTGGCTCGGCGTTTCTGTCAGGCCCCCTTCCGGGTCATGACAAGCCCAAATGGAATCCGAGTCACACTGAACCCTAACAATCTTCACCTTGACACGAATTCCACTCTATAAATATAACTCTAGAAAACCTCTAAAAAACAAATGCCCCTGAGGGCGAAATCAGCAGCTAATACCAACCAAGCTCAAACAATGCTTGAACTTGGGTGTGGGCAAAGTCTTTGTCATCATATCAGCAGGATTATCATGAGTACTGATTTTACTAACTGCAAAATCACCACGAGCAACCACTTCACGAACAAAATGATAACGAATATCGATGTGTTTCGTCCTCTCATGAAACATCCGATCTTTTGTGAGAAATATTGCACTCTGATTGTCGCAAAATACTGTGGCAATCTGCAAATCTCCACTGAGCTCACCAAACAAACCTTTTAATCATATAGCTTCTTTACAAGCCTCTGTAATAGCCATATATTCTGCCTCTGTAGTAGACAACGCAATGGTATGCTGTAAGGTAGCTCTCCAACTGATAGCGCAACCCCCAACTGTAAAGATATATCCGGTAAGAGATCTCCTCTTATCAATATCTCCCTCATAATCAGAATCAACATATCCAATAACAGGATCTCGAGTTCTTCCAAATTGAAGACAAGTGTCGGTAGTTCCTCGCAGATACCTAAGAATCCACTGAACAGCTCTCCAGTGTTCCTTTCCTGGATTTGCCATGTACCTACTAATTGCACTGACTGCGTAAGATAAATCTGGACGCGTGCATACCATAGCATACATGAGAGATCCCACTACGCTAGAATACGGAACTCGTGACATATAATTAATTTCATCATCTGAATGCGGACATAAATCGGATGAAAGTCTAAAATGAGCTGCTAAAGGAGTACCAACAGGTTTAGACTTATTTATGTTAAACCGGCAGAGAACTTTCTGAATGTACCCTCTTTGACTTAGGTACAATTTCCCAGATTTTCTATCTCTTTGTATCTCCATACCTAGTATCTTTTTCGCTGTTCTCAAATCTTTCATCTCGAACTATTTACTCAGTTGTGCTTTGACCCTTCTGATTTCTTCAATATCTTTAGCTGTGATTAATATATCATCGACGTATAAGAGCAAATAAATCACTGACCCATTCTGACTATTCTTTATGTAAACACAGTTGTCATAATTACTCCTTTTGAAATCTTGAGCAAGCATGAATGAATCGAATCTCTTATACCACTGTTTAGGCGACTGCTTTAGACCATAAAGGGATTTCTTCAAAGAACAAACATAGTCTTCTTTTTCGGAGACTATAACGCCTTCAGGTTGCTGCATATAGATGTCCCTTTTTCGTTTTCTGTTTCTGTTTCTTTTCTGTCTTTTCTTTTCTTTTTCTTTTACCGTCTTCTTGATCTTAACTTTACTTTATCTTGACTTTACTTGATATTTTTTTTACTTGATCTTTTCTTTACTTTATTTTAAAAGGCGTTGGAGATGTCTAAACTTGACGAGGAGGAGCAGCCAACTCAACCTCACATCCCCAGACGACCCCTTTTTATCTTTATCTTGAAAGTGTTAGAGATGTCTAAACTTGACGAGGAGGAGCGGCCAACCCAACCTCACATCTCGTCACACCCGTTTACGTTCATTTCTTTATATTTCATAACCGTTTCGTTTCTTCTTCGTTTCCTTTTCAAAACCGTACATGGAAACCATTTTTGTATCTTTTGAAAACTATGATGCATATGCTCGTGAATGCATACATTCTCTATTATAGGAATTTAATAAAACAGCCAACATACAATTCATAGAACATGCTTCATAAAATGGTAGACATGATATTAAAACTGTAGACATGCTCGTATCTATCAAAGCGGTAAACAACAAAACGTGCATATCCTATTCTTGCAATGTAGGGCCCTAAGGACCAAAGCACATACGTATCACTTACATGTTGTCTTCAATGCAATTATGTCATAGTACCTTCAAAACCATTAAATGGACAATTATTAAAAACCACAGATTATCAACTTCATTCATGTAGTTCATTATCCTTAACCATTTCACTACCCTTACTCCATAACCATTACTTAATATAACTTTTAACTCAAATTCCTAGACCTATATCTCAATATTATGCACATAGGAGCTTTCACTCTTCATATATCATTGCAAAGAGTTTTCAAACAAAAAAACTTCTTCACATAATTCAACTTAACAGTGTATTCCACTTACAGTAACCAATAGAATATAAACATCCAATGGAGAACCGTTCATATCAAAGTTGTCATCAAATAGAGAACTGTCTCTATCAAAAAAGTATAACAGTTTCAATATGCCTTCAATTACTTACAGCTTCACAATAACAAGCCCTCAATATCCAACATGTTTAACAAAATAGCAATACCCCACACCTAACAATAGCGGTAACGAAACAAGGAACCAACTTTAATTAATAAGGGCATATTTATATTTCTTGATGAGCACCAACAAGGCAGTGATTACACAACAACATAATCCATTAATCCAACATAGCATAACAACACTTAATTAACAAGGCTGGATAGTAACCAAAATGGATAGTAGCACCTAAATCACAGAACAATATTTCCTCAAATATAATCGAGAACCATCTAACGAATCAAACATTTCCAGCAGAATAACATTCTTCAGAATGACTAACGGCAAAAGCAAAACGAAATACAAGTTTCATCCCAACAGCCAACACTCATTTATCTCCAACAACTAGTTGCATAAGTCCAAAAAATAATGAAGGAAGCAAGGAGTTACCTGAAGATTTGCTATTGCCATGACCGAAAATCCTCAATCTGTCAATCTCTCAACTCTTCCTAGACAGAGACAGAATTAGTAGGTCACTCAACCCATAAAACTTTGATATAAGTCGGAGATTCATTAACCAGTCAAAAAAAAAATGTCAAAGCCAAACTCTTACCTTTGGAAACCTTCGCCTCTTGAACCCTCGGTTAGGCTTTGCGAAGATTGCAGCTCTCGAGTACACAGGTTCGCTCGTCCCTGTGAACTGGTTCTCGCTCACGCTTCGTGAAGCCACTTCGACCGGAGGAAAATTGCGAGATCATGAAATCGCCTACCCTTCTCCATGGTCTACTCACGACAGCTCCCTACATGGAGCATAGCACGTGGCTCAAATTTCCTCTAACCATCAAAGGCCACTCTCTAATAAATTTCTTGTACTTTATTTATATTTTTTTAATCCAATGATCCCTTACATCTTCACACTTCACACTTTGACGTACACTCCACTATAACTAATAATTTCACCTTTCTTTCTATTAAACAATAATTTCCCTCCATTAACTTAATAATTCTCTCCACTAAATAATTATCAAATAATTCACAATCCACTCCATAACTCTCCCTCTCTTTGACCTGAATCAATTATGTTAATTATATTAATCGACCCAAATTAATATATTAATCGATTTAAATTTTAATTCTTGACGTATTATGAATATTATTTGACGATGATTATCGGTTCTTGTGTGTATGTGTTTAATATACAATATATTAATCGACTCAAATTTTAATTCTTAATTTATTCTAAATATTACTTTACGATGATTATCGATCTAATTTAAATTTTTTAATTTTATTTTTTAAATTAATTTCTATCAATTATCATCGTCAAATAACATCGGGTCAGTTTCATGGATTGTTTAAAATGGTTTCCAACCAGTTGTCGAAAGTCAACCCGACCTACACATCGGGTTCATAACATTTTATACAACAAATTGTCTGGATCAGAATTAGTAATAATATTCGAATCAACCCGAACTATTGCCAGCAACACATCGGGTCGGTTTCATGGATTGTTTAAAATGGTTTCCACCCAGTTGTCGAAAGACACGACTGGTGCGGAAGAGACTAAGCTTAGACGTAGAATGGTGGAGGCGGCTCACGGTCAACTCCCTGCTCATCCCTATGTACCTGCAGATCTCCAGTTGCCTGGCTATGTTCCTGTCTCTCTCTCTATGTCTACCATTCTCGGCGTCTACCTCATTTCCTCCCTCTTCATTGTCTCCCTTGTCTGGGTTTTTTCCGGTGTGCGCCCATCTGCCTTTTCGCTCCTTTTCTGTTTCTTCATCTTCCAGCACTCTGTTCTCCGTTCTACAATTTTACTTGTGACTTTTCTATTGCTATTACTCTTCTGAAAATTCAGGGTTATTTTCGCATATGCCATTACAATTTGTGGCATCAATGCTAATGGCTTTACAAGTCTTAGTTGGATCATGCACTTTTTCCGTCTCTCAGGCCTTTCCCATATGAGTTTTTCTGCTTGTGGTTTTTTTATGAAACTTTCATGTGAAGATATTTTATCCTTTTATTTTTTGTACATTTTTTTATTGCTTGTTTTGTACTTGTTCTAATATCCTATGGATTCTACTTGAATTCTTCATTGTGTTACTTTTTTTTCTTTGTCAATAAGATTTTTGAGCGGGAGGTTTGACAAGGGACGAGGCTGCTTGTGGGTGCCAACCTAATCGGGATGTGTTTAGATTCTCTGTTATCTTTTGATTCTAATATATTAAAAACAAAGTTTTCCTTATGATTGACTGTGTAAGTGTAGAAATACTTCGTTAAAGTTGGCATGCCAAAGAATAAAAGGTTACTTCTTTAAGATCCTTGTTAGTCGGTCGGCTCGGTAATAGATCGACTTGGATCAATCGCACTGAATCAGCACACATTTAACTTTGTGGAGATCCGTTTGTAAAAGCAATGCATTTATAGACACTTGGCCAAACCTTGGTAGTAAAAACTGAGGGTTAAGGAGATAATATGTCATCTCCCTGGTTCCACCTTTGAATTGTTGTTTAACATTTTTGTTTTCTCGATTAAGGACGTGGTTGAAGATAACTTTATTTGTTTAGTACCAAAAAGTTTCTTCATCGAAGCCCTTTTTCTCGTGTCAGGGCGGTTGAAGAAAATATCAAAGGTTGACAGACTGCTCATGTGCTGGTGGATATTCACTGGCCTCACGCATATGATCCTCGAGGGTTATTTTGCGTTCTCTCCTGAATTTTACAAGGATAATACTTCTTTTTATCTAGCAGAAGTGTGTAAGTCTCTTTTGGGTTCTTTTCTTGCATATTTTGCTGGCAACTGTTGCTTTTAGCTTGACTATCTGCCTTCTAATTTAGTTAAATAACACTGGTTTATGGATAATCTTATAGGGAAAGAATACAGCAAAGGTGATTCTAGATATGCAGCTAGAGACTCTGGAATTGTCACCATAGAAGGAATCACTGCAGTTTTAGAGGGTCCAGCCTCCATTTTGGCTGTGTAAGATTTGAGAGTAACGCACAATTAGAAGTTTTTGCTGTAGTTTCATTTTTCTATACCACTATATTGTTAACTTCTGATCACCCACTGTGTTTTCTCATTACCTGACATGATTGTTTTATGTCCGGCCGACACATTTCAGCTATGCCATCGCCGGAGAAAAGTCGTACAGCTATATTCTCCAATTTGCCATTTCTCTGGGCCAACTTTACGGGACGGCTGTATACTTCGTGACTTCTATTTTGGAAGGGGATAACTTTGCTTCCTCGCCGTTTTACTACTATGCATACTATGTCATAGCAAATTCCTTCTGGGTTCTAGTTCCAACCCTCATTGCCGGAAGGTGCTGGAACAAGATTTGTGCAGCGATCCAGAACAATAAGCAGCCAAAGACAAAACTTCGCTGATGCTCTTCTTCACCACAACAGTTCAATATTTGTCCTTTGTCGCTCTGCATCATTTGGTATGAAGCTTTGAAATTTTTTTGCTATTTTATGCACTCCATTGGGAATTTGGGAACTATAGCTGCAACATTTTTTCTTTGATCGATTGGAATTTGATTATGAAAAGTTGTGATAACTTGCAATTCGACTGCATGATAGAAGCTTTGATGTTGCTAATTCGTTATTTCTGATAATAGTTCATATGGATGAATTCTTTCTTAGTTTTTGTTCACATAAAAATAGTTTGTATTTTTGAGGTTCGTTTATCTTGAATGATTGTCCGAAGGTTCATGTAATAGATTCATGGTCTGGATTGACCCGGCAAAAGACTAGAGCCATGGCTCGACCTTGATATTTTCAGTGAGTTATAGTTGGTTGGGTGGCCTTGTCACGTCCTGGAGGCCGCCCGACGTTTCTGTTAGGTCTGCTTTCGGGTCGTGACAAAAATAATTTTAGTATCACAGCTCACACAAGAGACAGAAAGAACTCAGACAAGTTCACATACTTATAATCTAAAAGAATTTCTCTTGACGATCCACGAAGCACACCCACATCCATCTGATGTCACTGATTCGACATGAACGTTTTTTTATCAGTCGTACAGTTGTGTGTTCTTCGTCCATTGACTATATTTTCCTAAGCACGTTTTGTAGCAAAATCAGAGGTCTAAGGTAACAGTAATCAGACCATGCAAATTTCTGAACTTGAGCAACCATCGTTTGTCGAAAATATCGAAAAAAACATGTTTGGAAGTCGTCTTGTGTTCTTCTAAGGCTTGTTACGGATTAGAAATCAATGCCTATAAACTTTTGTGTTTTGATTTAGAGACCAAATTTGTCTTGGTGTTTGAATTCGACCATCTCTGTCTATGGAAAGCCATAGTTGTTGAATGGTTGAGAGTTTTGCACCTACTGCATTCTGCATCCTCGTGAGTATTAATCTTACACATGACACAGACATACTGATTAGCCTTAATGACTGGCAGACTTTTGTCCGATCTGGTGCGACTTAGAGTTCTATTACGTGCCCATGGTCAATTTTGGTTGAAGCTCCACTCGTACAATCGAGTCTCCGGGTCTGGGTCTGATTTCGGTTTTGATTTTTCATTCTTGAAACTGAGAACCGAATGGTCGGTTTCAAGAGATCCTGCACCGGAATCGAAATCCGAACGGAGAACCAGAATCGAAATCGGAACGGAAAACCGAAACCGAGAACCGGTTTGCCCACCCCTACAAGTAACAGTGTCAAAAGTCGACGACCATAGAGAACATATCTTGAACAGCGGTGCCCCGACTCATAACATGACAAAATTCAGCTAAAACTAGAAGATTAATTGTTAAAATGTGATTAGTGAGTATGAAGTGTGATTAGTACACGGGATTGATAGTTTAACCGATTTGGTACGTTGATTCTGTCAATCCTGATGTTAGCCAAATTAATTATCAATCAAACGGTAGAAATTGAATGGCGCCGTTGAAATGACCGAAATGCCCTTTTCTTTCTAAAGAGGTTGATAAATGACGATTGCCGATTGACGATTGATTATACTCGGTTGACTCCGTTTCTCATTCTCGATAGGGCGACGGACTGTGATCGATCTGCTATCTCTTCCGTTCTGATACGGTGAGTGACGACGCTTGCGTTGTCTTTGTTCTTCTTGCAAAATTATATACTTCCCGTTCACTTTTGGTTAGATTGGCGATTTCGTTTTTCGTTGCTTTTGTATACAGTTGAGAAATTTTACAGTTTATCTGTAAATGTTTTCATTTTTCTTTTTGATTTTTTCCTCTCATTGGGGTTTAATTGTGTTCAGAGATGGAAATGAGGCGGATTGTTTATCTGCTTGTCGAGGTTGTAGCGCTTCTCTTTATCGGTTGCGTCACCTCTCAGATCCGCGCTTCCGATGCCGATTTGGTAACCTACTACTTCAAACACCAATTTCATGCATTTTTTGTTTTTCTTTTTCTGAATTACATTGATTTGAAAACACGAAGTTGTTTGAAAGCCCCCGATCTTTTTTTATCAGATCTTTTACGAGCCATTTGATGATTCATTTGAAGATCGTTGGATAATTTCGGAGAGGGATGACTACAAAGGTAGCCATTTGCTATTCTTCAATCTTTTTTTCACCCTTAGTGTTTGAACTTTGGATATGTTTTACATGCGATTCCTGTTGTATGAAGATGCAATAGTCCAATCCTAAAGCATCTATAATTCTTAAGATCATTGTACACATGTTATGATATTGTAATTTTAGCTATTAGATTTTTTTTTGCAAAAGTATTCTTGTAGGCGAAGTTTAAGGAACTACTTTCCAATTTGTTTGGTATCATAGGCTTGCTTTTATCGTGCAAAACTTAAACCAAAACCCTCAGTTATATGTTGAAATATTTTATTCTACATGTCTATACCTTATTTTTTGTTTAATTTGCCCGAATTTGAAACCCTCGTTGTGTTCAAGTCTGAAATTTGAAGGAAGAAGCATGTTGTTTCTAAGAAAATTGAAAAAACGAAAGTATCTAGAGAAAACTCGTTTCATCGGATATTTAACTTTATTTGTAGGTGTTTTTTTGGCTTTCTTTTTATCTAAAAACCTAACATATTATAAGAATTTTTTTAAAAAAATTCAGAGTCCAGATTGATGTATCTTTATTCTAATAGATTCTTTTATAATCAACCAGCATAAGTTGATCAATCAATATATTTTCTTCCCCACGACTGCAACATGTGTCAATTTTTTATTTAAAGGCCATGTGTGATAACATAGCTAGTGTTTTTCTTGCCAATTAGATTGTTGTTTGAAAACCATTTGAAATGTAGGTGTGTGGAAGCATTCTAAGAGTGAGGGACATGATGACTATGGACTTTTGGTCAGCGAGAAGGCTAATAAGTATGCAATAGTGAAAGAATTGGATGAGAGTTTGAGTTTCACTGATGGAACAGTCGTGCTCCAATATGAAGTTAGGCTTCAGAATGGGTTGGAGTGTGGGGGTGCATACTTAAAATACCTTCGACCTCAGCAAGCTGGATGGAAGGCTAAGGAGTTTGATAATGAGTCACCCTACACCATTATGTTTGGACCTGACAAATGTGGTTCTACGAACAAAGTTCACTTCATTTTCAAGCATAAGAACCCAAAGTCTGGAGAATATGTAGAACATCATCTCAAGTTTCCTCCTTCTGTACCTTCTGACAAACTCTCACATGTCTACACTGCAATACTTAACTCCAACAATGAACTCAAAATTTTGATAGACGGTGAGGAGAAAAAGAAAGCAAATTTCCTCTCAGCTGAAGACTTCGAGCCTCCACTGATACCAGCAAAAACCATTCCCGATCCAGATGACAAGAAGCCAGAAGATTGGGATGAGGTGGCAAAGATTCCTGATCCTAATGCTGAAAAGCCAGATGATTGGGACGAGGACGCACCCATAGAGATTGAAGATGTAGAAGCTGTGAAGCCTGAAGGATGGCTGGATGATGAGCCAGAAGAAATTGATGACCCGGAGGCCACAAAGCCTGAAGATTGGGATGACGAGGAGGACGGTGAGTGGGAGCCGCCAAAAATTGATAACCCAAAGTGTGAGGCTGCACCAGGTTGTGGTGAATGGAAGAGGCCAATGAAGAGAAATCCTGCTTATAAAGGCAAATGGCACGCTCCTTTAATTGACAACCCAAATTACAAGGGTATTTGGGAACCTCAGGAGATCCCAAATCCTGATTACTTTGAGGTGGAGAAACCTAATGTGGAGCCTATAGCTGCCATTGGCATTGAAATTTGGACCATGCAGGATGGAATTCTGTTTGACAATATTTTGATAGTTGAAGATGAGAAAGTTGCAGAATCTTACCGGAAGACAACATGGAAGCCAAAGTTTGATATCGAGAAAGAGAAACAGAAGGCGGAGGATGCTGCTGCTGGTTCGACAGATGGTCTTTCTGGGATACAGGTAATCATCGTTTCTTTTGTGTTGTTTCCTCTGTAATGATCACTTTGAAAACTGATTCTGCTTGGGTCTGATGGTGCAGAAAAAGGTTTTTGACATACTCTACAAGCTAGGGGATGTTCCTTTCTTGGCCGAATACAAACCTAAGATCATTGTGAGTCCTTTGACTTGTCGTAGATGCAAAAAGACCTGTTCATGCACCATAAGTTAAAAATAGTCTAGAGATTGAAATTAGTTCTTACTTCTTTGCGCTACTTTGGCAATAATTATATATTGTTTTGGTCGTATGTTTTTACAGGACCTCATTGAAAAGGGAGAAAAACAACCCAATGTAACGATCGGGATTATTGTTTCAGTTTTGGTCATAGTTCTCTCCATTTTCGTTAGAATCCTTTTTGGTGGCAAAAAACCAGTGGTACGTAGTTATATTTTAAACCTCTCCAGAGGTGAGGATAAGGAAATTATTTTTGTCATTTGCCCTTGTGATGTGTTTGCCCTTGTGATTTTGCAGCGGGCTCCCCCTGCAGCTGATGCAACAGAGGCCTCCAATGATGAAGGAAGCAGCGAGGAGAAGGAAGGCGAGATGGAAAAATCGGATCCCGTTGCTCCGGCGAGGAGGAGGACTACCAGAAGGGAAACTTGAAGCAAATTTCATCGGCAACTTCCTACTTGCTAGTATTTTTTTTGTGACTTTTACTGGAGAAACTGGTGAGGATCTGAACTTGGCGGTTTGACATGGTTTTTGCTATTTGAAGCATAGAACTAGTTTTTGTCTTTTTCAATTATTTAAAATGAACTTTTTGGGGATCTGCAGTTATAATTGAATTGGGTAGAGTAATTGATAAGCCCGGAATGTCTTGACTAGGAAGAAGATAAGTGAACGTGTTTCACTGGTGTGAGAACTTGATGAGCAGAGAAGCACAAAATCAGCTTGAAAATTGCACTGAACAACAGAACACACACACACCCACCCCTGCACTCCCCAGGAGCCGCCTGCTTTTGTCGCCGAGGCATTGGATGCTTGCTTCTTCCCCCTTGGATTATAAATAATTGTATGAGAACACTCTAGAAGGTTATTAGCCATTGATTTATTGAGTTCATATAAATCCTAGATTTAATATTCAACCTAATTTTTGCAAATTAAAATTTTTTTTTTTTAATTTCTCCAAGTAAACTAACTCTTATTTTAGTCATTTTAATTAATCAAGTTATGTGATTTTTTTGGGATAAATTTACTGACTAAATAAATTGTAGATCATTTAAAATTAATATTTACTGACTAAATATTTAAAATAATATATTTTTTTTCTCAAATAAAAAACTCAATTATAAAAAATAAATACAATAATAGGGGCATTATAGTCTTTTCGACATTCCAAGTGCGTGAGAAGGTTGTAAGTTGTACGAGTCATTTCCTAGTTCAGTATAAAACCCAGGGACGACCAAGGTTTGACGAAAAACCCAACGGGAGAACTTTCTCTCTGTAGGGCGACGGCCTGATTTGTTGCTTCTGCTTCTTCTTCTGTTCCTCTGCAGGTGCTGGAAGCTTTCGCTTCAATCGTTTTTTTTTTTGTCTCTTTTATTGCTTTTGATTTTTCTATCATGGGGCCATCATTTTGTTCTTCTTTTTTTTTTTTTTGGTTTTTGGGTGCATTATTATTTCCAGCTATGGAAAGGAGGCAATCGATTACTATGCTTGTGGAGGTGGCGGCGCTGCTGCTGATCGGATGCGTCGCTTTTCAGATCCGCGCTTCTGATTCCGATTTGGTTTGTTGAGATTTCAGTAATCAAATCCACGCATTCTAATTTTAGCTCATTGTCATGTTTTATCTGCTTTTGTGTATTCACCTTACTCTTAAGTTTGGGATCTTTTCAATTAGATCTTCTACGAACCTTTTGATGATTCATTTGAGGTCGGATGGGTCGTTTCTGAGAAGGATGACTATAAAGGTGCGCTTCATGTCTTCATCCACCCTTTTTCTTCTCATCCAATGGAATGATCTTCCTTTTGTTTTAAGTGGTAATTTATATTTCTGGCATATGTTTGCTGCATTATGTAAATAGTGTCGAAGCCTCCATATTTATAAATTCATCTAGCTATTCATTTGAACAGCATGTTGACCCTTAATAATATTTGAATTTCTATTGTTCTGGTTTCTCATGCAAAGATTTTATGTTTCTTTTCCTATTGGTGCTTATATATGTGATAAGCATTTATAAGACGTAGAAAATTGTGTTTATTTTTGCTCTCACTTGTATACATTTCTTCTCTCATTTTCCTACTGATCCAAACAACGATATAGCAAATTATATACCCGTGGTGGATCACATTGGTCGTACTTTAATTTTAGTGAAATTGACCAGGTTATAATATTTTTCTTATAAAGTCCTTTGAATTGTATTGAATGATCAAATATTTTTCTGCGAATTTATCACTCCTTTTTTTCATGATGGATTTTTAAGCTCAACGGATTAGTTTGTGTCGAGAAGAAGGTAACGAAAATGGAAATTTTTTCCCTGCCCTACCACATTGATTTCATACTAATGCTCTAATTTCCATGTGATTGAAGTTGGCTGCAAATGTTGGTTAATAGGCTCTTCTTTTGTCCTGTTAGATAAAAATTGCCAAGCTCATGATGAACGTTTTTTATGATTGCCTGTGGAAGAAAATTTGCGTCCTAATAAACTGTGTATGCTTATTGTTTCCTCTAAAAGAAATTTTTTTCTGAAAGTTTACAAACCTGATCAATGTAGGCCTGTGGAAGCATTCTAAGAGTGAGGGACATGATGACTATGGACTCTTGGTCAGCGAGAAGGCTAAGAAGTATGCAATAGTAAAAGAATTGGATGAGAGTTTAAGTATCACTGATGGAACGGTCGTGCTCCAATATGAAGTTCGGCTACAAAATGGGCTTGAATGTGGGGGTGCGTACTTGAAATATCTTCGACCTCAACAAGCTGGATGGAAGTCTAATGAGTTTGATAATGAGTCACCCTACACTATCATGTTTGGACCTGACAAATGTGGTTCTACAAACAAGGTTCACTTTATTTTCAAGCATAAGAACCCAAAGTCTGGAGAATATGTAGAACATCATCTCAAGTTTCCTCCTTCTGTCCCTTCTGACAAACTCTCACATGTCTATACTGCAATTCTTAACTCCAACAATGAACTCAAAATTTTGATAGATGGTGAGGAGAAAAAGAAAGCAAACTTCCTCTCAGCTGAAGACTTCGATCCTCCACTGATACCAGCAAAAACCATTCCCGATCCAGATGACAAGAAGCCAGAAGATTGGGATGAGGTGGCAAAGATTCCTGATCCAAATGCTGAAAAGCCAGATGATTGGGATGAGGACGCACCCATAGAGATTGAAGATGTAGAAGCTGTGAAGCCTGAAGGATGGCTGGATGATGAGCCAGAGGAAATTGATGACCCGGAGGCCACAAAGCCTGAAGATTGGGATGATGAGGAGGACGGTGAGTGGGAGCCGCCAAAAATTGATAACCCAAAGTGTGAGGCTGCTCCAGGTTGTGGTGAATGGAAGAGGCCAATGAAGAGAAATCCTGCTTATAAAGGCAAATGGCACGCTCCTTTAATTGACAACCCAAATTACAAGGGTATTTGGAAACCTCAGGAGATCCCAAATCCTGATTACTTTGAGGTGGAGAAACCTAATGTGGAGCCTATAGCTGCCATCGGCATTGAAATTTGGAGCATGCAGGATGGAATTCTGTTTGACAATATTTTGATAGCTGGAGATGAGAAACTTGCAGAATCTTACCGGAAGACAACATGGAAGCCAAAATTTGAAATCGAGGAGGAGAAACAGAAGGCGGAGGATGCTGCTTCTATTTCTTCTGATGGCCTTTCCGTGTTACAGGTAGTCACCTGTTTTTCTTTTGTGTTATTTTCCTACTAAATAATTGGACGAATATTGATTCTCGTGGTATCTCGTCCTTGATGGTGCAGAAAAAGGTGTTTGACATACTCTACAGGATAGGAGATGTTCCTTTCTTGGCTAATTACAAACCCAAGATCATCGTGAGTCCTTTGACCTGTCAATACGCTTATACTTTATATTAATAGACTTGTCATACATATTACATTTGTAGACATTTAAGCATGGAAGGAATCTAGAGACTTTAATTAGTTCTGTACTCTAGTTGTGGAGAATGATATTTTTGATCTTGTGTTGTTCCAGGACCTCATTCAAAAGGGAGAAACACAACCCAATGTAACAATTGGTGTTGTTGTCTCAGTTTTGATCGTAGTTCTCTCAATTTTCTTTAGAATCCTTTTTGGTGGCAAAAAAACAGTGGTACGTGGTCATAATCCGATTTTTCTCGGAGGGTATTGACAGATCTTCATTTTCACCTTTTATGTGCTCTTAATTGTCCATTTGCAGGTAACTACCACCCCTGCAACAAATAGACCAGAGACTTCCGATGATCAACCAAGCAGCGAGGAGAAGGAAGACGAGAACGAGAACGAGAACGATGCTGTAGCTCCCGCTAGGAGGAGGTCTTCTAGACGAGAAACATGAACTGTATGAAAAAGCAGGTTTGTAGTGTTTTTCCTTATAAATTTGGAGAAGGTTGTTGGCTGGATCTGTATGGTGCTTCTTTTTATCGGTCTCTGACCTTTTGTGTCCTATTTTGTGATGATTAATGTTAAGAACTAGCGATTATAGTTACCAGTTTATGATTGGAGAAATAAGGACAGACTCATAGAGTTAAGGATTAGTAACCCTTTTTAAAAATCAAATGGATTCGGTCTTATGCATATCCGAGGAAGGTAATCAAAAGAAAAAAAGAAAGAAGACGAGTTCTTCGACGAGTGGATTTATTTAGTGAAAATTCCCGCAAGAACAGCGTCCATTCTTGAAACGGTGGAAACAATTGGGATCTTTCAGGATGATTTCCCGTCCCAGAATGTCGGATGCAAGCTCAGCAAAACGATGGCAATTGCTACACACATTATGAGTTTTGGTAACCCGGATCGGAGATCCATCTTCCTTGCTAATCAGACCGAACGAAATGGCCAATAATTCGCTATGGCCTATTCCAACGCACTCCCGCTCTTCGTCCACATCATGAAAACTGAAATCCGAGTCTAGCAAATGGCCCTTTCCTTCCATCTTCTTCTTCAAACTCTCTAATCTCCAATATATTTCCTCCGATCTCGGATGGGATACATCTCCGGTCCCAAACACGTGGACTTTGTTTCGAAACTCGATCCAGCTATACGCCTTCTGAGGCGTCAATCCCATGTCCTCTATCGTCTCTCTCCACTTCTGAACCATGTCCACTTTTCCATCCCCGGCATACCAGTTCGAAAGCATTACGTAGTTCTCCGCATTTAGAGGTTCCAATTCGCACAGCCTCTCGATGTAACTTCTACCAACCAACCGATGCCCGTGAATTCTACATCCATCGAGCAGAGCCCTTATAACCTCCGGGTGCTTATTAAGTTTTTCTTCTTCGACATAAACCCTCGCCTCCTCCATAAGTCCCGACCGAGCTAGAAGAGCAACTCTCAAAGCCAAGTGTGTGACAGTTGGGGAGGTGATGAAGTTGAAGAAATACTTTCCATCCTCAACCATGCATGCATTACTACAAGCATGGAGAACCGCCGTGTATAAGATTTGATCGATTTTCGTCTCCGAGTTTTTCTTCATTTCACGAAACAACTCAACTCCCATCCTTCCATGTCCGTGCAAGCTGAATCCTAGGATCATCACCGTCCATGAAATAACGTCCTTGTCTTTCATCGTAGAAAATATCTTCGAAGCAGATTCGATGCATCCCGATTTAACATACATATCCAATATAGCATTTTGCACGATGAGATTCAATTCGACGCAATTTCTAAGCATGTAGCCGTGAATTTCTTTGCCATGCTTGTGTACAGCTATTCTCCCGCAAGCTGGGAGAACGCTAGAGACCGTAAGAGGGTCGGGTTTTAGTCCCTCCATATTCATCTTCCTAAACAATTTAAGACTTTCATTGATCCCTCCCTGCTTTACGTAGGCTCGGATAATTTTGGTCCAAGAAATAATGTCTTTAGACGGCATACGATCGAAGATTTCCCGGGCATCTTTCAGACTGCCACAATCTATATACATTTTCAGCAAGGAATTGCAAACCAACACATCGAACTCCAACCCAAATTCTCGAGCAATATAGTGGATCTTTCTCCCATCTCGCAGCAATTGTATCGAACCGCAGGCATTTATAATGGTCGCCAAAGCCACCGAATCAATGTCAACCCTCAGTTCCACCATTTTATAAAACAAATCAACAGCTTTTTTGGGTTTACCTTCCTTTATGTATAGCCTGGCTAACACAGTCCAAGAAGTTGAATTCTTCGAGGGCGCAGTATCGAAGAGCCGTTTTGCAGCCTCCATGCTATCGAGTCCGCCATACAGGTCGATCAAAGCGGTAGTGATGTATACGTTAGAGGAGAAACCGAGCTTAAACGAATGAGCATGAACTTGTTTTCCAGCATCAAGATCGCCAGAAAGGAGAGAGGCAGCTAATATCCGAGGAAGTGTGCGCTCGTCGGGACGAACTCCTCGTAGCAGCATTTGTTGGTAGATGGACATAACATGGCTTGTACTGCCATCAGTTAAGTGGGTTTGGATTAGAGTATTCCAAGCAAAAGTGTCCAATGTAGGAATTTCGTCGAGCAGTTGGTGGGCATTGGATAATTCACCGAATGCGACAGAGCGACTGGAGTTGCACGAAAGCTGGAGCGAATGATTGGAGCGCCCATATCTGTGGATGGGCTTTTGGATTGTGAGGAGACGATGAAAGGGTGTGTACGAAAGGGTTTCCATTGACGCTCTCCGAGCATATTAGATCAATCCATCTTCTAAAAAGTAGAGAAAACCTTGTTTTAAGAGCATCGAAATCTCCGTGGATATCCACGGCAACTTTTGTTGCCATTCGTCCGCCATTACTTTGGACTCCAATCAGATTACCGTTTCAATTGTTCATCTTGTATTCCTCGATTTCAGCTGATACTGACACCTGTAAAAAATGGTTGCCTGAAGTTCCTTCTCGGTTATCTGTTTTTCAATCTGAAAAACGTTTGAATCTTCTTAGCCAAAAAACAGTTTTGATAATTGGGTTGTTCACCAGTAGAACTAAAAACAAAGGTTTGATGCAATACATGTGAATGTGTTTCTTTGACTCTTATTCTGTCCATTTCCTCAGTGCTGGTAGTAAACAACAAAGACATGCTGGCCACTCCAGTTGTCCCATTTCCAACTATCAATAGCGAATTAGCGATATCCTTCTCTCTTATGGGCTTACGCTTCCATTGCATAGATCTCAGGAGTTGTGGGTACTCCTTGAGTAAATGCGGTGCTGTGCATAGTCTAGTGCCATTTTCTCCTCTTCTTTGCGCCGGCGGGTTCCCTTCTTCCAATGACTGAGAAATGAACTCGTCTGAAACGCGTATAGTATGACACCGAGAGGAAGATTTGTGGACGTGAAATGGCTGTTGGCAGGAGGCAGCCTTTCGAGTACCACGGTCTTCTGTTGCTGCTGTTGGTTAGAACAGGAGGCCATGGAGACGAATGAGAGGGCAGGTGTTGGGGAAGAAGGAAGTACTTGTGACCCGGCTGAAGCTGATCGTGCTCCGGTATAGGAGTGATCTTTTGGCCGATGCAGAAGGAGTCGGAACGGCAGACCAGGTGGTTGGGATAGCAGAGCACCGTCTGATGAGCTTGACCGTCCCTTGCTGATCCGTCAGGGGATATGATTTCCCAGTAAATGGAAACAAGACGCGATATTTACGCAGACTTTTTGCCCATTGAAACTTTCCCGAGTAAATTTCCACGTTCATTCTTTCGTCAGTCTGTTACTACATATTTAGTTCAGGAAAATTGACCTAAATACATGATATTATCAATTAAAACGCAGTGGTTATGAGGATTAACCGATACATTTATAAGAGATATGGCAGGACGTAAAAGGGTTGCTGATGAAGCTGCCTCTTCAAGTCAAATTTGAATGTAAAGGGTAATCTTTTCTCACCCAGACTGCATTTGTGCATTTAGATTCTGTTCATGGATTCCACCCCAAAAACACGTGTATAGAAAAAGTACGATCTTGACGAGTTTGAAGATGCAGAAGAAACTGGGAAGAAGGAACCGAATCTCCGACGCCGTCCATGTGCTTTGGATGTGCATCTACCACGCAGTGGATGGTCTTATACAATGATTTACAACACAGGGGGGGAGGGGTGCTTATTACAGCCAATGAAATACTACGTAGTAAATGAGGATGGCGATGATGATTGGATGCACCCATTAATCAGCATCATCGACATATTTGGTTGGTCGGATTGGAAGGTGGTGCCTTATTTTTCATTGCAGTACAAGTTAGCCTCTCTCGTTGGGTGCCTTAGAAGTTCTCCTTGTAAAACTCAAACTTGGTGGAAGACCTGTGGGAGAAGTCGCTGGCTAACCGCCGGAGCTCCTTTGCCAGCCCAGGCAATCCACAGTAGAACACTCCTGTTTCCGAGAAAAAAGCCAGTCAGACGTGATTTAAGATTGACGAACAAGCGACGCATCGACGTACCGATTTTGGAATCTGGGTGTTGGAGGGCGATCGTTTTGAGGACTTCTCGCCACTCCGGCTTGGCAAAGTGCGATTTGACCCGAGTCCCAGACACCACGTCCACTCCATTTTTTGCGTAGTGCAGCGACTGAAGCATTGTTATGAGCGCCGACCTCGCATCCCCTTCCTCGTACACGCTCGTGCAATAATTGTGAAGCTCTATCGTATGTTTCTCGTCCATCTCCGCCACCTCATTCATTATCCCTTTGAACCATTCGAACGACCCTTGTTCTCGCGTCACCCAGTAGAAGTAGGCTTTCCTCGTACTGAATCCTTTCCCATTTCGGTTTTTCTTCTGAGCTCCAGTTGACGATGAGGCGGCCATCCCACTCTCCACCGCATGCGCCGTCTCCGTTTCTGGACATTTGATGTTGTGGATGATGTCTTTGACGATGCTAATCATGGGAGTTGCCCCTATTCCGAGACCAACCAGCAACACCACATCATATTTCTTGTAGTCTTGAGCCGGAGCTCCGTATGGACCGTCAATCCGTATCTTCGGCAATCTGAATATGTTTCCATTAACATGATGATGTCTTCCGAGATCAATGATAGAAATGTCAATTTAACCTCATTTGCTATATCATTATACCAACCAATTATCCTTCCCCTGGCATTTTTTTAAGAATTTTCATCAAAAAATTGGTATTTTAGCTAAGCTACTCCCATGATCAATGACAAGAATCTGATCCCACCAAAAAGAAGAAAGAGCTACAGCCACTGGTCGAACAAAAACTTGGTTCATTTAAACAGAATTCCACTTACTCGGGACAGGAATTTCGTCCTCGTCCAAATTCAGCCCTGAGCAGACCGCTCATCCCAGCAGCCGGAGGCTGGCATACCTGACCAAAAACAAAAAAGGATCAAACCAGATGATGATGAATAGAAAGTAAAATATTGGTTGTACCGAACCAAATCGAACCTTGGAGAAGATTGCTTTGAGCTGCCGTGTCCAGTCACCGATCGCCCGAATGTGAACACTCAGGTAGTCATCATCCGGTGCTGATGTTATCGAAAAAGGGTGCCTGTTTATACCATTACTTGGTTTACTTTCGATGCAATTATCCATTAATGGCATAGAGGAAAGGAGATTTGTGTCGAAAATATACCATTCAAAAGGGGAAACAGCAGCACAGTTGACAAACATGTATTGCCCACTCTTGTACTTGAAGCCCTGTGGCTTCGACATGTGCAGTGTGAGAACATTTCCAGGATAAACAGCAACCTTCGATGCATAATTTCAACAAAAAAACGTCATGGTTTCAGTGTCTTGAAAGAGCTAGATCGTATAAGGGGCAACGGGTTGAAAGGGAATCACCTTAAGAATCTTGACCGGCTCGATGCTTGATCTAAACTCTCTAATCAACCTTTCGGTTGCATATATAAGAACAGGCACTGCCAAATACATCCATGTCTGTTAATACAAAGCAGAGAAATCAGAGTCAAAAAAGATTATCCCATCCATCAAAACACCATAAATTGAATTCAAGGGAAAGGATCGAACCGTTTTTTGATACCATATCTTTGTGAGGTAAAGTTTAATACTGTGAACGATTAGGAGAGTGTATACGATGACGAATAGGTGGTGCGAATACCAAAAGGCGTTGAACCCGGTAAGCTTTTGGAGAGGCTTGGGGAGACTGAGCTTGTTTCTCCTAAACCAAGGTGTGGCTAGTGTAAAAGCTATAGCCATCAGCACCACCATAACAATGCCTGTTACTCCCTCTACTCCCTTTACGAACCACCAATAACTGGTCGGTTGTTCGCCAAAATAACGTATCATCGGCTCGTATTTCTCTTTACTAGCCCTGAGAAGTCTTGGGAAGTCACACGTTAAGTGAGAACCCGCATGCAGGCCAATCCCAACCGCTATTCCTACAGCAATCACCTGAACAAACAAGTATATCAATTCAAAAAACATTACAATAAGGAATCAAACTGTAGCATCCTCATCTTCACTAAATAGTATAATATTGTCCACTTTCAGACACAGACCTGCACGACTTTGCTCTCGGATTTTACCCCAAAAGACCTTGTACTAGTTAAACCATAAAAGCAAAACAAATCATCGTGGGATTGTAATCTCATCACTTGGTTTTGGACCTCAAAAAAGCTCTCACAAGAATAAGCTATCACACATACTCCATATACATCTTCCTAGCTTTCATGCAATTACATGGATCTTGAGCTTATACCTTATGGAAATTAAGGTTGTCGTCGAAAGGGACAACTACGCCTAATTTGGTCTTGTTTCTGAGCCAAGTGATGGTATTCCGGCAGACCGGTAACAAAATCAAGGCCATGTTAAACTTAAGTGTCTCAGCCCCTCCTTTAGCGACGGAAACACAGTAGCCCATCACTTCAAATGCAGCTCTGTTACGGTACTGCACAAACTTATAAGTGAAAAGACCAGCCATAATACCGAGCCACAACATGATAACCCACACCCTCTGCCAATTATCGAGCACGAAGTATTTTGACTTCTCATACCACCTCAAGAGGGGGTTGTTCTCCGGCGTTGGCATCAACTTTTGGCTTAGTAGCTGACTCAGAACTCGGCTATCACTCACCCTGACTGATTGGTTTGGGGCTTGAAGCAAGAGTGTTTCCAAATTGTATACCTGTTTTAGAACCAGAAATGGAGTCAATTAAGTTGAGTGGTGAAGCAAATGATGGAAACTAGGCAGGGAATTGAGTTCAGGGGACAAACCATAATGTACCCTTGTTTGCCTGCGTCTAGTTCTTCCATGATTAAGGCTGCATACTCCTTGGCCCGCTTTTGAATGTTGGAAAGCTTGTTGGCAGAAGCACTGAGACATATAATCTGCAAAATTGGGACTTTAAATGTGTTATTTGTAGTTTTTCTTCATCATATATGGATAATGCTATTGGAATGGGAAGTACTTCTTCTACTTCTTCTTCTGTAATTCTTCCATCTGCATCTCTATCGACCCTGTATCGTCGTCAACAATTAAGCACCAGAAAAGCATAGGCCGGCCTTCAAACTGGAGAAAAAAGATCTTCAAATTTCAGACTTGCATGTCAAAAAAGGTCTGAAGCCTGGAATCGAAGCTGTCATCGGCTATCTGTTCCCAGAACTCTCTCAGCTGTTGCTTGCTTATTGAATCTCCACTTATATGGCGTCTTTGAGCAAGTGCCCGAAAAAGCTCTCCGGCAAATTCCTTGCAATCTTTGTTCATCCCTGTAAAAACCCATTCGATTAAATATGGTGGAACTGTATGTTTAATGGAAGTGGATTTGATTTACCAATACACTCGCCGAACAAGGACGAGGGGAGAAGGCCGTCGGTAGAAGCAGTGAGTTCGTCAAAGCGCTTGTCGACTGAGGGCCAACTGGCGGCTCCGCCAGTCTTGGCGGCGATGAATTTAAGCCCTTTCAAGGCGTGCGTGGCAGCAGATTTGTTTCTGTCGAAGCGCCGGGTAGACTGTCTTCCGGAAAGAGAAGCGAAGCGTTTGAGCTCCTCGGAGACGTGCTTAATGCGAGAAGAAGTAGACTGAAGCAGCGACGGCCGGAAAGATGACTTTTTTTCCAGCGTCTTCCCGGCCAAAAGCGCCAGCTCGGGGTCCTCGTCCGGAGGTCCGTCTCCACCGCCGGCGGACTGAACGCTATGCATGGCGACGGAATCATCCCGGATGTCGATCGTGACCTCAACGAAGGAGTCGTCTTCAGTGCACTTGACAGAAGAGGAGACGTTGAATTTGGCGTTTTTCTTAATGGAAGACCTGTTCCGGTTATTGAGAATGGGTGAGATCAAAGGCCCTCTAAAACCATTTCTATCGCTTCTCCCGCTCATTTCCATCTCCGGGCGGTCGGAAAAGCTCGATACTTTGCCGTCGTCGTTTCTCATTTCTCAGATTCTTCTCGAACCAGAGATAAAAAACTCAGATCCCCTTAAAACAAAACCTTCTTACTCTCCGGTTGGTACTCGATAAGAGACTAAAAAGATGGGCTTTTGCAGAATGGTTGACTCAAATGGCGGGTTGTGATTGAAAGGTGGATGACACCAAACATCACACAGAAAACAAACGCATCATCTTCTTCAACAAAACCAAGAGAAAACAGATTGAACGAGCTGTAGGAGGACGCGGATTAAGTCAAACAATTAAGAAATAAGAGAGAGAAGACACCAGGAAGATGGATGCAACCTTGCCGCAATGTAAACAATTGAGGAGGGAGAAAGCTTGGATATATAATAATAATCAAAACGATCACTGGACACTGGGTAATGGGTTTGATCGGAGGTCTGGTAAAGTAAAAGGGCTGTCGAGAAAGTAGGTGGAATTTTACCAATTTCACCTGAAAATTCTAATTTGAAAAGTGTGGTTGTACAATATGGTTAAGCAACTCAAAAAGGTGAGTGACTACCACAGTGTTAAGCAAGGATCGTCGTGTCTTAATCCATGTTAACAGAAATGTACAATATATATATATAGGGTAAATGACAAATCAACCATCGTGATTTGAGATCAATGACAAATCAACCACTATGAAATTTTTTTTAACAAGTTAATCACTCACGTATGTTAAAATGACAAATCCAGCATCACATAGACGTTTACCGTTAAAAAGCTAAGAGTCAATATCTGAACACTGGAACGACCTGCTCCGGCGTTTTAAATTCCTGAATTCTTCAGAATGCCCAACGCTGGGTGTTCTGAATTCTTCAGAACGCCGTTCGACATTCTGATTTTCTCAAGAATTCAGAACGCCCAACGCGGGGGGTTCTGATTTTCTGAAGAATTCAGAACACCCAGCGTTGGGCATTCTGAAGAATTCAAGAATTCAGAACGCCGGAGCAGGTCGTTCCGGTGTTCGGATGTTGGCTCCTAGCTTTTAACGGTAAACGTCTATGTGATGTTGGATTTGTCATTTTAACATACGTGAGTGGTTAACTTGTTAAAAAAAATTTCATAGTGGTTGACTTGTCATTGATTTCAAACCACGATGGTTGATTTGTCATTTACCCTATATATATTGGAAAATTAACAAGTCAACCTTCATACTTTATAAGCAATGACAAGTCAAGTAGTAAAATATTTTTGCTAATAATTTAATCACTGAACTATGGAAAAAAATCGCTGCAAACATTGTTGTCACGTTTCTCGTTAAAAGTATTGATTTCGTTTTGCGGAGGAACACTACACGCTCCGTCGAGGAACGAAAATTTAAAAATTAATATTCTAGCACTGACGATCTGCGGCAGATAGGGTCACTTTCATCCGCGGAACATCAGTATTAATTAAAATTAACGACGTTCCACAACGGAATAACAACTTTTCTAGCATTGACGATCCGCCGCGGAACTTCGTGTGTCATTCTGCGTTCCTATGCCCTAGTATATAAGACTCGACTAAGCGCTCTGGCGATTTAATCGCGAACCACGAAATCCTCGACAAACATTCGTACTCTCAGACCTTCGTTCTTCACTGTTTAATCAATTACAATGGATCTCATGACAAAGAAATTGACGCTCAAGTGAAAGGGTGGTCCGTCGCAGCCTCAGCGGCAACTACAGGCAGAAACGACAGACTCTGTCCATGAACATGGTCAGCTTGCAACCGACTTCATTGTCGGTGTAAAACTCGAGAATTTTTAAGAAAATAAATTTCATGTGTAAATTTTTTGAGTTAAAATTTGTCATAACGTTGAAAAGTTCACTCAAATTATCACATAACGACCATGCGTAAAATTTTAGTCAATTAGTCAATAAGGTGGAATTGAAAATTTCCGATCGAAAAATTTATTTAAGAAACCGAATTGTAGAATTAAATTAGAGTGGTAAATGTTGCTGGTTGATATTCAAAATGACTCGGGATTGAAGTTGAATTATTAATATTTATTTATTAAATTAAATTAGTAAAATAAAAAAATAATAATAAATAAAATGAGGATAAAGGAAGGAGGATTAAGAAATGAAATTTAAAGTAAGGAATTAAAGGATAAATAAAATGAAAGGAAAAAATTAAAATAGAGAAAGGGATAGAAGGCCTTGGATATTAGAAGAGAAAAGGGCAGAGTTGGAATAAATGGAAAAAAAAAAAAAAAAAAAGAGCCCCACAATTGTGAAAAGAAAGGCCTTTAGAGAAAGAAAAGAAAGATTAAATAAAGGAGGAAAAGAAATTTAGAACTTGGAAAAGTGGGGGAAAGAAGTGAAGGAGGTGGTGGAAAAAGAAAAAAAAATGTTTAAATTAAGAAAAAAATTAAATGAGGAAAAAACAGAAGAGATAAACATTGTTGGGAGTTGATTTTGTTTGGATGAGAAAATTATAAAGTAATGTTGATGTTTTGTATGGAAAGGGATGGAGAAATTGCTTAGCTTGTTTTTGTCGGATGTTACTGGAATTGTTAGACTCTGCTAAAGTGTTGTTTGTGAGATGTTATTTGGAATTGTTAATAGACTCTTAAGGTAGAGTTGACAAATGGTTAATTTTTATAAATTAAGGATGTGACGATACTTGTGAGGTCATTCACAGATCAATTGGGCATGTTGAGTTATAGTCTATAGTAACATGGAGATGCACTTTAAACTTAGTCCCGACCTTGTATCTCCTCACATTTCCTCGAGACGTATTTATAAGATTTTTCCATGTTTGACATGTTGTAGGCTCGGGTGAGTTTGAAGCCTTCGAGCAGGTACCTACTGTTGTTGCTCCTTCTTATACGAGGAAGGACCGCCAAGGAGGTAGGGGTTTTATACTGAGTTGTTTTGCACTGCATTGTATAGTTTTCAAAACCGTATTTTGTGGGATACTACCTATGAAAAACTTGACGGGAACTGTTCGACAGCACGTCATCTTTTTATATTATGTATGTACGAAAGTTTTACATATTTACTTTCGTGCATTTGATTTCATGGTGTGACATATTGGATACAGTTTCGGGAGTGATGAATTCTCCGGATACTTTGGACAATTTTGGTATCAAAGTATCAAGAGGTTATCCCCGATACTTCTCCTACAGCGTGGAGATGGTTTGTGCTATGTGAAAGATGGGATTAGGAAGAAGATGAGGATTCCTTGGGTTTTCAATCCCTAAACCTGATTAGGGTGTATAAATTACGGGCATGTCATCGCGGAATTTGCTCACGACAACCCGGGTGACGAGCTGGGTCTACGAACCGCCGTCATTTGTCTTCCTCCAGACTCATGAGATGCTGCCAGGAAACGGTCGCCGCCATTCTGTGTGATTGTTCGGGAGAGTCCATGAGTGTTTCTCCCTTTTCATGGACTACAGTTTCTGAGATGAAACACGACGAAAGTATTTTAACCTATAGTTGTTTATGTATACAGTCATGTTTTCTAAATGTCTTGTCGAGAGACTTTGGGGCCAGATTTTCCTAAAAGATAAAAGGTTTTTCAAATGTTTTGAAAAATGTGCATATTTTCCAAAACTCATGGTTTTCATGAAAACAATAAAACAAGTTTTACACACACTTAGCATTTAGTATAAGTTCCTTACTAAGCTAGTTACTTACCCCTTCGACTATATTTTTCCTAGGTTAGGGTTTTGGATGAAGACTCTGCTACTATTTATTTTATTTATTTTCCTTAGTTGAACCTGTATTTCTCAGTAAGCAAAACTATTGGATGATTGTAATATATCTAATCTAGTTTTCTGAGAAACTTGGATTGTATGCACAGTATTATTGGGACTTTTAATCTATATTCTGCATTATTAATTATTCTCGCACTCACTATATGGATCATGGCCCATCACAAGTGGGTCGCGACTGAGTATTTATACAAATCTTCCGCAATAATTCATCAAGCATTGGGCTAGGCGATCAAGTTCTCTACGAGGACCGAGTCGTTTGGCCCAATGTTTCTGTCCGGCACGCCTTCCGGTCGTGACAGTCGGTCAATAGCATCCCAATGTACCTGGCATCATTGCAAGTGGAAGTAACGACGAAACGTTGTAATTTTTAATTCTGCGGCGGAAGGTTGTAATTCCATGACAAAAGGTTATAATTCCGCCACAAAAAGTTGTCATTCAGCGGCGGCAAGTAAATGTTCCGCAGCGAAACATTGTAATTTTTAATAAATATTGAGGTTCTGCCGCAGAACGTTAGTGTTATAACGTTAATTTTTAAATTTTCGTGTGAAACCCGGCCCAGATTTGTGGGCCCATTTTAAAAAAAAAAATTATAATTAAGAGGGGAATACGTTTTCCAGAAACGTATTCCTCCCGTTCCTCTTCTTCTCTGGATTCTTCGCGAGGGGCGAAGATTTCTTCCCCAAATCGTCGCCATTCCTTCAATTTTAAAGCAACCGTTCCATCCTTCCTTTGAATCGTCCTCTGCACAGCTCTCGCCGTTCGCAATTTTCTTCTCCGGCCGTGAGGTAGTCGAGTCGTTGTGAGCTTAAATCGGAGCCCTAATTCAGTAAGTGGTTTGTTTTTAACTAATTGTTCAATTGATTGGTTGGAATGCTGAGTTTCCTTCTTGATTCATGCAAGGATTTCATTCGAAATAGAAGATTTGAGCGTTTGGATTTTTGGCCAACAAGAAGCTTTTTCAAACAGAAATATTCTTTTACAGAGGTACACAAGACTTTGTTTTTCTGCTTCTGTTTAATGGAGTTGTAGTTTAGAAGATGTGGGTTTTTGGAAGAAAAGAAAAATGCTGTTTAGATTGTTCTTAATCGACTTTGATGACGCTGAGCGTCGAATTGTTTTATGTGGAATTCGTCCGTGACGAACTCCCGTGATGAAAACTGATGGAGCGACGAATTAAGGAGGACATCTTGTGGGATGTTTCCGCCTGCTCGATCGTGAAGTTGGCCGAGACAGGGAGTCTCGGCCGGACAAAGAACCAACTGCGACGAGAAGGGAACCAGACTTCTCAGTCGCGGTATCCTTCACAGGTGTGAGAGCATAGAAAGTGTTGATGGGCCAAAGACTTTGGGTCAGATTTGGGCCTGTACATTGGACAACATTTGAGCCTATGTATTGGACAAGATTGGGCCCAATCCAATACTATTTGGGCCGCAGTTTAAAACCTCCCATAGGTATTTGTGGGCTTGTTTTGGGCCATAAATAAAATACTCTCTAATCCAATTTAATTTCAAATAATTATGGCGATTTTATGATTCACTCGCGGAATTACTCAACTTCATTTTAGGTACTCAACTCAATAAATTCGTGAGTTTTGGATCCTTGAATTCTTAAGTATTGGGCCTCGTCAGTGTAAGCCAGGATTCAAGGTAGGGATTATTTTTATGCACTACATTTTGCATATTATTATTTTTAAATAATTCTTTTAAAATTTAACGGTTTATATTCTAATGAATCGTTCATTTTCAAATATTAGAATTTAATCTTTCTTTTAAATTCTGAAAATTTTAAATCTCTACTGAGTTAGACAACTCATCCCTTTAAATAAAATTTTCAGGAAATTATCTGTCAGACTTCCAGTTGCCAAGTCAAGAATAGATTCCGGCATCCTCGTTAAAATTTTAATATTTTAATAATCTCTCTTGAGAGACATTTGTGAGGTACTTTTATTTGTTTGGATGACTGTAAACCCTAAATCTTTAATTTCTTTTCCTCACAGTGTTTATTTTAATTGGACTATATTTGTTTACTATCTGATATCGCTTTTGGACCTATTAAGCCCATTACATTTTGGGCCCTGGCTAAATAATTAAATTAAATTTTTCATCTTTCGCTGTTGCATAATTAATTTAAGAGAAATGGGTCGGATGATTCGTCCCTTTTGGGCCGGATCGTTCCCCGTTCTGTCTCGGGTCCCTTGCGGGTCGTGACATTTCGTTCCGCAACAGAACGTATAGTGTTCCACTGCAGAACAAAATCAATACGTTTAACAACAAATATAACATATTTGCGGTGAATTTTTTTTATATTTAAGTAATTAAGTTGTTAACAAAAAAAAAACACTTTAATTGTTTGACTTACTATTGATTTGGTAATTTTCTTATATTGTATAAGTAAAATTTTTGTTTCTAACTAATACAACAAAACTGATAAAAAAAAATTAAACATTATTTGACAAGAAAGATTTGTGAAGTTACCTGAATAGATCTCATTAGACTTTTTTTGTCTTCTTTGTCGTCTTCTTCCTCCGTGACCTAATTTCCACCGGCTTCCTCTGTTTTTTGAACTTCATATTTGTCGAAGAGAGGAAAGAGCCTTCATGGGAAGACCAACAACCCAGCCAGGTTGCAGGTTAGGGCTATACTCTTAACTCTCTTCATCTTCCTCCTTATTCTTTCATACTAAACACCTCCTAATTCCAACTAGTTTAGGGTTTTGTTGATGGTTGATAATCCTAGAATTTCTCCATGAATGTAGTCGTCTAGGTTTTGTTGATGGTTGACATGCTAGAATTTCTCCATGAATGTAGGCATCTAGGGTTTTGATGGCACAATTAGGGTTTAGTGACAATAATATAACTTCTTAGCAAATGTTATAAGACATCATGCCGTCAAGTATTCTTAGTTTTGTTTTATTTGTATAATATGAATTTATTATGAACCTATTATGGATTTATAACGACAATGATAAAATATTTTATTATGTATTAGAATTGCAAAATATTTTTATTATGTAAAATATTTTTGTTATTTAACACCTCAAAGTTTAAAGCGTTAGCAACAGATACCCTCATTATTAGTGGATCCGTTAAATGACCTTATTTTTTTACTGCAAAATGGGCAAGTATCCGTTACGAAAAGAGTATTTTCCTCAGCAAAAATGTGTCTTCTATTGCAAAAAGTAAGTCCTATTACCCTTTCAATGACTTATCTTCCATAGAGGAAGACGAGTCTCTGTTGTGGAAAGTATTTTCTGCAACCGAAATGTATCTTCCGCTGCCGAAAGTAAGTCATATCTCAAGGACACGTGGTCGCAAAAGCATTGGTGTCAGCAGAAGTGTTGGTATCCGCTATTTAACGAACCTCTAATATTAAAAGTGTTTATTGTTAACTGCTCAAATTTTAAAATATTAAATAAAATAAATAAAAATTCAAGATGTAAGTTAAAAAAAACTCTATTTTTCAAAATTAACATTGACAATTACTTATATTTTAAAAATTATTATAAAATTTAATTTGTTTCTAATTAGTTTTTGAAAAATAGGATCACAAACGTCAGTTTTATTATCTTCGATTCTCAAACTAATTTTCAAACCAAATCGAACCGAACTGAATTTACCTCTTCAATTTGATTTACCCGGTTCAACTCATTATACCAAAAGGACAAAAGAGTAAGCTTCTAGAGGGAGAAATAATTTGAACATGTGATTTAATACTTTAGTTGGAGTCGCAACGACACTCACTACATTTCTTAATACTAGGATTTATTTAATAGTCTTAAAGACATTATTTTTTTAATATTGATTTAAATGCAAGTTTAAATAATCATGATAGCCGTACTTTCGTAATTACTACATATCAATATACAGTACGCGTTAAGCTGGATATATTTTTTTTTTGTAATTCTTAAGAGGCAATATGTACACTTTAATGTTTTCTCTTTTATTTTTACCATTGACTAAGTTTTTTTATAAAAACTTTTTCAAATATAATTTGAATTCTTAGTTATCCTATACGAAATATAAAGGTTAACAATAAAAAAAATTACCTAAATCTGTTGGATATCAAATTATTAACGATACCATGAGTTTTGCATGATGTTTGAAAAAAAAAATGTAATATTTCAATTTTTCGTAATGTGGATGTAAATTTAGATAAGAGATTATTTGGATATTATTATAAATTTATTGGGTAGAAATTATTAGAATTAAAATTAATTAAATGAATTAGAAATAGATTGAATGAATTAAAAGAAGAAGGGTGATACATCAGAAAAGAGGTTGGATTGGGCGGTATGGTGGATGACATAACGGTAGCGTAAAATATGTAGGGCTGGTCGACTGGGTGGGTGACTATAGTAGTTACCCAGTCCTCTTCTTTCATCCGTTGCTGAAGGAAAGGCGACGTGAAGAAATGAGAAACCAAACCGTGCGATGCAACAAAAACCAAGTGTTACGAACAGTGGACCACGGCTGGGCGGGCGACAGGGTAGGCGTACTGTTTGTCGCTCCCGGTCCACGCTTGTCAACCGGTCCTACTCTCACTCTTGATTCTGAGCAAATGGAAAACCCGAAGGGCTGGTCTTATCGGTCATTTGACAAGATCGAGAGAGAGCATTAGGGCTGTGATTTTTGGGTGATCCTCAGGCGACTTCCAAGCGACAACAAGGTTCTGCTTCAGACCTCCATCTTCGAGTTCGATTCTGTAAGAGTGGTTTTGCGAACGACAGAGAAAGGGGATTAAGGCTGTGAATGTTGGGTTCGGTTATTTGGCAAACGACAGGGGGCAATTTGCAACAAAGGTTTAGTTCTGCGAAAGAAAGGTAACTTCGGCTCCATAATTGAGTTGCAATTTTGGTTATGCTATTTGGCTGATACTGAAGAATTAAGAGAGTTACTTATTGTCAGGAATTTTGGAAATTGTCACTGTGAATTTAGTCACGGTTCAGGAAAATTGGCAATAGGTTGGTCCGTTGTTCGAATTGCTGCAATTCAGTTTTCATTGGAGTTAGCAGTTCCGTAGTTTTGTAATTTAGAAACTTGATTTTGGTAATTTTGAAGAATTGTATTGAAAAAAAAAATTTTAATGGCATCAGGATCCAGTAGAAAAAGAAAAGGAAAGGGGGTTTCTACCGCAGATGATCCCTCACAGTCAGGGGCTAGATACTTCTCAAAAGAATTTCGAACGAGAAAAGAAGAGGAACTTTTTCAAAGTGATATTAAGAATAGATCACTTGTGTATTCTAGGAGAGTCAACTTTCGAAGTTTTCAATTATTGGGATTGGAAGAACTCTTCGCGCATGCTGGGCTTATGGGACTGTGCTCTTTGCCCGGGACTTTGTATAAACGGTTGGTCCAGTTAGTTTATGCTAACATGACATTCCGGTCTCAATTGCTTGTTAGAAGAACCTATGTCTTGGGATTGAAATTATATTAACTCAAGAAATCATTGATGAGATAATTGGTTTTGATGTCTCGGGAAATGTGGAAAAATATTACTGCACCTCTTCTAATCCCAGAGTTTGTTCAAACCGATCGAGCAACTGAATTCTTGAGACAAGTTCATAAGGATCCTCAAATTGCTAGATATTATAAACCGAGCACAAAATACTTTGGGGTAATTGGGCGCGTTCTGCATCACATCTTGACATACACGTTATTGCCCCGGGATGGACATTGGGATCTTATCAGTTGTATGGACTTACATGTGATGGAAAAGCTGTTGGGGTATAAATATTTGGATCCCGGTTTTATTATCCTGAACGTGATGATGGAAATGTATTCAGTGACAAGAAAAAGTTTCTCATACAATACCTTGATAACAACTATTATTAAACATTTCAATGTTCGGATCCCTGAGGATGAGCTAAAACGGGAAGAAAAGAGTACGGATGTATGTAATCGGAGTACGCTTACTAGGATGAGAATTAAAAGGTTTGGTGGATTGTGGCGCTTCAGTCGTCGGAGGCAAGTTATTGAGGTTCATGCTGATCTTGAGGATATTTATATTACTGTATCCGATGATGTACCTCCATCTTCAAGAATCCCAGAGTCTATGAATGCCGACAGGGTTGCTTCATCTCAACCTCCTATGGAAAGAATCTCAGAGCCTATAAATGCTGACAGGGCTACTTCATCTCAACCTCCTACGAAATATGCTTCAAGTCAATATGTTGTGTTACCGGGAGAAACTTTCCGTTCTCTGATGGTAGGAATAATAAACATAGGTTTGGAGTGCGTGGTATCAGGGAGGAAATGAGAAAAACAAACGAGGGGTTGTAGAAGATCATGGAATATATCAACAAGTCTAAGCATCTCGTGGCTTTCCGCGGGGTGACGATGGCAATAACGATGATGCACCTCCTTTTTATATGCCTCCTCTACCGTTTGGATGGCTTGTAGGCTGATTTTTAAATTTTATGTAATTTAATTTTTAGCAGTTTATAATTTTTGCAAAAACAAGTAAAATTGGTGTGGTTTTGATAGGATGTATGGATGTAATTATTCTAGTGCTGTTGGATTTGGTTGTATAATGTGTGTGTATATATATGGTAGTAGATAGAAGATACTGAAATTGTTTGGATTTCGTTTACAGGTTGTAGGAATGAGCTTAGGTGGGGTAAAGAAACAAAGAAAACTCTGTCAAAATTTCTAGTAAATTGGAAAATGCATTAAATGAAAGCATTTTGGATAATAAATTACTTAATTTGTTATGAAGGATTAGATGAATTAGTTAAAGAACTGATAAAAGCCGTAGATTGTGAAGTTTAGATGAACGATGATCCTTATCTTGTAAGAATGTTGGGCATTTAATTCAATTGAAGATTTGATTATAATTAGGATTTCGCGGTAAGAATACACCATTGAGATAAATATGCTTAGACCGAAAGATCTGTTTTTTAAGTTGATAGGTTAGAAAACGGGCGCGGAATTTGAAAGGGAAAAAAATGTTGAATTTGATAATGGTTATATTTGAGAAATTGGACGGTTAAGAGAAAGGTTCTATGTGGGCCGAGAGATGTTAGGAAAATTTGTAAAGAGCTTACAATTTTATAATCGTCATTAATTAGTTAGATTTCGAGTTAGTATTGCTAGAAGAAGATAAAATCGACTATATGCTGTGATTGACTGTTGTCTTCTTTTGTGAGAGAGTATTACTAGTAAATTTATCCCTTAAAGGTACAACTTATAATCTAGTTAAGGGTTGGAGTTGTTGGTGAGTGTGCAGATCTGAAGTTGTTTGATAATAATGGAAATTATTGGTATAAGTGCAAGATGTTGGTTTCTTTGCAATTAAGTGGATTTAAAAAACAAAAAAAGTTATGTAAGTTTAACCTCAAAGTTGGTTATCTCCTTGGATACAATGACATAGACAAGGGAGATATTTGGATGCAATTAAGTTGGCTCTATTGCAAAAAACTGGTACAAACAATTAGATAAGAAGGAAGGAAATGTGTATGAAGGTTTTTATTTTGTAGTAAACGTAATAGAAAAATAGAGAGAAAGATAATGAAGTAAATATGCTTTTATATCAATTAGATAAAATTTATTGTAAAAACGATAATTACATAATAAGTTTTTTTCTTTGATAAGATAATGTATGGGGTAAACCTAAAGGGAAAACATTAAAAGTAGTTTACGGATACATAAAGTTAGTTGTATTTTGCAATCTGAGCAAATTAAAAGAAAATAAGTTATTTATAAAAAAAAAAATTTTAGGGAAAAAAACAATATCCATATACAGAAACTAGGCCTCACACAATCTCATCGAAAATAGAGTCGCTCACATGCTCCGAACATACAGAATAAGGCGATACTCAGCGATCGCGAAAGTCACATAAAATACCCTAATCAGGTTTAAGGTTTCGCATTTAGTGACACGACATAGTCAGTTACCCAATTATTTTATTTAACACACAAACACATTCTATAACAAACGAATGTGCGTATATAAAACAGGATCACGTCATGGATCAATGATGTGCATGCTTGAAATAAAACACATGTCCAGCGAAAATAATAATTATTGTATCGTAAAAACAGACGGTAGAAAATGAACTCGTCATTTTTTTTATGAGAACACGTCTCAAAATAGTTATTTGAAAAACGATGAAATACTGAACATAAAATAAAACTCATACCTCAGATGACCTACCAATAGTCGAGAAATGATTAATCGTACAAAAAAATAATCGGTCTAAATCTCACGTTAACTCGACGAACCTATTACCATATATGAATACCTAATTAATTTTCTTAAAAATAACAATAACAATAATAATAATTTTTAAAACTGTTTTGAACGTCTTTATAAGAACGGACGATCCTCCGTCCACTTCTAACGATCAACAATCCATTAGAGTTATCACGAATCTCATCCAACGGCTATTAACTAATAACTACCCCTACCCCCACAATAATTGGAGTTGTAACAGATTCCACCCCAAAAACACGCTTACCGAAAAAGTATGATCTTGATGAGTCTGAAGATTCAGAAGAAACTGGGAAGAAGGAACCGAATCTCCGACGCCGTCCATGTGCTTTGGATGAGCATCTACCACTCAGTGGGTGGTCTGATACAATTATTTACACAACAAGGGGGGTGCTGATTACTGCCAATGAAATACTACGTAGTAAATCAGGCCGGCGAAGACGATTGGATGCACCCATTAATCAGCATCATCGACATATTTGGTTGGTCGGATTGGAAGGTGGTGCCTTATTTTTCATTGCAGTACAAGTTAGCCTCTCTCGTTGGCTGCCTTAGAAGTTCTCCTTGTAAAACTCAAACTTGGTGGAAGTCTTGTGGGAGAAATCGCTGGCTAACTGCCGGAGCTCCTTTGCCAGCTCAGGCAATCCACAGTAGAACACTCCTGTTTCCGAGAAAAATGCCAGTCAGACGTGATTTAAGATTGACGAACAAGCGATGCATTGACGTACCGATTTTGGAATCTGGGTGTTGGAGGGCTATCGTTTTGTAGACTTCTCGCCACTCCGGCTTGGCAAAGTGCGATTTGACCCGGGTCCCAGAAACCACGTCCACTCCATCTTTCGCATGGTGCAGCGACTGAAGCATTGTTATGAGCGCCGACCTCGCATCCCCTTCCTCGTACACGCTCGTGCAATAATTGTGAAGCTCTATCGTATGTTTCTGGTCCATCTCCGCCACCTCATTCATTATCCCTTTGAACCATTCGAACGACCCTTGTTCTCGCGTCACCCAGTAGAAGTAGGCTTTCCTCGTCCTGAATCCTTTCAAGTTCCGGTTTTTCTTCTGAGCTTCGGTTGACGATGAGGCGGCCATCTCACTCTCCACCGCATGCGCCGCCTCCGTTTCTGGACATTTGATATTGTCGATGATATCTTTGACGATGCTAATCATGGGAGTTGCCCCTATTCCGAGACCAACCAGCAACACCACATCATATTTCTTGTAGTCTTGCGCCGGAGCTCCATATGGACCGTCAATCCGTATCTTCGGAAATCTGAATATGTTTCCATTAACATGATGTCTTCCGAGATCAATGATCGTAATGTCAATTTAACCTCACTGCTACATCATTATACCAACTAAATTTCCTTCACTTGGCACTTTTTTTCAGAATTTTCATCAAAAAATTGGTATTTTAGCTAAGCTACTCCCATGATCAATGACAAGAATCTTATCCAACAAAAGGAAGAAAGAGCTACAGCCACTGGTCGAACAAAAACTTGGTTATATAAAGAGAATTCCACTTACTCGGGAACGGAATTTCGTCCTCGTCCAAATTCAGCCCTGAGTAGACCGCTCTTCCCAGCAGCTGGAGGCTGACATACCTGACCAAAAGAAAGGATCAAACCAGATGTTGATGAATAGAAAGTAAAAATATTGGTAGTACCGAACGAACCTTAGGGAAGATAGCTTTGAGCTGCCGTGTCCAGTCACCTATCGCCCGAATGTGAACGCTCAGGTAGTCATCATCTGGTGCTGATGTTATCGAAAAAGGGTGCCTGTTTATACCATTATTTGGTTTACTTTCGATGCAATTATCCATTAATGGCATAGAGGAAAGGAGATATGTGTGGAAAGTATACCATTCAAAAGGGGAAACAGCAGCACAGTTGACAAACATGTATTGCCCACTCTTGTACTTGAAGCCCCGTGGCTTCGACATGTGCAGTGCAAGAACATTTCCCGGATAAACAGCAACCTTCGACGCGTAATTTCAACAAAAAACGTCATGGTTTCAGTGTCTTGAAAGAACTGGATCGTATAAGGAGCAAAGGGTCGAAAGGGAATTACCTTAAGAATCTTGACCGGCTCGATAATTGATCTAAACTCTCTGCTCAACCTTTCGGTTGCATATATAAGAACAGGCACTGCCAAATACATCAATGTCTGTTAACACAAAGCACAGAAATGAGAGTTAAAAAGGATTATCCCATCCATCAAAACACCGTAAATTGAATTCGAGGGAAAGGATCGAACCGTTTCTTGATACCATAACTTCGTGAGGTAAAGTTTAATACCGTGAACGATTAGGAGAGTGTATACGATGACGAATAGGTGGTGCGAATACCAAAAGGCGTTGAACCCGGTAACAAAATCAAGGCTATGTTAAACTTAAGTGTCTCAGCCCCTCCTTTAGCGACGGAAACACAGTAGCCCATGCAGCTCTGTTACGGTACTGCACAAACTTATAGGTGAAAAGACCAGCCATAATACCGAGCCACAACATAATAACCCACACCCTCTGCCAATTATCGAGCACGAAGTATTTTGACTTCTCATACCACCTCAAGAGGGGGTTGTTCTCCGGCGTTGGCATCAACTTTTGGCTTAGTAGCTGACTCAGAACTCAGCTATCACTCACCCTGACTGATTCGCTTGGGGCTTGAAGCAAGAGTGTTTCCAAATTATATACCTGTTTTAGAACCAGAAATGGAGTCAATTAAGTTGAGTGGTGAAGCATATAATGGAAACTAGGCAGGAAATTGGGTTGAGGGGACAAACCATAATGTACCCATGTTTGCCTCGGTCTAGTTCTTCCATGATTAAGGCTGCATACTCCTTGGCCCGCTTTTGAATGTTGGAAAGCTTGTTGGCAGAAGCACTGAGACATATAATCTGCAAAATTGGGACTTTAAATGTGTTATTTGTAGTTTTTCTTCATCATATATGGATAATGCTATTGGAATGGGAAGTACTTCTTCTACTTCTTCTTCTGTAATTCTTCCATCTGCATCTCTATCGACCCTGTATCGTCATCAACAATTAAGCACCAGAAAAGCATAGGCCGGCCTTCAAACTGGAGAAAAAGATCTTCAAATTTCAGACTTACATGTCAAAAAAGGTCTGAAGCCTGGAATCGAAGCTGTCATCGGCTATCTGTTCCCAGAACTCTCTCAGCTGTTGCTTGCTTATTGAATCTCCACTTAGATGGCGTCTTTGAGCAAGTGCCCGAAAAAGCTCTCCGGCAAATTCCTTGCAATCTCTGTTCATCCCTGTAAAAACCCATTCGATTAAATATGGTGGAACTGTAAGTTTAATGGAAGTGGATTTGACTTACCAATACACTCGCCGAACAAGGACGAGGGGAGAAGACCGTCGGTAGAAGCAGTGAGTTCGTCAAAGCACTTGTCGACTGACGGCCAACAGGCGGCTCCACCAGTCTTGGCGGCGATGAATTTAAGCCCTTTCAAGGCGTGCGTGGTAGACTGTCTTCCGGAAAGAGAAGCGAAGCGTTTGAGCTCCTCGGAGACGTGCTTCATGCGAGAAGAAGTAGACTGAAGCAGCGACGGCCGGAAAGATGACTTTTTTTCCAGCGTCTTCCCTGCCAAAAACTCCAGCTCGAGGTCCTCGTCCGGAGGTCCGTCGCCACCGGCAGCGGACTGAATGCCATGAACGGCGACGGAATCATCCCGGATGTCGATCGTGAACTCAACGAAGGAGTAGTCTGTTGGGTTTTTAACCAATAAAACAAAAACTATTTTTGAGATAAATTCATAAATTGAAAAATTACATCTAACAACTATTTAAAAAATAAAACATAACAAAGATTTCTTATTTTAAAATTAATTTAAATAAATTAAATCTTAATTCAAAAAATTAAATAACCCGACGCATGGACTTTTACTCGTAAGAATCTAAAGCATATTTTCAACATAGTCGTCAGTGCACATGACAGGAGGAGATGTTGAATTTGGCGTTTTTCTTAATGGAAGACCTGTTCCGGTTATTGAGAATGGAGGCGGAAGAGGCGGGTGAGATCAAAGGCCTGCTAAAACCATTTCTATCGCTTCTCCCGCTCATTTCCATCTCCGGGCGGTGGGAAAAGCTCGATATTTGCCGTCGTCGTTTCTCATTTCTCAGATTCTTCTCGAACCAGAGATCAAAAACTCAGATCCCCTCAAAACAAAACCTTCTTACTCTCCAGTTTGCACTCGATGACAGACTAAAAAGATGAGCTTTCGTAGAATGGTTGACTCAAATGGCGGGTTGTGATTGAACGGTGGATGACACCAAACATCACACAGAAAACAAACGCATCATCTTCTTCAACAAAACCAAGAGAAAACAGATTGAACGAGCTATAGGAGGAAGCAGCTAAAGTCAAACAATTAAGAAATAAGAGTGAGAAGAAACCAGGAAGATGGATGCAACCATGCTGCCGCCATGTAAACAATGGAGGAGAAGGGAGAAAGCTTGGATATATAATAATAATCAAAACGATCACTGCACACTGAGTAGTGGGTTTGATAAGATTGCAGGTCTGGTAAAGCAAGAGGGCAGAGGAGAAAGTTGGTAGAATTTTACCAATTTCATCTGAATTTTCAGCTATAATTTTATATTTTTACGCGTAATATTTCTTTAGATAATTAGTAAATAATAATCTGAAAAGTGTGTGTGATTGTACAAAGCAACTCAAAAGGAAGGTGAGTGCGTGACTACCAAAGTGTTAGTCAAGGATCGTCGGGTCTTAATCCATACTATGTACAAATATATATAATTTAATAAAATTAACAATTATCATACTTTATATATAATTTAACAACTATTGAACTATAAAAAAAAATTATCACAAACATCGTTGTCACGTTTATCAATAAAAGTATTAATTTCGTTTCACGGTGGAGCACTACTCGTTCTATCGCGGAACACAAAATTTAAAAATTAACGTTTTAGCACTGACAATCAGCTGCATATAGGGTCACTTTTCGTCGCGGAACATCAGTATTAATTAAAATTTATGATGTTCCGCTGCAGAATGATGACTTTTTGCTGCAGAACATCAACTTTCTGTCACAGGATGACGACGTTCCATCGCGGAATGTCGTGTGTCGTTCTGCATTCTGGCAATTTAACCGCGAACCACAAAATTCTTAGCGAACATTCGTACTATCAGACCTTCGTTGCTCACTATTTAATTGATTTAAATGGATTACAAGACAAATAAATTGACGCTCAAACGAAAGAGTAGTCCGTCGCAACCTCAGCAGCAACCACATGCAGAAACAACGGACTCTATCTATGAACAGAGTCAGCTTGCAACCAACTTCATTGTCGGTCAGATGCACAACAATGTACCCCCCGTCGTTGCTGGTGGAGCAACAATAAAACGTTGTAATTTTTAATCCACGACAGAAGGTAAATGTTTCACGGCAAAACGTTGTAATTCTGCCACTGAAGGTTGTCATTCTGCGGCAACAAGTAAATGTTTCATGGTAAAACACACATGTTTCGTCGTAAAACAAAATCAATACATTTAATGATAAACGTGACAATAATATTTACAATAATTTTTTTTATAATTAAATAATTAATTTATTAACAAAAATAATTTAATAATTAACTTATTATTAATCATGAAATATTATTATATTCATTAATTTACTTATAATTTATAAATAAAATTTTTCACTATAACTAATTAAATAAAACATTATTCTACCATAAAAGATTTGTGAAGTTACCTGAATAGATCTCATTAGACTTCTTTTTGTCTTCTTTGTCGTCTTCTTCCTCTGTGTTTTTGAACTTCATATTTGTTGAAGAGAGGAAAGAGCCTTCATGGGAAGACCAACAACCCAGCCAGGTTGCAGGTTAGGGCTATACTCTTAACTCACTTCATCTTCCTCCTTACTCTTTTCATACTAAACACCTCCTAATTCCAACTAGTTTAGGGTTTTGTTGATGGTTGATAATCCTAGAATTTCTCTATGAATGCAGTCGTCTAGGGTTTTGATGGCACAATTAGGGTTTAGTGAAAATAATATAACTTCTTAGCAGATGTTATAAGACATCATGCCTTCAAGTGTTCTTAGTTTTGTTTTATTTGTATAATATGGATTTATTTGAAACGTTGGCAACAGATACCTTCATCGTTAAACGATATGTTAAATGACCTTATTTCTTATATTGGAAGGCAAGTATCCGTTGCAGAAATGATATTTTTTCACAGCGAAAATATATCTTCTGTTACAGAAAGTAAGTATTATTACCCTTCAATGACTTACTTTTCGTAACGGAATACAAGTATCCGTTGTGAAAAAAAAAATTTTGCTACCAAAATGTACATTCCGCTGCAAAAAAAATAAGTCCTATTCCAGACAGACATAGTTGCAGAAGCATTGGTGTCCGCAGAAGTATTGATATTCGTCATTTAACAAATCTCCTAATGGTAAAGATGTTTATTTTTACCTGCTCAAACTTTAAGGAATTAAATAACAAAAAAAAAAATTTGAGATGTCTGTTAAAAAAAAAATTACATTCCTCTTGATTGATATTGATAATTACCCATATTTTAAAAATTATTATAAAATGTAATTTGTTTCCAATCAGTTTTCAAAAAATATAATTGAGAACATCAATTTTATTTGCTTCGATTCTAAAACTGCTTTCCAGGCCAAATCGAACCAAACTTAAATTACCAGTTCAACTTGATTCACGGGGAAGAAACTCATAATATCAAAGACAAAAGGAGTAAGCTTGGAGAGAAATAATTTGAATATGTGATCTAAAACATTAGTTGGAGTCTCACCGACACTCACTCCCTTTCTTAAATTCTAGGATTTTATTTAATAATCTTAAAGAAATTGTTGTTTTAATCGTGCCTAAAATGCAAGTTGAAATAACAATGACAACCTTATGTTTTTGTAATTAATAGTGGGGGTCTCAAATGAAATTATTTGATGTGTCGTTCCCCACAACAATGACAACTAAAGAGAAAGAGTTCATCCATTGGGCATATATTGTCTAAAAACGATTAACGTGTGCGTTGAATTAGATACGGTGTTAAGATGACTCGTGGAAAATGATCTCGTGTTGGAAGTTGTCGACGCTACAACTTGCTCGTAATAGGATTAGTGGTCGATTCTGTGAAAATCATCAGTTGTTGATATTTTGAGATTTAAATCGTCGTATTTTATGCGTTTTCAAAATAAATGTCTTTATTCAAATGAAATATTAGTGTGATATTGTCATGTGGACGTGTGAACGATGGGTACAACGGATTGCACGGGGATAAAATGAGTATGTAATTTAGACCAGACCGGACTTGGACAAAAAGGAAATTATTCAGGCCAGGGGTGGAACTTGGGCTACACTTTTAGCGACTAGGCCGGCCTGACCTGATCTGATGTCGAGACCCACACACTGATCAATTCCACTTCACTACAATCAAGAGCTTAAAAAATGGACTTGTACTCACTCCACTCGGCTTCTCAAGAGAGTGGACTGGTCCGAGCCGACCCGCCGGGCCAAGCACGGCGGGTCGACGTCGGAGCAATGTTGAGCGACGAGCGTCATAACACAAACTGCTCATCGTCTGCAACAATACCCTTCAAAGTAGCTGATTGGAGACAGTTCGTGTTGGGAAGCGCAGAAATCAGAGCATTCAAACGTCAGCTGATCAACCTCCTCTGCAGCCTCGACCAAATTACCACTACAAAAATTGAATCTGGGTAGATCGGGATTCATTAAATATACACGCAGCAAGAAGCAGAGATCCGCAGTTTTTCATTTTGATGTTTTTAAATTTGATTTGAACTTAATTTCAGTTGTTTGTTCGATCAAACTGCAGACAAAATAAAGAAATGTATGATGAAGACTGCAGAGGTCGTCATGTGGTCAGCCGTCAGGTGTGCAGTGTCGGCAGCCGACCATCCACGTTTTTAGTTCGAGTGACAACAATGGAGGTTTTCTCTACAGTTGCACCTTTCTCTCTCCTGTTTCCTTCAATAATGAAGCTTATACCAGCAAAACCAGACTGTTTAAAAACTAAACAGATCACAACTGAGATTACTCTAAAAAATTAAATAAAGAAACCTTTCCTTTTTTGTTTTTCATTATTGCATATCCATTTTATCTGTTCGGCTACTTTGGTCGTCACTGCGGGAGGATCAGAGGCTCAGAGAGAGCCAGAGGATGGATAATGGCAGAGAGGCAGGGGGGATATACAGACCAAACTCTTCAATTAAATATATTCTCTTTCCTGTTGAATTCAAATCCCCAAAGGCGTGACTCCCATTTATAGAAACAAAAATGACACAGATTTCACGTAAAAATTCTGAAAAAAATGATGAAAAAGACACTGCAAGTTTGTTGGACCAAACTTGAATAATGTAGACAGACAGATGCAGAGCAGGGGAGGGGGATAATGAGGTTGAAATCACCCACTTTGTCCAATTTTCCAAGAGAAGAATAGAGTAAGTTGAACAAGACAACAAAAACTCCATGAAAGCAGAGCGAATCAGTCATAATTTCAACAGTTCTTTGACAAAAACTAAGACGAGGGTTGAAAGAGAATAACCACACTCTCTCTCCTCTCTCTCTGTCTCTCTCTCTCCCTCTTTTTCGTTGCATCTTTGACAGCTTACTTTGAAAATATTTATAAAACTTCATTAAAGAATCATTACTTTTCGCTATAGGTGTCAAACGGCTGGCCTGCGCATCCGCTCTCGAGTCCATTGGAGCCCTGTCATTCATTAGGGTCGTGAGCTGGTATTGGATCAGACTAAATGGGCAGTAAACCACCACCGCCATTAACGTAGAGCTGTATTCTTTTAGACAAAGCTACTATTATCACTGCACCCTTCTATTATTCTCCAAACTCAAAAAACCTACATAAGGAGCTTCCCCCCTCCTTCTTTCCTCATCACATCCTTTCTCATTCTCCCCCCTTCTCGCTCTCATTTCACTTCCAAAGTGAAAAGTTCCATCTCCTCTGTTTTTCTTCTGGTTGGAAATGGGGTTTTATGGGTCTATAATTGTAGTCTGCGTCCTGCTTTCCATACCTGTAGCTCTCGGAGGTCCGCCGAGGAGGCCAGTGGATGTTCCTTTTGGCAGAAACTATGCACCCACATGGGCTTTTGATCACATTAAGTACTTCAATGGCGGCTCTGAGATTCAACTCCACCTGGATAAATACACAGGTACACTCAAAAGCTTCCAACTTTTAAGATAAAAATTTGGGTTAACTATATCTTCTGATCATATATGAATCTGCACTTGAAAAAGGTACTGGTTTTCAGTCCAAAGGCTCCTACTTGTTCGGCCATTTCAGTATGCAAATGAAGCTGGTTCCTGGAGATTCTGCAGGCACTGTTACAGCTTTCTACGTGAGTGACCTTTCTCAAATCTTCCCTCTCCCTTTCTCTCTTTTTTTCAATCTATAATACCAAAGTTGAAATCGCAGCTATCTTCTCAAAACTCAGAGCACGATGAGATAGATTTCGAGTTCTTGGGGAACAGATCTGGCCAACCCTACATTCTGCAGACAAATGTGTTCACCGGAGGGAAGGGAGACAGAGAACAGAGGATCTATCTCTGGTTCGACCCCACCAAGGCCTACCACTCTTACTCTGTTCTCTGGAATCTCTATCAGATAGTGTGAGTTCATCTACTTTTTACTTAATTTCCTTCGTATTTCTTCATCTGTCATCATGGGTTGAACTGTGCAGCATCTGTTTTTATTCGGGTTCATATAAAAATTCAACCTTTTGACGTTTTTCCGGCGACACCAAATCATTTTGCTCCGCCAAAGATCTTTCGAATATTTTCCTGTTTTCTTTTCAGGATTTTACTGTCGCAATCATTTGTACTTTTCTAAAAGTAATAGCCTCGTATTTGTTTTGGGTAATGATTTTGTATGAACTTTAATGGCGGTGCTAAAGTTCTAAATCAGACTGATGAACTGGTTTTGGTTTTGTGGGGACAGATTCTACGTCGACGACGTACCGATCAGAGTATTCAAAAACTGCAAGGATCTGGGGGTGAAGTTTCCATTCGACCAACCGATGAAGATCTACTCGAGCCTATGGAATGCGGACGACTGGGCGACCAGGGGAGGGCTGGAGAAGACGGACTGGAGCAAGGCTCCATTCATCGCCCACTACAAGGGCTTCCACGTCGACGGCTGCGAGGCCTCCGTGGAGGCTAAGTTCTGCGCCACCCAGGGCAAGCGTTGGTGGGACCAGACGGAATTCCGAGACCTGGACGGACTCCAGTACCGGCGGCTCAGTTGGGTCCGCCAGAAATACACCATCTACAACTACTGCAGCGACAGAGTGAGATACCCATCGCTCCCTCCGGAATGCCAGAGAGACAGAGACATCTGATTTGAGCATTTGTTTATTCCGTTCATCGCCATTTTCCACTCTCGTTCGTGGGTCTTGGTCGGAGTCTTCTTTAATTCAAAGTTGTCACAATAATCAACCTTCTGTCATTGAATATTTGATTTTGCTCTGCTCGAGAAATCATGGATGCTGTTGTTCTAAGCATGTGGGCATGTGGTTTCTGCAATATATAAATCATAACTTACTATCCTACTTCTTATACTATGTTACAGCAAGAATTTGTGACTACTTTTCACCGTTATTTGTGTTATATACATAAATTTTATTGTGCGTGTACTCAATAATTTAGTTAACTATCAATATTAATCTTAAAATGTAGGATGTTTTTAACAATATTTTTATTTTTATTATCCAGCACCGAATGAATGCTTTCATCGTTAAAGCGTCTGTTAAATGACAGATATTATTTACAGAAAGAATATTTTTCACAACAAAATGCAAATATCTGCTGCAGAAACGCAGACGAAAGACAGACAAAAATTTATTACGAAAATAATATTTTTCTCAGTAAATATAGTAATTTTTACAAATAATATTAGTTATTTTAACCAACTCCCTGATGGTAAGAATGTATGGTGTTAACTACTCAAATTTTGAGGTGGCATTAGTTAAAAAGACCCCCTCACTGTTATGGAGTCCGAATATAGCATTTTTTGCATTCAAAGGGAAGCATCCACAACAAAAATAGTATTTTCTGCAATAAAAATAGTAATTTCTGCATATATTATCAGTCATTTAACAGACCTCTTAACAGTGAAGATGTCTGTTATTACCACCTCAAACTTTGAAGTGTTAGATAATAAATATATACCAAATTGAGAAAGAGGAGGAGACTAAATGATCCAAATCACTATCATAGAAATGAAGAATTTCAAGTAGAATTCAAGACAAGCTTATTGAATCTTCTAACACCCATAAAAATGGATGCTTTGTCAACAAAATTAACAAGCAGCCATTGGTACGCAAACAAAGTTCAATAAGTTTATATACCGATTTCTTACAGAGACGTAGACGCAGTGGAAGCCCGGTTTTTATTTCCGAGGACGATAACAATTACAGTAACATCGTCGTGATACTTCCTTCTCCTTCCTGCCGGAATCCTCATTAATTCTTCAGTGCTAAAACCTACAGAACAATAATGGACATCCCACCATTATCAGCTCTAAGAAATGTTCACTCAAAAAAAAGAGAAGCTGGCTGACCTGCATGATGGGCTGCTCTCTCGATGAGCTGTTCGACGAGATGTTTTGCAGGATCTCCGAAAGGATTCTGATGGATGAATATGTGCACGAGCTGCACTACCTCGTCGTTACTGAGGAAATCGAACAGCCCGTCACTTCCTAAAACGACAAATTGATCTCTTTCCGACACTCTATGAATCGTTGTGAAGGGATGCGTGTAAACATATGGAGGATTGCATAAATTTTGAACTTGTAAAATGCCCATCAGCATATCATTCATTTCAGTCTGCACAAATTGAGAGACAATTTGACAAGATATCAAATTAAGAGATGACAGAAAAAATAAGGGTAAAATGCATATTCGCCCTTAAACTTAGGAGTGAAGAATAAGTAGATCATTGCATTTTTTTTAAGCAATAATCCCCTGTACTTAGAGGCGTTAGCAACTAAATTCCCGTTGTTTGGGTTGCCATCAAATAAATCACATTTTTGTCACGTGATTCTCTCTGCGGGACAATTTTCAAAGAGAAATAACAAGAAGTTTAGGAAATGATTCCCAATGCTCAGTATCGTCACTAAAATCACCTCATGCGTTGAGTTTTTCAATTCGTTTCTTTCTGAAAATCACAAAAACCATTCTATCAGGAATTCTTTCTCTTTAAAAATCGTCTAGTAGAGAAGATCATGTGACAAAAAAATGATTCCTTTGACGATAACCCTAACGACAAGAATTTAATTGCTAAAACCCTTAAGTTCAAGGGATTATTTGACTAAAAAAACAATGTCATATTTGTTCTTCATCCCTAAATTTAAAGTCAATATGCACTGTACTCAACGAAAAAGGGAAGGAAATATTAACTCCACCTTTTTCAGGTAGCCAACCCCGAACGCTCGGGTCAACTTCAGCTTCCCTTTAACTCTTCCGTTAATAATAAGAGACGGCTCATGCGGGTGATCGGTCAAAAGTTTACAGCACTCCAGATGATTGTCAACAGTATGACCTTCTGTCAGTTGGATGGCCTTCACTAAACCATACTTTTCAGTGTCATTAGTAGCCAATACTGCTCTGCTATCACCTAAATTTAGAATGTAGAAATCATTTCCATATAGAAGCAGTACCAAAACACAAGACCCGACAGACACGAGTTCTGGGCGAAGTTCCATTTCCTGTTCGACCATGTACATGAAATCTCGCTCCGCTTGATCAAGAGCATGATGTAGGCAATCGATTACGCCCGAGCGGAAGTTTTTGTAAATCGACTCTTCATCATCCGATTGAGAAGAGTTGGTTTTGCCACCGTCACAGTCATGAGATAGAATGATATCAGTGTCGATTCTTTCGACCAGATGAGACATCTTATTTTTATTCTCTTCTAATTTACGAAGAAAGAAATCAATCTTTTCATATAGAGTTCCCGCAAGAAAGTCAGCTGCATCCCGGCCGTTAAAACCATCATATATTCCACAGAAGAGCCACCCATTTTCATCGGAACACACGGCTTGAACTCTATCTTCTCCTGCAGCCCCTCCAGCCATTTGAACGTCCATGGCATTTAGAAAGCTTGAGGATTCTTCCCGAGTTAGAACATTGGTTGGTTTCCACAAACTTGTTTCACTATCAGTTAACAAGCCTTCAGTTGATGCGATTTGGTCGGTAGGAGCCTTGACATTTAAGGGTGGAGCAGATACAAGATCCAGTCGGGTAAGACTAGGAGAAGATGGAATTCTTTTAAATGAAGTAGGAGAATCAAGGCTGGGTAAAATTTCATCTCCAATAAGACCATTACAGATTCTTGTGTTAGCCAGAGTGGCATTAGCGCTAAGAGCAGCACCAGATAGACAAGAAAAGGAGCTACTCCTAATGCTCAATTTGGAATTTTGAGGCTCATCGCCATTTGCATCAAATTCACTTAGTTCAAAAGTTGAACCTTTGGGGCTAGTAGCAGGGAATTGGTAGCCAAAACTGACACTAAGCTCTCTTGCAGCCATGGATAAATTCTCACAACCTTTTAAAACTAGCATATTGTTATTTTCTCCTTCGATAGCGTCTGATTTCACCAGAACCATGTAGGCCAACGCTTTACTAGAGGCACAACTTCAAATAGCATTTAGAAAAGAGCAAAACTTGTGCCTGGAGAAATCAGATTGAATTTCATAAGCTTTCTTCAAGAATCCATTCGATCTTAGAGATGTTGCAGAAACTCACAATATGAGAAAAATCAACAGACATTCTATTCTCTAACTTATCATACGTCTATAAACCTTTTTAAGAAAGTAGCTGATGGGAGTATCGAAGAGACCAAATCCAGAGATTCTATAAGAAGAAAAGATTAAGCTTCACAAACCTGTGGTTCTCTCAATAGTTGGGACCATGATTGCTGCCAGTTGAAGGGATATTCTGCCTATCAGTGATAAAAACAAAAACCAAGAATAAATCAAAAAATTATGGCTACAAAGTAATAAGAGAGATAATATGTAAATGAAACTTATAAAACCAGGGTTTTACCTCCATTATTTGCTTTCAGAGCATGGATTGGAGATCGTGGAGCTCATAAGCATAAGCATAACTTATTATTGCAATGACTTGCAGAGAATAGGAGATTGCTACATCACAAAAAAAAGATGGAATAGTCCAAATGTTTTGTGGAAAATTAAGTTTACACCAACATAAAAGCTACAATTTGGAGAAGTCAACGGCTACAAAGCAAAGGAATGCGTGCTCTTCGATATAAACACAAAAAAAAAATAATAATGATTAGTTCCTCGACCATAATAAGAACACTTGGGATGGACGATGATATTGTCCGCAAAAATGTGAAGTTAGAGCTCAAAGATAAACCTTGTGCAGTAAAATGAAATCCGCATCAATGACATCAACCAAATATCGATGCCCAAAAGAGCATTGGATACCATTTACTCTTCGTCGTTACTTCGAAACTACATAAAACAAAAATGAATGCCCTCCTCTTCACAGAGCAACAAAAATAAAATCGAGAACAAATTAAAAGGGCAGAACGATGCGCGCGAGCACAGCGAGTGAGCCGGAGAGAGAATAGGGTACGAAAAAAAATGACGTTCGGCCGAGAAAAATGGCCGGAAAACAGAGAAATAAAGAACAGGGCGAAACACAGCAGGAAAATTAAAAGTTGATCTCACCGTTACCAAATCAAAAATAGATCGGAGAAGTGAAGGAGAGGAGAGGGGCACAGCGGAGACTAAGAAGCGACGAGGAGACGGGGACAGAGATAGAGAGATAGAGAGAGAGAGAGAAGATTCGATGTCAAATGGAAGCAGGAGTGGATGGGGCGGTCGACTGGATCTGATAATCATTAGATGTGATGTGGATTTTCTGTAGAATGGATTCAATGGAACTATGTTTTGTATTATTAAATAATTTAATTTTATATTTTAATTTAAGAATTAATTTATATTTTAATCTTACAACCTAAAATATATTTTATTTCGAGCAAATGATAATTTGACACGTCCTCAGGCCAAGTGAATATTTGCCAAACGTCTTGCATTCTAATAAAATTTATCAAATATTTTATGTTTTTTTTACGCTACTTTTGACCCAATTTAATTATCTAGAACCATTTAATTTCGTGCACGTATTTAATTTCGCACTTGATTTCAAGTGACTGAGCCAATTTTGACACCCGTAATTAAAATTATGGTCCTTTAAAGTTGAAGAGAATAGGTCGATTCTCGATTCCATAAACTAAAAATCGAGAATCGACCAGGAACCGAGAGCCAGTTCTTGGTTCCTACCCATTAATAAATTTAGGAACCAATAACCGGAACCGAACAGGAACCCAATCTTTATTCCTGGTCAATTCTCGGTTCGATTTAGTTTTTGCCCTCCCTTATATACATACAAGACGTTTTTTTTTTATTATTATTATCAGCAAAATATTAAATAAATAACACGTATTTCAACTTACGAAAACTAGCTGTACTTGTTCTAGCGGCATTAAAAATTTAAATCCAAGGAGTCATTTGAAGTTTTCAACGTACACTTTGGACAACCCCAAAGAGTAAAACTTTGGTATTACATTACGTATGCATGCATGCAAGACAAACATTCAATTGATGTTATGAAGAAAGAAGTGAAGAAGAGGACAAAATGGGAAAAATGATAGGCTGACGTGGCATCCAAATTATCCATTGAAGAAAAGTTGATGAAAATGAGGGAGACTATGTGATAGGTTTTGATGGATATCGGATGGATGGATGGATGGATGTATACGTGTGGATGAACAGGCGTGGCCCTAGACCTCCCCCAAAGGTTGTCATTCCAAGGGACGACCTCATTGTTTATGCATGGGGTCACGCTTGCAATTTTAGTCATGTGATTCGAATAAATTAAAACAAATCAACGCGATAGCCACGACAATAATTATCGAAAAGTATAGATTGATCTCACCAGACCATCAGATGGTACAATCTGAGTGATCGAGATTGATCAAAAAACACTGAATTATGAGAAATAGACGACGCAAACATCACCGTTATGTGTTGAAAGAAACATTATTGAAAAGACCATACCGAAACAGACTCTCTGCAATTCTAATTACACTTCAATTTTATGTTAAAATCGCAATAATTGAAGCAATCTTTTTTACGAAGAGAGTGCTGGGAAGCTTTCTACATGGTCTTCTCGTCGTCGAAAATAATTATCACATTTTTCAATTTTCTGAAAACGTTGTCGAACGTCGGCATGACTCACCCCTCCTCTCAATTTCACCTGTCCATTTCTTATCACCATCTTCTCTTTCTTCTTCCTGGTCCGTCGTCATCGTCTAGTGCTCGTCATCAATGTCTCACTTTTCGCGGAGAAAAATAATCTTTCCGCAGCAGAAAGTAATCTTTTAAATTTGTTTAATTGAAAGACAACGTTCTGCAATGGAACGACAATACTTTTTAACAAAAAAACGTAACTATGATATTTGCTCCGTTTATTTTTTATAGTTCAGTGTTTAGTTGTTAGCAAAAATTGTTCAGTAGTTGACTTGTCATTGATTCTATATTTCTGTGGTTGCTTTCTTGATCTCCTTTACTTTTTAAATCTTCTTCAAATTTGACTTTAAATCAATTTAAAAACCGAAATAAATCTCTTTTGATACATATATATATATTGAAGATGCGAAATGATAACGATCATCTCCCATTAACATCGTTTATCCCTTCTTCAAAAGCTCAAATTTTCGATATAAATCTTGTTTTACAATTGTTGCGATTGTATATCATCCAAAATGAACTATCGCATGCATCTACGATTTCAAAGGCCTCGACGTTAAATTCGTCCGTTTATACCAACATCCTTGACATTAAATTCGACTCCTCTTCAATAAACATTGATCGAGTTTGTTAATCGAGAAACTCTAGAACGAAAGCTTTGTTCGTCGTTGCGTGGAATTGTGTGCGTGTAAAAGAGATATATTTCTCAACCTAACTATATACAAAAAAAACAAAACATTAATCTAGAATCAAAATCCTCATATTCAACTCAATCTCAGGAGCCAAAATCAATGGACCCATGAATGTGGGGAGCACTTACAGCTGCTGCATGAACCAGAGACCAGAGTCAGTCAACGCGGCCGCCGTCTTAAAAATCATCACTTTGTAACTCCGATCATCCGAAGCTGCACGCAAACAAAGTTTTCAAGTCAGATTTAGCTATCCCTCTCACGTAAATTGCATGATGAAAGAATTTAAGGAATTACGATGTTATTTTGCGGCTGCTTCCAGTAAAATCCTTGGAGCACAACCGGCACGATGTTGCAGGCCGCGAGAATATATATCATCAGCGCATGCATCCCCACCCACTCCATCACCTTCGTAGGACGTCTCCATCTGCACACATCAACCTGCATCGGGAGATCTCATCACTTACAGACTGGATTTTGACGACAACTATTATCGTAAACGATACCATAAACATAAAGAAGTTTGACAAATTAAATAAGCCGGGCTTCGGTTCGAAGAATGGTCTATCGTACCATCAAGTAGATTCCGGCAAAGAGAATCCCGGCTGCTCCGGCAGTGACGCTCATGTAACTGAACGAATAAAGAGCCTTGTTTATATGCATACCTGCAAAAGATTCGAGCCCTGTTACAACGTTTCACCCCGAAAACGACAAGCGGAATGAACTGACTCACCGAAGAAGTCCAACACAAGGCCGGAGAATACCAGACCAGAGGATGAGATCGTCCAGTAAATGATTCTATCCTTGTGATCCTGCACTCAGCATGGTTTTAATGCAAAGAGAGATGAATATAAAAGCCAGAAACCAAAAGAAATACAATCAGCTGCATAAAATGTCTATTACCTCGAAATGGATCAGGATGTGCCCAAACTGAAGACCGACCAAACAGGTAACGACTGCCATCACCGAACTACATAATGTAAGGAAAAAGGGTATATGATATTAATCAAAACAACTCCAAAATAGGAAAGAGATGAATGCGTAGGAGACGTATGCAGTTTCATTAGCTGTCTTATCCGATCCCTTTTCGTATACGGTCAGAAAATAGAACATGAGTAATGTTAAAACACCTTAGCAGCCCTTCAGGATCAAAAGGAGCTTGACACCAAGAAGGAGCATCAGGAGCTAGAGGGCCATAGTCAGGGGAATTTATACTGCAATCCTATGAAACAGCAAATCAATAAACATAACTACTAAGTTAAGGCCAACATGCAAACCCAAGAAACCAATAAATTTTAACTCAGAAGAAGGTACTTTTAGAAATTACTTTTGTCCGTCCGTATATCGGCCTTTTATACAGATGTTGAATACCCAATATCTTGCGATCAATCATTCCAACAGCATTACAACCTGGTTCAGTCTCACCTCGTACCCCACATTTCACCTTCCAAATGGATGCAAAAAATGAATCTAAATCTTGGGTGAAAAATTGTATCATGAATCTAAATCTTGAGCAAAAAGTTGCATAAAAAATGCTTACAGAAAATGTTTTCATAGAAGAGGAAGAGCTTTGAATTGGAAGCTGATACTCCCAATCAGGGACATATAAGCCATATAGGAGCGCAAGGTAAAGAGTGGTGAGGATGATAAGCACAATCCTGAGTATTTTGGTGGAGCAAGAGGTGAGATATCGAAAACATTAAAACCCAAACTAAGAGAAGACGTGGACCGGCCAAAAAACATGTAGAAACTTGGAAAAAGTCTAAATTATTTCAGAATAAATAGCATATTTCGCTCGAAAGTATGAATTGCATCTGCCTGGTTTAGAAACATGTTCATCAAAATCATAAATCAGAAACATCAGCACATGAAGCCATAATATTTAACAGGAAAAGGAATAATAGTTGGTTAACCTTACCATTGAAATTGGTATTGAATCAGCAGAGACAATCTTGATTTTACACCATGATCACGCCTAAGCCAAATTTCACACAGCGCTCCGAGTAAATATGCTATTGCAATTCTCTGCAGGGAAGGGGGAGGGAAATGAAGGGTAGAGAAGAAAAAAGGAAAATACATGAAGATCATTTAAAGTAAAATGGTTCATTTTTACCAACATAGTTATATATAACATTGGCAGCTAGTCAATTCAAACCCAAATCTCATCGGACAAGTTTAAGACTGACAAATCCAGGCGTTTCTGTGGTTCTTTAGACCGAATAACTGCAGTAATACTTAGCTAGTGTGATTGTAGGTCAAACAAGCATATTAAAAATACCTGTAGGATACCCATCCATCTAATCTGTTGAATGTCCACCCCATAAGTTAGATCATTGAGACCATGGAGGAAGCCTCCTGGATAGCAGAAGTAACAAACTATTAGTACGAACCTCATCAAGAATACACTGACAGAGAAAACATGAGGCCCTCACAATTCTACATATCTCATATTGGTATAGATAAAGCATAATACCTTGAAGAAGAAGGCCTAATAATAGAAGCTTCAGTGCTCTCAAAATTGCCTTTTGAGTGGCAATAATTCTGCCGGGCAATTTCTACAGGAAAAGAAACAAATTCACCCCTTAGGTTCAGGACATAGTAGTAACACTGAGCCATGAAGAAAAGATGATATGAAAGCTGCTTTAAAGATCCTATTCTTCATTCTAGAAGCAATTCTTCTACTCTTATGCACGATGAAGTAAAGTTATCTGTAACATGTTTCGACTACATCTAGCATATAGAGGGAAGAGACAAGTAATAAATAATTCAAGGGATACCTTATAAGTCAGTGCGAGCGAAACACCAACGATAAATAGGAAAAATGGCATCACATAATCTGCAAGAGTTATACCATCCCATGGAGAATGATTTATTGCAGGCATTACTCCACCAGCATAGTCAACCAGTATCATTAGCTGCATGAAGAGGGGTAAGGGAGAGGATAAAATACTTCAGCACATATCCATATTTTTCTATCACTAAGAGTTAAAGATGCCTAAATTTAGACATAAAAGAAGGCCATGAAGCTGTCTAGGTGCACTTCATGAGAAATCAGGAGAAATTAATTTGCTTTACAGGTAAAAATACACTCATATCTTTGCAAGAATTATGAATACTGAACATAGCAAACAAGAGCTACATAGTTAGAGCAGTCAGATTTTGAGAGGCTACTCATTATACATTTTTACAAATAAATTGGCAAATAAATCAAGGTATGAAACATATGTACATAATACAATAAATTATCCTATCTACTGAAAGGGTCAATTATGTTAGCCAAATCTCTGGGCTTCCGTCCCTAAGGGACTAAGGAAGCAAATCAAAAAGAAAAATTACCTTGTCATATTAAGACATTGGAATGGAGTACACCAATGCATTTTATTGATGTTAGATTGGTGCAAAATATGCACCATGCGTTAGTTATTATAACAAACAACCTCAAGAAAACTGATAGACTTCCAATTCCAATATTCCTATGCTAGAAGATCTAAAAATAGTGGTGAAGGTGTATCCGGGGAAAAGAATACAGAAGGTGGGTTAGCAAGTGGGGAGGAGGAGTTTGTTGAGGTTACATGGCAGGGGGAATCTAAGGAAATAAAAGGGGAGAGGGAAGTAGAGAGAGACAGGCTATTGCTGGTGGGTAATTTTGGGGGAGAGTCGAGATTCCCAGAGAGAGACAGGCTTTTACTCTTGGTTTGCCCAGTGAATGCTACTCTTCCTTCTTCTCTATCTGTTGCTATGATTATTTGGTTTTGTTCTAACAAAAACTTAATTTCTCTTTTAGCTAATAGAGAAAAATATTGAAATTCATCCTAGTTTTGTTTAAAAGTAAATTTACCAGTTCTTCTTTGTCAATACTAGTCTTGTAATCTCCCCGCCATTAATGTCTTTGACAGAAAATCAGAACCTATGACACACAACATTCCACAATTCCACCATGGCTTCCACTCCACACAATGTGAATGTGAAAATGCCAAAAAAGGAGCCTTGGTTCAGTTCTTGGGAAGATAGGTGGATTTGGGATGTTCCATTGTACACCTAATTTCCATGCATTTATCAAACTTCACAAGATAGAAATTACTCTATTGCACCACTCTTTAACATGGAACAAACATACACCAATTCTTGGGATCGGAAAACCTGAAGAGAGATGAAAATCTCATAATTAGGCAAGCTCTCTAATATTCAAGTGGTCATCTCACCAAGAATGAACGTTGCTAACATCCGAGGATGGGTACAAGATCCTTCGAAAAATTTCTCCTCAAAATTCTTCTTTTCACATCTCGCATCTACATCTTTCATGTAATCTCCCTATGCAATCACATATGGAAAAAACAGTCTCATCTAAGATTCAAGTGTTCGTTTAAATTCTTATAAAAGGCAAGTTGTCCATGAGCAATTAAATCCAAAGGAGAAATCCCTCTATGGCCCTTTCTCTACATTGTTGTTCCATGGTCCTGGAAGGAAAATAACACTCATATCCATTGTAACCTCATTAGAGGTATGTCTGCGTTTTTTCTCTTTCTTCAACCACAATACACGGGTGCACCCAGATTTTTAAAGTTTTCTCAATTAGATTCCCAATAGGGAAGAAGACTTGAGAAGTAAAAGTTAATCTAGAGATTCAGACAACAATAATTTTAGTAATCACAGATGAACTCATATTCTTAAACAAGAGTTATTTAGTTAGTTTGATTCTCTCCAATTGAAGGAATATTATCCTAAACTAAGTATAAAACTTTGCTCTTTTTCGAGAAGAGTTATTCCCCTCTATTCTCGTGAACTCATATTCTTGATACAAAAGTTTCTGTTTTTGTTTTAAGCTCCATAGCATGCAAAAATCCAAAAACATCAAGAAAAGCACACCCGGGGCAGCCTCGTTGTGATCTTGCCAGAGGCAGAAACTGTCATATGGTGATTTTTGTATTCTTTGTTTGTTGCGTAATAATAATCACATGGCAAGAACATAATGGGGAGTTTCATTGACGTTGATTCATGCAATAATTTCTCCTTGCTAGCCAAGAAAAAAGCCTCTCTATAATGACTATCCATTTGAGTCACTATGTTGCAAGATTTTCTGGGAACCAGATGAAGGTTTCTGTGAATTTCTTCAGGGAAAACATAGAAATTGAAGTTGGCAGAAGTGCTCTGTAACTTGGAGCCACAGCTAGCCATCCACCACACAATTATGAATTTAAAACTTCAATTATTGTACAACAAAGCTAGTTCTATCTGTTTTTACGTTCACAAAAATCACACTGCAAATCCATTTTTGGTAATGGTAATACATAAATATATAATTGATGAAGGGAAATACTTTTTGCTAATTAAAGCATATTTATTCCAAATTGTCAGCCATGGGAGGACGAGAACGCATCGCCATTCGTTGTCGAAAAAAATTGTCGCAATTGAAAAGGTCAAACAGCAAACGTTAAAGTTAATTGACGCAGATGCAAAGACTGGGTTTTGCTTGTTCTTTACGAAATTGACAGTTCTTCCTACCAGTACAGAAAACAACCTTGACTACAACGATGTCAAGATAAAAAGAACAACCTCTCGGAGGAAAGTTTAAACCATTTTTCTAAACGAAATAGGCGGCGAAAGTAGACAAGAGATCTGAAAGTAGAGTTTCTACCGAAATATAAAAGAGAGAGAGAGAGAGAGATACCCCAACGGTGAGTCCCCGAAAAACGTCGAGCGAAGCAAGACGCTGCCGTTGCGGTGTTTGCCTATGCTTGATAGAGCCTGCAGCGCCGCCGGCGGGGTTGGCAATGACATTGGTCGTCACTTGTACAGGAATAGGAGTCATAGGATCGGAAACCCGCTGAGCCATCTCAACGTCTTCATCGTTTCCTCCACGCATATTCCTTTTCACATTCGAATCGATCTGAAAACCAGACTCACAATCGTCGCATCCTTTAATAGGCTCGTACATTCCCATTCCTCCACGGGCCGCCATTGTAGAAACCAAAGAGCTTCTTCCACCCTTTTCCCCCCTAAAGGCGAGGCGTTGATGGCAAGGCAAAAACGGAACCTCTCCAGATCTTCAATGGCTCCAGGGTTCCTCCAAAGTCCAAACAGTCACCTTTTTCTTACGCTAGTTCTCCCCCCAGCTCCATAGCCTCCCCCCTATTGTTGGTACAGCTTGACTGCGTATTTGTAGCAGACTAAAGCAGATCTGAAACAGAACATAATGGCCCTCCGTTAGCGCGTTCATTCAATGTCGGTATGCTTTTGCAACAAATGAGAAAAAAAAATATCTGATTTGACGTCTACACAACTATCCATGATCCACCCACATTTCCTACGCATCTGATCCCCGCATTTCACGATAGCTTTCAAGAAATCTAAACGATTCGATCGTCCTTTTTTTCAGCCAATCACACGCTCTCCTATAAATATTTGGACGATCTTTACACTAATTTTACAATTTGACATGAAAGTTCACACGTTATTTGTTTATTAATTAATGTAATTTTGCAATTCTTTTTTAGCTAAACATGAATTTAATTGGACTAAAACATGTATGGGAGGAGTTATTAGATGAAGGTGACATCTATGCAACAACCCACTAATGCATGTGAGATGGTGCAAGCAATGAGAAAGCAAAATAGTTTATGATTTGAAATAAAGGAGGCCCCCCATTTCTTTATCTTCTTCTTCTCGATTATGGGGAGCGTACGGGAATTGGATGGATGGAAAACCTCGACTTTATCGAGATTGAATGAGTGAGGGAAAAAACACCATCGTTTTGGGTCAAAATATCACGCTAATTCGATACATCAGAACAGAGAAACAGAAAACCAGTAATTACTTGAAGAACAACACAAATTTAAACGTAAAAAATAAATTAGAAAAACGATAAACATATGACAATCATTCTAAACCCTCGTCGTTTTCTTCGTACGTCATGTTTGTTTTGGATTCAAACTCGGATTCCACCACTTAGTTATTCGTTTCTTTTTTCCACCAAAATGCTTGTCAACAACAATAAAAACGGAGGAATGCAAAAAGCAGGCCGGCCTTAACTTAAATCAATTAAAACTATGTTTAAATATCAAAATAAACACGTGTTATAAGTTGACCTTACGAATGCTGACTGACGTGATATTTACGTGACAACCGAAAGCTAGAGAAGTTTTGCGAATCTACTAAGAATTTGTAGGTGGGGATGCAAGTTGTAATTCTATATATATTCTAGGATCATGGGTAGAGAGACCGAAAGGCTCCACTAGATAGAATCGATAAAGTGCTTATTATATGCATAAAGAGACCCATAAAATTAAGAGATAAGTCAGCCATCAAAAGTAGCTGTGTTGGATAAGCACTCAAAACATTCTTTTGTGAATTAATTATCCTCTCTAATTCACATTCTAATATACTTTTTATAGGCCTACATGGGAGTCGTGCGAGGTCAACTTCTTTATTGTATTGCTCGACTGACCTCCTCATCCTCGACCACATGTGTCGCATCTGAGGGAGGCGTAATTGGCTTATTCGGTGGCTCCTTGTTCTATATTATTGCATGATTTCTCAATAAATTTTGAGGTCGGGTAGCTATGAAGCCATCTTTGTACACAAATATGCAACCTTCCAACATTAGACTAACCCAATTTTGAGTTCATCTATCAACACAATCCGACACTATCTGAGAGAAGATTGATAACGTTCGAGATCAGATTAAAAATCACTGGAGATGTTAGAAATCAAGTTAAAACAACTGATTAAATAAAAAATGGAACATACACATTGAATTTAAAGAAGACCACATGGTTTAAACTATTGATAATTGAAAAGTTGAAATTCAATTTGTCAAAAAAATATAATTTAAAGTCTAATTTGTAACTGCTGTCTCACGTTAAGATCTAAATTACATTTTTACTCTAACAAATAAGACTGTGATAAATCAATATATAACTTTCCCTAACCTTGTGAAAACATAGTACACTTATATTATAAACTTGAACTATGTTCTATCATAAACTTCAAATTTATGAGATATTATAAACTAAAACCTGAAAAATGCCCACACATGTATGCTAGTGATGATATCATTGAATACCGAATAAATTTAAGATTAGCAAAATTGACGAAAAACACTAGTCTTCAATGAACAATAATATTTTCCACTTGATGTTTTATTTTGATTCTCAGAAGGCAATCCTGGATGTTTTATTTGGTTCATTTTCCGTAGAGATTAAAGCCGTAAACATCAAGCTTTAAGAGTAGCCCCAAGTTTTACTACCTCCTCTAGCGACTTCATGATCTGGTCTTCGGTCATACCCTCCAAATGGACACCCCTCTCAACACCCATGTCTGCAAAAAAAATATATAAATAATACTCGATATAATTGAGGAATCTCATGAATGCAGTATGTGAAAGAAATATGATAATAGATTCGCCGCAGCATATGTCAGCTTCTAGAAATGGACCTAGATGATTGGAACATGAGCATCATTATATGTTGTGAATTAAACTCTAATTCAAAATGTGCGAAAAGCCAAATGAAAAGTGAAGAGCAGAAAATAATAGATGACACACCCGAGAGTGGTTCACTTTCAAATGAAACAACATCAACTTAGACACTATATTTTCACCATAATTAAGGAGAAAGTTTGTAGAGTTTACTCATGCACTAAAGTCTCTCTCACTCAACGACCCTCAAAAATGCCTTTTAACAATACAATCACGGTAACACGCCTAAGTAATAATAATTCTCACGGTCGAACTGTGAGTCGCTCTCTGTCAGAAATAATTTGTCTCTGCACAACTCAACGTGACATATATCTCTTATTTCGAGACATGAAGTTCATGCCCACAACAATCTAGGAGAATCATCTTCCATGTTGGTGGATTCAACGAATAACAACATAGTTAATCTGGAGCAATACCTTTGGATTACAAAATATTATTAAGGGTCAGTATCTTCCCCATCCGTTAAAAAAAACTGATGTGGAAGAAAGCTATATGAATATTTTACTTTCATTGATTATAAATTTACTAGATTCCTACACAAAGATATTATATTCTCCTCCCACAACTAATGTGAACACATTTCCCCCTAATGTGCTTCATTCTCCAAATATCTCATGTTACTTTTTAAAAGCCTGTTGTGATTTCTGCCGACCTAGAATAAGACTCTACCTGACCAAATTTTAAAAAGAAAGTGACGTGGTAAAAAAAAAGAGACGTCTAATAAATTTGATGAATCTTTATAGCACACATGACAATGTTATTGAATTTCATAGAAGGCAAAATGTGACAGGTAAAATAAAGTAATGAACCCAAAATCACAAACAGTGTAATAATATTTCGGAGGTTGAGATGGAAGAATTATATGGTCACATAAATTGGTGACAGGACCCTATATGCAGATAAAGAGCGTTAACAACACTGAGGTGCTCTCAACATAAAGAGAGAACCATTTAACTGTTAGCCAAGTGAAAAAATAAAAGGAAACTTTCAGCAAAAGAAATGAAAGGAAGAAAATTGCTGTAGCAGGCATATGAAAATGGCTAAAATACAGAAGGTGGGCAAGAACAAGCGAAGTTAATACCATATCTAGCCCATAATTGGGGTGATGTCCCGCTGCATTCGCGTATCAAGATTGGTAATTTGGGGTTCAGAGACTTTAGATCCTTGTAATTCTTTTCCACGAATGCCCTGTCAAAATTCAAACCGCGTGTAAATGAATATGAAATACTTCTGTTCATGAAGTCGAGAATAGACCATTTGAAAAAATTATAGAGGGATTTAAATTCAATGAATATACCTCCTACATCCTCGATTAAGTTCAAGATAGATATAAAAATGATAGGAAAAAGAAATCATCGCTAAAAGAACAGAAATTCTAGCTGAAATAAGAATAAGCAAAATCCAAAATCGTAATGTAATCAGGATACAAACCCTAGGCAGGGAATCTGCGAAAATGCATCAGAAAAAGGCGAAGAAGACGTTACCTGGTGGCAGAGCTGGAAGGAGAAGTCTGGCAAAGCAGGATACGAAGCTCCTTCAGATTTCGAGTTAGGTTTCCCCTCCATGCCATTCTCTCTCTCTCTCTCTCGCTCTCCTGTGCGCGTTTATGTACTGTTCTATCCTTCTTTGTAAAATTTTCTATCTTTCCTATTAAACTTAAATATTAAAAACATATAGAAATTTATTTGGAGAGAAATTAACACCACAAACCCTATACTATGATATCATCAACACTGCAAATTATGGTTTGCTCAACCCTATAGTTTGAAGAATTTTTGCAAACAACTAAAACTTCAAAACATGATAAATGAATGACGCAAATCTTCCCGTCACGTTTTCCATCTAAAATTGTAAAGACAAATGCCACAACCACTCTAACGTTAAAGTTCATCCAAATCCATTCTAAAATTTTTCCTTCACTGCCAATTTTTTTCGACAGCGTCGACCTCCAAAGTCGATATTAAACTCTTAGTTCTCAAAAAAAAAAATGAATTTCACTGTTAAATTCTACATTGCAATTGAAAAAAAAAATCGAACATTCAAGAATTGCGAAGTTTACCACGATGAAGGGCGTTCGTCGGTGACCTCCACCCTCCTCTGTGATATCGGCCCGCTGGAGAGAAAACAGAGTTTATTTAGATTGCCAGAGGTATGTCCGTCTTAAGCGAGAGACGTTCGTTTTGAATTGAGGGACGCCCGTTTTAAGTTAAAACGACGTCGTCTTTGTCCGTTTTAAGCTAGGGACGTCCGTTGTTAGCTGAGAGACGTCCATTTTAAACTGGAAACGACGTCATCTTTGTTAGTTTTAAGAGAGGGACGTTCCTCAAAATATTACAGATGTCCTTCGCTTAAAACAGACAAAGACGACGTTGTTTTAGCTTAAAACAGACGTCCTTTAGTTCAAAACGAACGTCTCTCGCTTAAGATAGATGTCTTCACTCAAAACGAACATTTCTAGCTTAAGACAGACGTCCCTCGATTATTTACGTCATTCATCGTCGGTTGTATCAACCCCTCGTCGTTGCGGGACATCCGTTCTTGGTGTCCTAGACGTCTGTTCGACTGTCCTTGACATTAATGAAAATGCAGCGTTAACGTCAACGGATTTTGACTAAAAACGTAGTTGTGAGGTCGGCGCGTAATTCTTTTTTCATAGTTTAGAGTTTTAATTGTTTGCAAATTTTCTATAGGATTTACAGCGTTGATGACGCCAAACTATAGAGTTTGTGGTGTTAATTTCCGTTATTTTTAATATAAATTTTAGTTTTCCTTATTTTCATCTTTAATAAATTTATTATAATTTTGAATTTTTATTTAATAAATTTAGCAACAAGTGTCAATAAAATACTTCGACCTTGAGTTTTACTAGGGTACTCGCAAATTTGCATCTTAAGTTATGCACTACCAAGAGAGACTTACGGGCTCAAGGGCAAGAGAATGAACCATGATTTGTGAGTGGCGAGCTTAATCGTAGTCAAACTCAATCCGACTCGTTAAATTTAACTAAATCGACTCAACTCATTAAGCTGAACAAGCTAAACGAGCAATATGACTGGCTTTTGTAAGTTTGTGTAACGTCCTTAGTTCTCATAGTATAATATTGTCTACTTTATGTCAAAACTCACATGATTTTGTTTTTGGAGTTAGTCCAAAACGCGTTGTACTAGGTAAGAAAAATACCCCTATTTATAAACCATGCATTTTCCATTCTCTCAAATAATGTGAGATTGTACATCACAATTGATATAAGTCAGACTCACACGTGAGTCATCATTGCCTGCACAAGGCTCCCACAACTCGTTTTATGAGTCTATGTAGAGGTCTTCGAATTGAAACCGAACAATGTGGAAGTTTACGCCTACAAAAGTTACCATTCGATTGAATATAATAAACTAGGTTAACCTCGTTTGTTTGGGCTGCTCTTGCAACTGTCGACTAGCTTCCTCTCAAGTAGCTGGAAATTGCAGTTTCCACGTTGATGTTCTTGAAACTAATATCATCTTCATCTTCATGGAAACTGATGAGGATTGACAGACAGTATCATTTCTTCTACCCAGAACTCACTGAACAGAAATCATGATGAGGTTTGGTCCCAGAAACATCCTTAAAAATGCTCAATTCGACAACAGTGTACACCCTTTTGCCTTCAGCTTAGACTCCAAATTGAAAAATTTCAACCCACATCGCACCAAGTCAGCGGTTTTCTTCTTCATGTGTTCGATCAGAAATTCGTCGCATACAATCATGTTGGCTTCGGTCAGAAGTTTCCGCTGCCTCAAAAATGAAAAAACTTTCCTTCCTTCCTCTATCGTCCCATACCTGCACATCCCAGATATTACAGCCGAGAATATGACATCGTCCGGAGGACATCCCTCTTCAATCATCTCATTCACAGCCTCAATAACTTTATCCGCACTACCCAATTTGCAAATGTGGATAATAGTGAGCGCATGTTTAAATGCCATGGGCCCACTCCCATCGTTGGCCAAGCAATCTCGAATGAGCAGCATAACTGCATCGATTTCGCCAACTTTGCTCAATGCTTTAGCCAGAGCATAGTAGGCATCAACAGATGGAATTGAAGACATCTCTATGATCTTATTATGACAATCACAAGCCTTTTCGATATCCCCAATCTCAACAAAACATAAAAGCAAGATAGAATACAAAGATGCGTTGAGGTTGAGTTCAAGTTCTGACCCTTTAATTTCTTGGAAAAGGGCGAGGGCTTTCTTTGCTTTGCCGTTCTTGAGAAGAGCTTCCATTATGATAACGTAAATTGGAATGCTCGAATAGCCTTTCGTTTTCATATCTTCAAACACTTCTAAAGCGGTAATTGTCCCGTCCTTCTCGACCAAAATGGAAAAGAACATTGCAAGATCATCCATAACAGAAAAACCCAATTTCTTCATCTGTGATAAAAGTTTGCAGAAGTCCTCCATTCTATGCTCCTCTGCATAAGCCATCAATATTGGGTTTAAAGTGGAGAAATCAGGCTTGAGGTCTTCTTGAACTGTGATTTGGAAAAGCTTGTACGCCTTATCAACTTGCTTGGCAGAGCACATACCTTTGATTAGAGAATTGTATATCCCTAAATCGGCCCTATATCCTGAATCCACCAAATCTTTCAACAAGTCACAAGCCAGACCAAGCTTCTTATCTCCAACAAAAGCCTCAATCAACAATCTATAAATTACTCTATCTATCAAAATGCCCTTCTCCTTCATCTCCTTAAATAATTCATAACCTTTCTCAGCCTTCCCCTCTCTGCACAAGCCAGTAATCATCGTAGCATAAGCCATAACATCAGGCTTCACTCTATCAGTCCGCATTTCCTCCCATACTCTCAAGCACCCATTCAAGTTACCCTCTGAAACCAAAACCCTTATCATTGCTGTGTAAGCAAAAACATCTGGCTTACACAAATTTTTTCTCATCCGTCCCAAGATCTCTAGCATTTCCTCTGTCCGTCCTGCTTTACACAATCCTTTAATCAAAATCATAAAAGTAGTGCTTTCTTCCACCAAGCCATCATCTTTAAAGTCCCCATAAACAGAAATGGCCAAATCTAAATGATTAGTTTTCACTAATGCATCCATAATCCTGTTATACAAAAACAATCTCGGTTTAATGCCAAATTTCTTCATTTTCTCGTAAACATAGTAAACTCTAAGTCCCCTATTGGCATCAGAGTGCATCCTGATTAAAATCTCAAACTGTTTTTCACTTGGTTGCTTTCCTTGGGCATTCATGAGCTCCGGGACCTGATCGGCAGCATGAAAACGATGATGGCGGTTCAAACAATAAGCCAGAGCATTATAGGAGGCGAAATCATGATGAAAACCCTTTTGCTTACCTGCCCAGTGAAAGAACTTGGAGGCAATAATGGGGTTTGAGTCACCAAGGTGAATAGCCTTGAGTACCTCGGATACGAGTTTGGGGGTCACTCGACGGAGCTTGTTGAGCTCCAAGATGACAGGCGGGCCCCACTTATCCTGATTCTTGCGGAAGGCATCGAGAATGAATCGGGCAATGGGGGAGAGGCGTAGGGAGCGAGAGAGAGCATTCTCCGACGAGGGTTTTGATGATGATGGTGTTGAGGAGTTTGATGGTTGAGATGAGAGGAAAAAAGGGTCCCAATTCTGCAGATTGAATGGACGGGGGTGTCGGGATATTGGTTTCCTGTGGGGTTCGAGCGGAGGCCGGGATTGGCGACTCGAGAAGAGGCCACCGTAGACGGTGGGACGATGCTGTGTGGGGTTGCGATGGCGATGGCCGTAGAAGAAGTTGAACTTACGGATTGATTTGGAAGGGTTAGGAGATGGCGACTGTGGGGGCATTCTATTCTGCTATATCCCCATCGATTTCAACCGCGGGTTCTGCTATTGATGATTGACCTTGATTTTGTTTTTGCAAAATTTCTGAAATTATCAACTACTACAGTCATCTCCAACCAATTTCACCGACGATAACTCTTTCCTGTCGTGAAGCATATGAACTGCATCTCTTTCTCCCTCCCTTCTTTGTTTCAGATGTAGTTTTTTCGAATCAATCTTTGGAAGGGTAATTTCAGCCACCGGAGAAAATATCATCGACCTGGATATTGCTGATTACTGACCTGAACTTTCAGCTAAGCTTTGAGGGAGAGACATTATAGCAGGCTTCAGCGGCGGGGTTGCTTGAGACAACGGCAGCGAGCAAGAGAGTGGCGCGAGCGGCCAACGGGATTGAGGGAAGAGATTTCAGAAATAAGAACGTAGTGACCGACCGCCACAGGTCGATTCGAAATTTCCCATTTCCAATTTGTCCACTTTGCAAATGACTTGAATGCCCCTCCTCACATGCCCTCATAATTTAAAACCTTCGTTTTTCTACGGGTTTTATTAAAATTAACAAAAAAAAATTACTAAATTAAATTAGAAGGCAAGTGATAAAACAAATATTAAATAATTTTTGATAATAAATTAAACACTGAATTATGATAAATAAACGAGGTAAATATTATTATCACATTTTTTTAAAAAACTTTAAAATTTTTTTCATAGTAGATAAGTCGTCTTTTCGCAACAGATCTGTACATAAAGTAGTTATAATTAAGAACTTACTTTCAATAGCGAAAGGTTAGTATCTGTAGAAAAATGTGTCATCTACTGTAAAAAGTAAATACTTATAATAAATTGAAAACATACCAATTAAAATATTAGTAATACTTGAGGTTGATGATGTGCTTCAAGTTGGGGTCATGTTTCACCTTCTAGTTATGTTTTGCACTAAAATTGAACATGAACGAACTTAGTTGCAGTTTAATTACGGGTACAAGCCAATTAAGATTCTAGTTGATGTTGAGACTATGAGGGAGTTGTTTTACACTTGAAAGTCAATTTTGTAAGTCTGTTAGAATTCATTTGAGGAGATAGTGAATGTTAGGTTTAGAATTTGGAGTTCGTTCGAAAATTGCTCTGACTGATGTGTTCTATCAAGAGCAGAATGAAGTTATATACTAAAATTACGAAATTTCAATCGTCGTACATATTTTCTTCAGTGGAAGATGCGTTTTCAGTGAAGAAACTAAGATTATGCAGCGAAAGACAAGTATCTGCTACAGAAATTACTATTTTTCGTAGTGGATACTTGTCTTCCACTGCAGAAAGTGAATCATTGATGATAACTATTTTATTTACCGGTTTACTACTAAAAGAGAACCTATCAACTACAAAAAAAAAAAAAAAATTTGACAATAATGTTTGACTTGTTAATTTCTTATAGTTCCATATTTTATCTCATAGCAAAAATTATTTAATGTCTATCTCATCACTAATTCAGTGCTTTTTTTTTTATAATTACCCTTAAAATTATCATATTTCTAGTCTTTTAAAATAATAATGTTCTTAATTTTTACAAATAAAATCAGCAAAAATATCTAGTAACAATTTTTATCCAAGCTATTAATTCATTAAATTAAAATAACATACTTTTATCTTTGGTATCACCTTTCATGCTTAATTTGATCATTATAGTTAAAGCGACAATTTTAAATTTACCTTTTAATTTTATATTTTATTTTTAGATTTCTAAAATATTTTGCTCATTCATTAATATAATAATTAAAATAAATTATAAATAATTTTTATTATACTAATTAATAAATATAAAATTAAATGTTAAACCTAATTCAAGCAACCTAAGTAGCATTACATTCCAGTCTAGCACTCAGCTTGTGATCCAAGTTTTTAGCATTTAAACCCATTCTCTTCCAACAAAACTTCACCGTTAAGCTTCAGATACAGTGGATAGTTTAGTATCTACAGCAATAAATGAAATTTCATACCAGTAACGGATCTCTTGTGGGCGATCGACGGCAATGTATCGTCAATGAAAAGGCTTTTACACTCGTAACAGAACGGTTTGACCGCAGCCGGGGTCACTTCTAGTAGCAAAATCAGAGACTTGGGGGCTTCTGCTCTACCACACTCAGTCCAGCTTCACGTTTGAATAGAGGAGAGTGTCCTTGGTGAGTGGCATGCTCATAAGAAAGTAAACCTGCAGGAAGAGAGAACATTGTTGATACCCACCAGCTCATTTGAAGACATGATATTCTTCCGTTTAAAACTATAACTTCTCCACTCCTCAGTCCTTCTAGTACAATATTATCCATTTTGAGCTAAAGCCTATATAATTTTATCCTTAGAATTAGCTTAAAATGTATTATACTAAGTAGGAAAGAGAACTCTACTTATAAATCATATATTTTCCACTCTCCCAAATAATGTGGGATTGTATACCCCTACTAGTATGGGTCAGACCAACACTTGGGTCATTATTGCCTTTATAGAACGGGTTGTCACAAAAATATTGGTCAATATTGTCATAACGTAGATCAACTAAATTTTGTATACTAGTGTTGAATGCAAGGCTGTTTACTTACCTATGTAAACAACATTCAACTTTAGGCCCATTTTGTGCTAGTAATTAATGAGAAAAGAGAAGGTGATGAAGAGGTAATAATCAGGCTCTTAATATTACCGCTATTAGAGTTGTGATGAACAGAATAATTCCTGTAACCCAAGCAATAGTTCGTCTGACCAATATCACTTCTGCAATAGATGAATCTTTTGAGCTTTCAGATTCCACCAACCAACGTGGACTTGGCCGAGGATTGAATACCGCATTCAGCGTTCTGTCCAAATCTGGCTGTGATGTTCCCGAAAAGATAAGAACACCAACGATTTCACCTGGTAAAAGTAAAGCAAGGTTCCCCTAAAATTTATCAAATTTCGCAAATAATTGTCCCAAATTTACTAGAAACGAAATAAATCGACACATTACTTTCACGTTCTCCAAAATGATAACATTGAAAACGAAAATAGTTTACCTTTGTATGCTTCTTGCAGTAAATTAAACATCTTTGATAATGTAGCAAAGAAGAGCGTTGCTCCTTGTTGAGTAATTTCTTCAGATCCATATTTTTCTTGTAAATCCTGATAATTCAGGGGCACATAAAAGTTCAGAGCAGACATTTCATGATCTCCCATCCCCTGACCCAACAGACTGGTGCTTGCTAGCAAGCATCAAGCAGATATTAGGAGGAATTGACATAAAAGTTCTTGTATTGTAGAATAATCTCACGGGTCATCGGGATGGCAGCGGGGTGCACAATACACACTTATTTACACATCGCCAAACTATTCTCAGCCAGCATGATATTGAAGAAACCATTATGTTCTTTCTAAATACCCGATCCCAAAAATTGGCAAACCATGTTCCAAAGTGCATAAAAGATTCTTCTTATTGTGTGGGGGCATCCCCTGATGCTTTTGAAAGCCATTACAAACTTATATACAACTTCATTTATAGACTTAACGGCTTTTCCTTAACGAAGGCTACAAACTTCTATGGCTCGCTGTGTTCATCTAAAACGAAGAGCTGCTATTATAGACAGTCAATATTATTACTGACATACACAGTAACAAAGCAAGTTGCATCATTTAACTTTGCAAGAGGAGAGAAAATAGTCACCTTCAGACCATCAAAATAGCCAGTAATTAACTCAGCAGGGACTTGCACACTCTTGGACAAATCTTCATGAATGTTTATTGCCCTTCTCAAATTATATGCGAGACGCAAAATACTAGACATAAACTCTCTGACTGCGTTCTGCAAAGAAATCGACAACATCTACGAATGAGCACTAAATTCTTGCTTCGAAGGAATGTAAAATAATAATTCTCTCCGAGCAATAAAAAATGATAGCTATCAACTTAAGAGCGTGAAGTTAAATAATTATAAAAAAGAGACCTCTGCAATATGAAGATTGAGATTAACACCATTTGCCAAAGGAATAATCAACTCTCCATTTACGGGTTTTGCAACATCAGCAATATAAGATCCACCCATCCATGATGCCTGAATAGAAACATTGTTAGAAAAAGGGCCAAATATAGTAAAATTAAATCCGGTGAATCATTTCTTACAAACTCGCTAATATCATTATCAGCATAATCTGCCAAAGGCTCATCCAGAAACACAATTGCGACTTTATCTTCATCTGCAATCAACACAAAAATATAAATTAATTCTTAAATTCATAATAATCCTCACAAAAAGTAAATTTTGCTGGTTTAACATGGATGCAAGACATGAAGAACCTGAAAGTTGAACATCAGCTTTCTCTGAACTACGTTTAACTTTACGACGAAGTGCACCACTGAGCATGGCATTATCTTGGTTGAAAAAGAGTTTAGGATCTACAGGCATACAATTTTATCAATAGAATGAATAAAGTTGGCAAATTAACAACAAGAGAAAACTATTTCAAGTGCAGTTACCATCAATTCCACCAATTTCAAGGGTGAAAACATTGTGAGGTCTGTCAAATGGATTAGGCGTCAGAACCCCATTTAACTGCACAAGCATATACTAATATTACAGACATAAACCTTAACAATGTAATATCAGGAAAAGACAAGAAAAAGATTCAATATTATTCATCACTTATTCAACAACCTGAGTTGAGCTAGCAGCAGAAAGTGTAGAAGGTGGTGCAAACCCAAGCAAGATGGATATAGCGGCAGAAACTTCTGGAAGCAACAATGAACTAGTCTGCCATGTAAATGGTAGCACACAGTATGAGAAGACAGAAGGAATGTTATTTTTTTGCATCTCAATACAAAAGAATTTCTACATCTTCACCAGAAATTGATTATAGATGCCAAAAGTTGTTTTAGAACTAAACCAAAAACTTAAATGTAATTCAAGTTTTTTTAAGAAGCGAAGCTCAAGATAATCGTTCAAATTGAAAGACATCAAACTGCCAGTCAAAAAGTTCTCCATACAATGTATGTGACGTTCAAAGCAACCGATTGTAAGTTACACAAGACGAGTAAAAGAAATTACATAGCATCATCGAAATAATTCGCATTCTTAGCTCCAAGCGGTTCAAATTTACAAATACCCCATTCCAACACATACTTTTCTTTTTATCGTCAAACAGAGAGCGAATACAGTAGAAAATTTATCAACGACGTCCCAAAATTCATCTCCGATAAACCAAACAAATGACAGACCGTAGAAACGGATTATATATATGAAATTACCTCAACTACATCCTCAGATGACGCCGGTCGAATATATCGATTACCAGCGCTATCGATGAAAAAGACCGTACGATCACCATCAGCCTATTCAATCGAACGAAATCATATACGAGAATTATCAGATCCACGACCAAATTCAGGAAAGCTCAAACGATTCACGTTTATATGAAGTAAGAGAAAGTATGAACCTTAGCTCGCGCAAAGAAAACCAACGAGGTGATAATCAGATGGGAAATGCGAAAATCCATTCTCAGATACCGAAGACAGAATGGAGAACTGGGAGAGGGCTTGATCGGTGGCTGTTGGAAAGCGAGAAGGCGAAATGCCTTCACTTTTCTCCAGAGAATAAACGACGTCGTCTATGTAAGTAAGAATGTTGATGCTCACACAATTATTTATTCGTTGCCCCTCTATTTATATCAAAGGGTAATTAACAAAAAAAACCTAAATTATAAAATTATTTTTGCTAATAAATAAAATATTGAATTATAAAAAATGAACGAGGCAAAAATCGTTGTCACATTTTCTGTTAAAAATTTAACTTTTTATTCACAACGGATAAATAGTCTTTCCACAACAGATCAGTACATGAAATAGTATTTTTCGTAGCAAAAAATAGTTTTGTTGTCATTAATAGTTTTTCTTAATATATAATTGTTAATATCAAAGGGTGTAGTCTAGTTTTTGACAGTTTCCATCAAAGAAACTCTCACACACTTTTTCATTTGTAACTTCTTGATGGAAGATGTTTATAAATAAAAAGAGTTAAGTGTTAGAAGTCCTCTAAGCCTATAATCTCATTAAAAAACAAAGATACACCATCAACACGAGATTAACGAGATTTAGAAGACTCTTCAAGAAAGGAAAATAGTTGTCTATGTTTTAATGTCAATGGCTAAAGGTAATTTAAAAAAATTCTGCAATTGATCTAAATGCTTCTGATTTTAGTTGTAAAAACATATTTAATTCATTTAAGATAAACTATCATTTGGTATTAGAGTCTAAAAGCCTCTGTTTTGACGTTTTAAAAAAATTTTGATTTTTAACAATTGTGTTTTGGGCATTTTTGAAGCGGTTTATTGTTACGAATCATCAAAAAACTTTTTTATGAATGTTTTGCGATGAAATTTGTTGATTTTGGTGATCAAAATGATGAGAAAACATCGAGTTTTAAAGCACTCAGCTTTAACCTTAGCTCCGACAAAGAAAACCAACGAGATGATAATCAAATGGGAAATGCAAAAATCCATTATGAGAGAAGGATAAGAATGGAGAATAGGGAGAAAGCTCGATCTGTGGCCGTTGAAAGCGAGAAGGTGAAATGCAGACACTTTTCTCCATAGAATAAATGACGCCGTCTATGTAAGTAAGGATGTTAATGCTCACACAATTATTTGTTCATTGCCCCTATATTTATATTTTAGTGACATGTCAAACACAAAATAATTTTCGCTAATAAATAAAATACTAAATTATGGGAAATGAACAAGGCAAACATCACTGTCACGTTTTTCGTTAAAAATTTAATTTTTTTTTTCACAACGGATAAGTCGTCTTTCCGCAATAGATCCGTACATGAAGTAGTATTTTTCTCAGCAGAAATGTGTCTTCTTCTTTGAAAAGTAAGTATTATTTCAATAACTTACTTTCCTCAACATAAGACAAGTTAATTGTAACGACCCATTTTCACTTTACTTTAAATGTTGAGATTTAAAACATTTTTCCTTTTATAAAATATATAATGGAAGACTTTCAATAAAACTAATATTTAAGAAGAAATGTGGTCTAAAGACCACATATAAAATTTCCTCTTGAAAATCTTTACATTTTACAAATACATTTAAAAAAAATGTTTACATATTTCCTTTTCTCTTTAGTCCAGTTAGCACAAGATCTACAACGCGTAAATCTTCCTTCAATTGCTCATTTATTTCTTTATCATGCTTACCTACATCACAAGATTTAAATCATAAGTCTAATGTTTAGTAAAAAATAAGATGCATCATGAATCATAAAATGCACTTTACATAAAACATTTCCATTTTAGTTTCTTCTTTTTACTTTTTCCTTTCCTTTTGTTTTATTATTAGATACTTAACTCATAGCCTTTATCATTGGGTCAAGTATCCAAGTCTCCATCAGTGGGGACTTGCCCACTAAAGTCTCTTTATCTTGACATTCTTAATCTTCTTTATCTTTACTTCCTTGAAAATTCATAAGCATGATAAATTATTTTTATAACATTTTTTGAAAACTATGATGCATGAACATGATTATACACAACTTAACATATTATCTAGCATATCATCAATACAACATATCTTCAAAGCATTAACATAATCAGTATAACTTAACATCTTTCACATATAAATGTTAGAGTTCGAGTGTGACCCGAATTTTAGTTGGGCCAGGTTGGGTCCATATCCAATATTATGGTTATTTAGTTTATCTATATATTGATGTTTGAGTCGCAAAACTCATTGTACCTTGATTTCCAACTTAGTGATTTCTCCTCTGCCAATGATTTTTTCCCGTTAGGGTTTTCCACGTAAATCTTGGTGTCCCTGCTTCCGCAGTTTTCTTTTTCCGTTTCGTGTTCGATTCTCAACAATTGGTATCAGAACCCAGGTCGGATTCTCTATACCAATTTTCAACAATTGGTATTAGAGCCCAGGTCAAATTCTATATGTCAATTTTCCAACAATTGATATCAGAGCAAAGTTAGAGTATTCAGTACTCGGACCGATCGAAATTTGAGATTTTCAATTTTGTTACAAATTGAAATTTAGGGGAAAAAGAAATTAAAAAAAAAATTGAAGGAAAAATTGGATTTTTCCTTTGCGTCGCCTCTGTCTCGCTACCGAAGAAGAAGCTGCCGATTCGAAGAGCAGCACCGAACCGTCCGTCGCCGGAAGAAACAAGGGAGATCTTCCAGCCGTTCGCCGCCGTCCGTCGGCCAATCCAGAACACAGAGACGAACTCCGTTCGTCCGTCGCCCACTGTCGTTCGTTGCCAAAGAAACAAAGCAGCGTGTCCATCACCGTCCGACGAAGAACCAGCCACCCGTCCTGACGCACAAACCCGTCGCTTCGCTGCTCTATGCCTGTCGTCTGTTCGTCCGTCGATCTGAAGCCCGCACCGTCGATCAGGGCTCCGTCCGCCGTAGACCTGCGAGCCGTTGAACCGTCGACAGTGTGAAGTTGCAGAAAGTTTGCAGTTGGATTTATTTTCTTTGGGTGGATTTATCTGAATATTTTAGTGGTTTATTATGAAATATTTTGGGATTTTTGAAATTTCTGGAGCGAATAATTTTGGGTTCAGAAATTGTGAAGAAATTTCTGAAATTTTTGGGCATGATGAGTTTAGTGAAATTCGATATTCCGTTGTTGGATCAGAATACGAGATTTCAGTTATGGCAGGTGAAGATGCAAGATGTGCTCACACAGATGGATTTAGACGACGCGTTATTAGGGCTCGATAAAATGCCCACGTTATGGAGTGGAGAGGAGAAACTTTGAAATGATCGAAAAGCCCTATCTATGATATGTCTGCATTTATCAAATCAGATTTTGCAGGATGTTTTGAACGAGAAGTCTGCCACTGATTTATGGTTCAGATTAGAGCAGTTATGTATGAAGAAAACCCTGACGAGTAAGCTGCATTTGAAGCAGCGGTTATATTCTCATCAATTATTGGAAGGAGCCTCTATTACAGAGCACTTGGCTGCATTCAAGGAGTTAGTTTCAGATTTGGAGACTATGGGATGCAAGTACGATGAGGAGGATTTGGGGTTGATTCTGTTATGCTCGTTGCCAGCTTCATATGGTTCTTTCAGAGATACGATTTTGTACAATAGGGACAGTCTAACTCTGGAAGAGGTTTGTGGTTCCTTGTTGTCAAAGGAAAAGATGAAGCAGCTTGTTAAGGAATCCGAGTCTCGAGGTGAGGGATTTGTCATTCGGGGTAGAACAAGAGATTCAAACAACAAAGGCAGTGTTAATGTTCAAAGTTCAAAGGGCCGGTCAAAGTCAAGGAACCGAGATAGAACCTGTTACTTCTGTCAGAGAAGGGGGCACATCAAAGCTGAGTGCCATAAATTGCAGAATGAAATAAAGAGAGCTGAGAAGAGAAAACAACCGATGACATCCGGTGAAGTAGTTGTCGCAGAAGAAGAAGACCATAGTGATGGAGATCTTCTAATAGTGTTAGAGGGAAACTCAAAGCCAAACAAGGAGTGGATTCTGGATTCAGCGTGTCCGTTTCATATGTGCTATAATCGGAATTGGTTTACGATATATGAGACCGTTTCAGGAGGTGCTGTGTTAATGGGCAATAACACACATTGCAAGATAGCTGGTATCGGTACCGTCAGAATCAGAATGTTTGATGGAGTTGTGAGGACACTGGGTAGCGTGCGACATGTTCCCGAGTTAAAGAAGAATATGATCTCGTTGAGTACTCTAGATTCGAAAGGGTACAAGTACAACGCTGTAGGTGGAGGTTTAAAGATCAGTAGGGGTGCTCTCGTCAAGTTAAAGGGACACAGAAGCTCTGCAAATTTGTACGTGTTACAGGGTTCTACTGTAATGTCCCAAAATTTTAAAATTTCCGTGTAAAATTCGCTTATGACGTTGTAATAACCTTTGATAATGTAATATCATGTGGCTAAAGTAATATAATGTAAACGGTTCAATAAAGTACAAAATGTGGAGTTTAGGACGCCTGGGACGAAAAGTTGGTGTCCTAATGGCTGAGTTGTCGAGATGCGGATGCTGGACTGTTACAGTGCGGACGCTGCGGACGGCAACAGGGCCGTCCGAAATGAATCTATAAGGTTCCTGTGAACAATCGGACGACTTGCGGACGAGATGAAATGGCGTCCGATATGACTCTGTAATAATTCCTGGAACAATTCGGACGCTGCGGTCGATAGTTGCGGACGACAAACCGCGTCCACAAGGTTAAAAAAAATAGCAGAAAAACCCATTTAAATTAGGGGATTTTTCGTTGATAATCAAATTTTCTTCAAACTTTCTATTGTTGACCCGGGAGTCTGAGAGGAGAGGAGGTTCTAGATGGTTGCCAACCATTGGACCGTACTAGGTTGGGTGTTGGATTTACAGCCACGTCTTCATCGTTTCACTGCGTCTGTTTGCACCGTTTCCTAGATTTTCTATAAGAACAGGGTTCAGTTGAGTTATGGGTTAAGGTGCAAAAGTGCAGTGGGTGAAGCTACGAAAAGTACAGTGAGAGGTACTTTTGTCTTCTCTTCCACTAAACAATTCGTTGTTCTCTTGTCTTCAAGTTGTTTTTCTTGTCTCCATTTAAATTAGTATACTCTGTGGCTGTATTACAGTGACCAACTGGAAAAATTGCCAAACTTTAGCTACATATTGGAGAGAGGTAAGAATTTAAATGATGTATGGCCAAAGGAGGCCTACATCACGGGGTTGTGTGTTGTTTGCTGTTATTGTTGATACGTTGATTGTCTCTACAAATGATGAAATTATGAAATTGTTATCTGGAAAGTCTTTGTAAATATCTGGACAGAAGAATATGTTATCATTGTTGATACGTTTACACATGATGAAGTATGACTTAGCTGTAAAGTAGACTTTGTGAAACTGTGAATATCTAGACAGTAGAATATGCTATCATTGTTGATACGTTTACATGATGAAGAATGACTTAGCTGTGAAGTAGACTTTGTGAAATTGTGAAATCTGGACAGAGAATATAGGCTAATATGAGACCGGTTACTTATTCTGTACAATGCTTTCTAGTCTATGCTCTATGAAAAGATAGTGATGGAAGATTTTGTGTTCAAGATGATACTTAAACTAATGTTAAAGTAATTCTATGATTAGTTATAATTTGCTTTACATAGGATTTATGACTAAAGGAGCATGTATACTGACTCTATTAGGTAATGAGCATGTATTGTAGTTTTTTCTTAATTATTACTTTGTTATTGTGCTTTACTGTAAGTAGTTCTGCTTCCTTTATTTTATTGCAATACATGCATCATATATAGAATTTATGAAACTATTCATTTTGCATGTCATATGTAATCTATGTAAAGGGCGTGTGGGGGTTCGGGATGACAATGACACCCCATGAGTTATAATGAAAATATAAATGAAACGATGAGATAGAAAGTAGGTTAAAGACATGGGGTCAAGTGTTCATTGTCTCCTGTTCTGAAATCCCCAACGTTCTCGGAACAAAAAGTACATACGGCATGAGGAAGCACACGAAATGTTATATGTAATTACTTGGCCACAGCTTCCTTATGTCCCACGGTATTTGTCATGTATGTACTCTGGACTAATATGCATCGTATGCTCATTCATTACATTCATTGCATTCATTTAAATTCTTGCTTTGCTTTTGGCTCATTGTTTTCCCCCGTGATGTAGGTAATGATTTTGATGATAATCGCTATGTGGAGGAGATACTCCCAGACGACGTTGTGGATTATCAGCCTGTTTGATCTGGTGGTTGTGCTACATCACCAATGTTTTGTGGAAGTAGGTCTTTTAACATCGGATATAGTGGTACTCTTTCAGACAGACTTAAGTGTTTTTGTATGGAACGAATAAGATGATTAGGATTAAGGAAAAGGAAGAAGTGATATTTGCTAATAGTCATTAATGATGAACTTTTGCTAGTTACAGTGTAACTCAAACTTTTTGATAAATGAAAAAGGGACTGTTTTGAAATTAACAAGTATTTTAAAATTGTTTTATGAAAACTGCGTAAGTTACAAAAAAAAAAAAGAATGATGATGAGGGAAATGAGGGATGTTACATCTACGGTGATGGGTAATCAGGCTACAGAGTTTGTGAATTCGCCTTCAAAAGATTTGTTGGAGAAGACTCAGAGGATGTCAGGTTCTCAGGTGAAGTTCAAGTTGGGTTCTGAATCCACATCAGAATCGATATGTCAGCCTATTACAGATGTTCATCGTGATGTAGTCACCACATCGTCACCAGTTTCAGTTACAGTTTCACGTTAGAGAGGTATCGTCAAAAGCAGAACCAAGGAAAAAGGTAAAGCTCCACGGCGATATAGTGAAACATCTACAGTGTGTTACGCATTGAATGTGTTCGAGAGTATAGATTCTGCACATTCACATGCAGTTCGTTGCGACATCTCTGATAATTCGGTGGTACAATAGAGCAGATGTGATTTCTCTCCGAGTGTGTCTCTCAAGTTTAAGCGGGGCTTAAACTTGATCCGTACCAGATATTAAGTTGGCCCAGCAGGGGCCTTTGTGGAAGAGGAGGTTATTTTTCGTTGGAGTTTTGCAGTTCGCCTTATATTGGAATTTCTTTGAAGATGGAGATTGTCAGAGTTCAGTGTTCTGGATTCGTATTGGGGTGGGCCGTGAAGCCTGCATTGGATCTCTCAGGTGGAATTCGTGTCAATGTGGAGATTGTTAGAGTTCGAGTGTGACTCAAATTCTAGTTGAGCCAGGTTGGGTCCATATCCAATATTAGGGTTATTTAGTTTCTCTATATATTGATACTTGAGTCGCAAAACTCATTGTACCTTGATTTCCAACTTAGTGATTTCTCCTCTGCCCGTGGTTTTTTTGCCGTTAGGGTTTCCACGTAAATCTTGGTGTCCCTGCTTCCGCAGTTTTCTTTTTCCGTTTCGCGTTCGATTCTCAACAATAAATATCCTAGGATTTTCTTACAAAAAACTTCCTAGAATTTTTCTCTTCTCCAATAAGTTTCTCCTTCCAAGTTGAAGTTTCCTCTTTTCTTCTCCTTCTTCTCATTTCCCACAGTTTTCTCTCCCTTTTTCTCCACTCAATTTCTTTCCTTCTTTCTTCCTTAATGCTAAAGAAACTAGCTTTATACTTATTCCTCAGCCATCTAAGCATGAGGTGACACACTCTCAACAATGAAATGTTGAGTAATCTATCGACTCTTCACATTCTTGGTCGACCACCCATTAACCAGTCGACAACAAATCAACCCGAAAGCAACATTTTCTAATTTTTCATACATTGGTCGATCACAATTTCACAGCTGATCGACCATAAATTCCATTGTGATGATGTGGAACGGAGGTCTCTATTTAATGCCCAACTACCCTCACAAGCCAATTCCTTAAAAATTCTTTACTATAAACTCTACACAATTTGCGGACACCTACGCTCCCATGGAGCATCTATTCCAGCAAATATTCCCAATATCCATCAATCGATAATCACCACGTTACCCCAAGTTTACCCTGTATTGTTCATAGCAGACATGTTTCCATCCGCAGGTGCCCATACTTCGGCTAGTATACTGTTCAACCCAAACGTTTCTGTAGTCACCTTTCTTACCGTAGTCATCATCTAACGGTTGATGTTTCCTCCGCTCATTATATTTTAAATCCAACAGTTAGTTTCCTTTCCGAACGGAATCTTCCGATCTGCGGAAGCATCTTCTTCCTATATCATCATCTAATCCGACGGCTAACATTCTTTTATCATTTTAATCCAATGATCAATGTTTCTCCTGCTCGGCATCCTTCTTTTTCCACAGAGACATTATCTTCCCTTCTGCCTTTTTCTTAATCCTACGACTCATTTTCCATCCACTATTTCATCCAAATGATCTCCACCGTTAAATTCTAATATTTCCCCCATTCACAGATTAATATTCTCCCGAGTATACTTAAACGACTACGTTTCCTTCACTTATTTTCCTCAATTAATTTCTAATGTGTAATGCGAATAACTACACATCTGGTTATTGTGCCCTACAGATATCCGCACTCTGCATCCATCGACGACATTGAACTATGGACATCCTTCCTTCACCTCAAAACTATGACAATTAAACTACCCCAACTTTCCTTCAACAAAATTCTTATAAAATCTCACTTAATTTTTCTTAAAATATTTATTCTTTTCCTTGGGATATTACATTTACATTATAAATCAACCTCTACCACACTAAATCAAATAAATACTCAAATCGTCAAATATCTTCATTACCTAATCTTATACCTCACATGGTAAAAATTCGGCATATTATATGTTCGCTACGAAAAGAGTATTTTTCGCAGCAGATACTTACCTTCCCTTGTGGAATTTTAGTTTCCTCAGCGAAAACATGTTTTATATTATCATGTTAGTCAATGTATCGAAATATACTATTCTAGATACAATAATTAAACGATTTTTAATACCAGCTTCTCTATCGTTTGCCAATTTAGTCTTGAAAACCGATTAGTAGAAAAAATTTGATATAGATTGAAAATAGACTAATTGAGATATTGGTCATGTTTGAAGTTGAGATTGTGTTTCAGCTTGGAGTTGTGTTTCACCCTCGGGTTGTCACGGACTCTATAATTCAATTTTTTTTTTGTTAATTACCCTATATTATAATCTTACCTTTCATTCATTACTAGTAAGAGTGGTTTATAGTTTATTATTTAATTATTTTATAATCTTAGAGCAAAATTAAGATATAATTATCTTATTTAATTATATCACAATGACAGATCTCAACTTGTATCATCTTTTCATTTCTATCACTCCACATAAATCACCTGAAAATTGCTCATTTTTCTTTTCAATTGAGTGGCATGGCATTATATTAAAGTATAAAATTAAAGCATGCATTTATTATGTCCTTTTTTCAAGAAAGATAAGTGACATATGTAACCATATTTTTCTAACTAATATCAAAATTTATTTAGCATATAAAATAAATTAAATATAAGTAATAATATGTATGCTCTAATCTGGAACGACGTTATTGTCAATCATCTTTTAAAAGATCATCTCTTACTTACGAGGAACAAAGTTATTGACTATACTTGTAGATGATTATAAGTGTTTGAGCCGAACAAAAAACTCACGGTACGATAAAAAATGATGAAATAAAATTATAGATCTAATCGATTTACCGGCTTGGTATAGACGTTATTTATTTTAATATTTGAGATTTGAGATTTATAAGAATTTATGTATTTTATATTTTAATTTGACATATTCAATTTTTTGCCTTTAATTACTACTACAACAAAAAACAAAGCACGAACAGGAACAACCTTTGGTGAAAAAACAGCTGGTGGACGTGGACCCTCTTTGCGTACTTTTGTGGCTCAACCTTGACCAGATTGCATGTTCTTTTTAAGCTTGTTTGTTGGGTCTTCATTTATTGTATCACTAATGTTTTTCCAAACCCTATCCAATCTATATGTTTTTACTTTTGCTAATTTGGGTAAAATGAATAGGCTTCCGTGGTTAATCGGAGCGGTGAAGTGTCGTCGTTGACCGACCCGATGAAAAATTGTTACGTTGTGACAATCTAACGACGTTGTTTTGTTTCAGTAGAGAGGTAATTATTATGTGAAGATCATGAGTCGGATTTAATCGGGTGTAGTTGATTTGAGAGTCAAGTTACAATGAGATCTATCAATTTTATGAGATTAAGATTGAGTGAATAATTGACCTAAAACATGCATTATGTAAATAAATTCACAATAGGTCTTTTAGTACTTGACAAAATATACATTAGTACTCAATAATGCATGGTGGCTTCAATGGATCATGGTATTTTAATGCCACCCACCGTCGTCGTCGCTGCCGCCACCTCCGCCAAAACCGCCACCCCCACCTCCACCTAAACCTCCACCTGTTCCAACACCAAAGCCTACACCATTGCCAAACCCTCCTCCGGCACCTCCACCTAGGCCTCCACCACCTCCGAATCCACTTCCGCCGCCAAGACCTCCCCATCCACCTCCACCTCTAAGACCTCCACCATGTCCACCTCCATAGCCTCCTCCACCTCCAAGTCCTCCACCATGTCCACCTCCATAGCCTCCTCCACCTCCGAGTCCATCCAACGATTAGCCA